>OY726524.1:35289570-35620924 GCA_963383655.1 Bathymodiolus septemdierum | reverse complement strand
GAATCTTAATTTATTTTATGATTTTTCAAATTTAGTGTATTTTTGAATTGGGATCAGCTGATTGATCGAACATAGTTCATTTGATCTCCCGTCTCGATGAAGTAAGGGCAAAAGTCACTAGGAACCCGACCTCCATCAGCACGGATCACAACACAAGGCAAGTATGTAACCTCTTTTAGTCTGCATTTTACGATCAGCAAGCATGTGTTATTATGAGTCTATTCGAGGTACACGGCATCCACATGGGGTTCACATTTTTTCCAAAATGTTGAACAAAATATGATTAAGCTAATCAGGTACAAGCAAAGGCAAAAGACTGAAACACCTTGTGGAAGTCTGGATAACATGAACTTGCCTACATTACCCTCTTGCGTGTCATAGATTGTAGAGTAAATGATTACAGTACTGTGCACTCACCAATATACTTGTATCTACATTTCTATGTATATGACTGCTAGATGTGTTATTGGTTAACATTAATTGAAAGAAAATTATCAGTAGTTAAATAGGTGAAATGATTAATTGAAACGTATACTAGTGAAAATGGAAATAAATAAAAAAGAACAATCTATTAAAACAGCTCCATCATCTAATCGCAAATCGTAGAAACAGAACAAAACATACACCCTTATACACATATACATGACCATTCACTTTCATTGATTGGTACCACCACTTCAATACTAACCTATTTTTTAGACCAAAGCTTCCGTTTTGATGGCGTGATGCATCATACACTTACAGCTACATAGCCTTCTTTGTACACCACCGTTTTTACACTTTACATTTTTAAATCACGAGACTTAATTCACTGTTCAGGTTTGTTGGCATTTAACATTCTTAGTTACAGTGTTGTAAAAAATATATATGCGACAAGTTTGCAGATACCAAATAGATAATCAGAAGCCGTTAATCCATAAAACACTACGCAGAAAACTTACATTTGGCCATACAAATATCATGTGTACCGGAAGAGTTCATACTTTCGTAATTATTTTTGCTAAAGACATTTGTTTGGTTTTCATGTGATATATCAAATTAGAGTGCCACATCACCTACTCTTAGTTCACACATGTTATCACCGAAATATTGAGTACATCACTCTCTAATACACATTCTAGGTTTACTAGTTTGAATAATAATTGCTTAATGTTTTAAAGATTAAATTAAACTGCTTGCTGAAATGATATAAAGACAATAGGTTTCATGGATCATCATAATGCAGAGATATATTATCGGTTACATAGTTATCTAATACCACGTTCGGTTCCTAGAAGCGAGAGAAATGCAATGCTAGGGAAATGGTCATATGGAATAAGATTAACAATATACATCAGATACAGCCTATAGATGTTAAAACACACTGTTTACATAAGCAAATAATGTGTGATCGCATAGTTGTATAGCTTCTGGTTGTCCCTTTGATGCTTAACAACTTTTCGTATACTAAGGTTTTCCTCCTTCAGGCATAGCTGACCTTGGCCGATTTTGGCTATCCTGTTTAGGCCCTTTGATTGTATTGCTCCCAAAAGTTTAAGTTATTTTGCTTTCTAATCTTTCGATTTTGAGCGTACCGGATGAAGGTTATTCCAGAAGCGCGTCGTGCATACTAAATTTGATATATATGGTGTTATTACATATATCTTTTAATAGTTCGTGTTGATGTAATCGTTCCATTAAATATATTCAATGTATACCCAAGCTATTAACAAATATTATAACTTATGGAATAAATGGACACATCTATTAACTGTGGTTCAATCATTGATAGAATACAACAATGTGATATATGAAAGTTATCTATATTATATACTGATGCAGAAGCAGTATGACATAAGTGGAATGTTTCTAGGTAATCCTAGGGATTTCTATTATCTACATTATATACTGATACAGAAGCAGTATGACATTAGTGGAAGTCTTCTATGTAATGCTAGGGATTTCTATTATCTACATTATATACTGATACAAAAGCAGTATGACATCAGTGGAAGTCTCCTATTTAATCCTGGGGATTTATATTATCGACAAGACATTAAGTTGTAGTACGATCTGTGTATGCTACGATTTACACCAGTTTTATGTGTATGTAGACACATAGCATAATAAATGATATTCAACTCCTCTTACTCTAATAAAACTAATGTTAATCTATTATAAATATTAATAAATACTTACACTGGCCTTTTTCTGAAAAATAAGATAATAATCATTATATTTTATACTAGTAATTAATTATCGACAGACATATGTATATAATGTAAGTATGTTAGTTATTGCAGAGTTGTTTTTCATGGAACCTTAGCGCAATGGAAAACAATTCTTCTCAGGTTAACAATTATTGATGTCAACCTAATAAGATTTTCGTTACATTTTTTTTTAAATCTAATTATGTACCGTTTTCATTATACAGAATAAAACAGACAAAAGTAAATGAAAGACAAGTATTGTCTTGAAAGTAGATCCACCAAAAATGTCTTCCATTTATTATATCTACCCCTATGTTATGCACAACGAAAAACAACAAAGTCAAGATAAAATAAAATTCCCACAAAATTGCAAATTTTTCATTGCAATTAATAAACAATAAACGCATATATTGTCGGAAAATATATACCATTTGTACTGACTTTAAAAAAACAGATAACGGACATATGACAGTTTAGTAAGAGTGCAAGAAAGGTTTGAAGATATCAAAGAGGTAACCAGAAGCCGTACATCGTAAACGACAGACAACATCATGGCTAAAGGGAAGTTGAAAAAGAGAGACAATAACATGGCTAAAGGGAAACTGACAAAAGACAGACAACATCAGGGCCAAAGGAAAACTGACAAAAGACAGACAATATCATGGCCAAAGGGAAGCTGACAAAAGACAGACAATATCATGACCAAAGGGAAACTGACTAAAGACAGACAATATCATGGACAAAGGGAAGCTGAAAAAAGACAGACAATATCATGGACAAACGGAATCTGACAAAAGACAGACACTATCATGGCCAAAGGGAAACTGACAAAAGACAGACAATATCATGGCCAAAGGGAAACTGATGAAAGTACAAACTGTGATATATAAAATACTGCACAGAAAACTAAAGATTGAACAACACGAACTCTACAAAGAACAAGGTGTGCACCCGGGTGCTCTGGGTGGTGGGAATATGAAATATATGTTCAGCTAGTGACATTCCTCGCTTTCCTTTAATACGAGAGGAAAATCATCTGATATTGAAATCGTGTAGTACACCAGTACAAGTAAATGAAAAAAAAACTAACATGAATACAACATTAACCCTTTTAAAATTGGAGTAAACATCTTCATGATGACAATGTACGTATATTGTATATTTCTATGACAAACAATCCAAATGACTACCAAATTGTGCTGAAAAGAACAAAAACAAGCGTTGTCCTAATTGTTTTAGAGTATGTACTATTTCCCACCCGCTTTATCCTTTTTCCATTTATAACCATTTGCTCTACACGGATCAGTGACAGGGACATTATAAGTTATCTACGTGTCTACCCGTTGGCATTGAGATTGTACCACCCTGGCTGTATAGTGATGCTGAAGGGTGGTACAATCTCAATGCCGACGGGCAGACACGTAGATAACGATTGTATCTCCGGTTTGAAAACAAAAACTGACTTTTAATGGATTGTCTCGTTCTTTTTGTAACGTATTCGTAACGTTTTTGTACTTGGAGACTAACATGCCATAGCTCAGGTGAAAATTTAAGTGCATTTTGACAAAGTATAGGGAGATACCTTTGGTATCACCCTACAGTTAACTAATGTTTAACCTTTTTCAATCTTGTTTTGTTGTAATTTAATGTCTTCTATTTGGCGCGTATTGTCACGTGGATAGCGTTACAGTATTCATGACGTCACTAGTAATAGGGCCGATAATTATATTGATAAAAATAGTGTGGGTGGTATTATACGTATAGTACCATAAAACAAATGAAGAATTGATGTGAAAATAATAATGAGAAATGATTTTAAAATTATTGTATTCAAACAATTGACCATTTCTATAAAGACACAAAATGACAAAAGAATCAAAGTTGCATCATTCATGTAGCGCGAATCAACAAAATGTTGCACTACATGTTAAACATGACCATCAATATCGTAGGAACTTTAAACCTCTCAACATAGTTTGGTGCATTGTTTGTTTTTACTGCATCTATTGAGACACTAGATATCAAGAAATACGTCCTCCGTTCTCCATGTTGAATGTATAGCGCTTTGAGATTGTTTACGTTTTACACCATCTGTACATCATGTATAGCAACGTAAAGAGACCCCCAGTGACGTTGCGTAACTACCAACCGGTAGCATGGGTTTTGTACCAACGGGTCATCGACCAATCAAAAGCCGACATTTTTATCAAACCGGGGATAGTTTGCTTTGTATACTAGACAACCATGCTTGAAAATCTCCCTGAAATTTTTAAATAAATCCTTGAGGGTTTCTAAAAAAGTTGCAATCCCCGTGCTAATTCGGTAACCGTTGAAACGATAATCATAATGTTTCAACTGACATTAAAAATTAGAACAGTGTGGAACAATACGAACGGTATATGTAAGATTAATTCACACAAGTGTAGTTGTATTCATAGAAGTAAAGAAGACCGCATCACTGCAATCTAGAGGCCGTTTCATAGTCATTATTGGGAATGAACTTTATAAGAATATTTTTAGGACTGAATGAATGAAATAAATGGAGCCAAGCAAATTGGAATCGACTGGGATATTCTTGTTTGAATATTGGTGTGGGCTTTACATTATATTATTTCATTAGTCCGAGTATTGTTTCAATATAATTATTTAGGAATTTTACGTCAACAATATAATTTGGATGACAAGAATAAAGAGAAATGTCGCTGCTCGCTGCATTCCCCAATGCTGGTTGTTCTATTAATAGACGAGTTAGATAAGCTTGTCCTTACTATTCGGTGCAACATTGACCTACACCTAGAAATTGACAAAGGGGGATGGGTAAGAACCAAGCATTAGGACAAAAGAGATGATATCAATTGACCCTTTTTTAGCATTCCATTTATACATTTGTGTATGCAATACCTGCATATTGAGTAAATATCTGTCAGTTATTCGGATATTCAAGAGCTTGTGATTTCTAGTTTGATTTTCTTGGCATAGATTTAAAGCTAACAAAGGAGCTACTGAACCAATGGATTTACTGTCGCAATCATGCCTTTGTTAATATTATGGGATATCTGAGTTACAAATGACCACGATTATGTTCCGTATGTCGTTATCATAATCTGACCCTTTCCTTATTGGTGACTTATCAGTGGGTTTGTAACAAGAGTAATACGACAGGTACCACATGACTTCATCCCCGAGTTTTGCTCGATCTGTAGGTTTGTATATATTGTTTGCACATCATTGTGTGTCCTTTTGTCCTGTGTATTTTGGTCATTGTATTATCAGTTCTTCTTCTGTTGACGGCTTATGATTACCACGTTGGTATCTTCAAGCATTTCTTCCAATGCCATAAGTCGTGGTTTTTGTTTGTGGTCATTGTTCGTTTTGCTAAAATTGCTCAAAGTGTTGACGATCATGATTAAGCTTTCCTTTTATTGCATAGTATTATTTCTTATATTGATACCTAGAATATTCTGTCCGTAACAGACATTATTTGTTTTACAATTTATAGAGATTTGAACTCTGCATCTAACAATACTATACTATTTGCATAGCAATTGCTGTGGTTTTTTTGCTTTCTATTTACTAATGTAATATCATGACTACATCTCTGTGCTTATATTGTCTTCGATTTGCTGATTTTAAAACAAGTATTTTATTTTACGATGTTTATTTTATTCTAACATATTAAAGCTAAATGTTGTGTATTATAGATGTAAGAATTGTTTTTGTGAATGTGATGTGTAACAAACACAGAACGCTATACTAGTGTTTTGTTTTATATAATTTAGCTAGATATATTTATTTTCTGATGAGAATAACGGAGCGAAAATAAAATAAAATGAATGTAGTCCCAATCTATATCATGATTCTGGTGGAAGAATTGAGTCTATGTTCATTGTTTTATATTTAATTGACGGTATTTATTATTCAATAAACCCATTTATACAGGATATCCTTCTACAATGTTTCTTATCATGTGTTCCTTGGTAATATATAGACACGCAGCAATTGATACTTAAATGACCAAATGAAGTAGTCATAGCATAAACAAATCTATAGTTTGATGCATGTAAAAAGGACACATCTGACTGATACAATGGTTCATTCAGAATAAGAAGACAACGGCTGATTTCTGATTAGTATAACTCACTGTCATGTTTAATCGTTTATAAAGGCTACTGATGTGTCTATGAATTTGCTAAATATTAGATAATATTACACAGTAATACATAATATACTACTTACTCAGAAAGACGTTCTGTCCTACAATACAAAATATATGTTATAAGTAAACATGTGGAAAAAACCTCAACAAATAGGCTTTGAAAAACAAATAATATATATCTGCTGTATGGTAATTGTAAATAAACAAAATATATATCTACAGAGGGAAACGTAAATATGGTTCTGGATAAATCAAAATGAAGTTCAATATGTCGGTCGGGGAAACAATGGTTTGTATTCCATCTATAAACCGTGAAAGCAATGACACATATATTACGGATTATTTGTTAGTTGTATGTCAGAGATAAAGATGACACATCTGACCCGGTGCACCTTTCACTTGTGAAAACCTAAGTGTTTTCTGCAGTTGGGGTAAAATTTACAATGCCTTATATCAAAGGTTGAGACACGAATGGATTGTGAGGTTGTGTGATATACATAATTAACATGCTTTACTGCTTTAAGAAATAATGAAGCTGTAGTTAATTGATCTGAAGAGACAATGATTTGATATTTGGTGTTTAACACCATTTTCAGCAACATTTCAGCTACATCATGACGACTAGTTTTAGTGGTGGAAGAAGTCGGAGTACCCGAAGAGAACCACCGACCATTGGCAAGCAACTGGTAATCTTTATCACTTGCGGCTGCAAGTCGAGTGCACCTCTGTTTGTAATTTACAAAGCTGGGCGCGAACTCTCGCCGTATTGGTGATAGGCTTGTATGAGTTATTAAGTAATGCAACTACCTAACTTTTCTTGATACGGTTTATCATGTGTTGAAAACAAAATTATTTGTAAATCAATCATATTTAACATACATATCCCGAATTAGTCAGAATAACCAAACTATACAAATATGCAATCCTACCCACGCTAAGTGAATTATAATTAGCACAACATTATTCATTTGAAAGTATCGCTGTATCTGACCCTTATATTCCCATATAATAAAATAATATGAGATACATGACTGCGGATGGTTGTTTATATTGCATCAGTTTCTATGTTCCATGCATGTTATGAATAATAAATTAAAATAAAAACATAGATATGAATATTTACCGATCAACATCTTATATACTATAATAACGTTTATGTCCGATAACTGAAATCGCATAAGCACAATGAACTTGAAAAAATCAAATCTGTACAAAATATTATATTCTCACGTGTAATCGATTCGAGTGACATATCATACAAATGGTTAGCTATCAACCTGACTGTAACTGACCTCGTTAAGGATATTGCTTCTTACAATTTCCTTTTAAGTAATGCATATAGCGGTAAAGGTATAATATGTTCGTGTATAACTTTAACTAGTACCAAAGTGGTAATCATAATTCATATATCGAAGAAGAACAAGCAAAACAATGGCCAAAAGAAAAAAAGGACAAACAACGATCTACAAAACACACACATAAAATTAAAGATCGAGAAACACGAACCCCACTAAAAACTGGGGGTGAAACAAGGGTACGTTAATTAAAGTGTTTGATTAAGAGTGGCTGTATTATTTACGATATATCGAATCAAGATTAATAAAAAAACACTGACTAAATATATGACCTACCCACAATTTATGCATTCATATCTGTACTGTTTCACAACTGTAGATCTAGAAAAAAATGATAAACAAATAATGACATTGAAATATTTAATTTTAAAGATATAAAATAAAATCTGATGAAATTAACAATGATGAAATATTGTTTTAATGTTTCTACCAAGACGCTTGATCAGGCTCATTGATGTGGTTTTATGAATGGTATCACTACACCGTTACATGGCGTTTGTATCTTACAATATTCACTGTACTATTTGCCTTTGAACATCTTCATTTCATTTATACAAAATGGATCGGATTTGTCATTGTATGCAGTAGATCCATGTTTATGCTTACATACATTTCGTTAACTAAGATATGAGGAACACATCGGGCATCTTAAAAAAGCAGGAACTGCTTATTGTTTGCGAGAGCACATGAGTTCACCCCGATTTTTGATGAGATCTGTGTTGCTCATCCTTTTAGATTTTTGTGTTGTCCAATGATGTGTATTTACGTTCTGAGTTCCGTGTTGTGATGTCCGTTACAAGTTCCGCCTAAAAACAATGATCGGTTCGTCTTTACTTCCAGTTCTTTGCAGGGCCGCATGTCTTGTTTATGTTATTTATGCTTAGTTGTGTATAATAGTACCCAACACATATTGTGTTGTGTGTTTGCTTTGTTTTTCTTCATCTTGTGTACCTTGTCTTGCCAGTTTATTCAGGTTGTACATGTGTATTGCTCCTTTGATATTCTCTAATGTGTATTAACATTTACGATATTAATATATATTCATTGGTGTTAATTACTTTGTGATTGGTGGTTGGTCTTTCCTCTTCTCTTGTTTGTGTTGTTTAGGCTGATCGTGAAGTTTAGCTGACAGATTCGTCTTCTTAACTGTTACTTCTGTTTCTCTACAAAAGCAAGTTGTTTTAATTACATGCAAATACTATATTGCATAGCATTAGTTTGATACAACATATTGTTTGCGACTGGTAGTTCATTTCGCTTAGTTCAATAGGTTGGTGGATTGACATGGCTACACAATTGTTATCTATATTACAAACACTGATTACCTTATTAGATTACTAAAGCGTTATGTCCATATAACAACTCTACAATACGGAAAAAAGACGGACATCCATGAACGGCCAATGCGGTAAAAGTGCGATTTCCGGTTGTGCAATGTGGTAAAATATTACATACGGCTACTTATCATAAAGAACGCTTCTCCTTGGATTAGAAATGTAGCTTCATAATAAACTTTAACATTTACTGGTAAATACTGTACGATAGCTTCTCAACGACAAATCTTGCTATTTCAGTAGCAATATTTCAGACCTATTAATGACAGGTACACGCTAAGAAATAAAAACATCTGTAGGAAAAAGTTCATCGCTAGTATTGACATATGATAGAAAGTTTTGATTGTTACATGTTAAAATGAAGGTGGTGGGTAGGATTATACAATGTTGCCTTGTAATGGGTCCACCACGACTACTGTTAAATATACAACCCTATTAGGAGCTTCTACAAGTTGTCATTTACTTGTTATTTAAAATAGACTTGTATTGAATCGTGCCGCAGAGCGAACTGACCCCCATCCCAATGGGATGTACCCCTCACATTTGTCTTATGTTCTCGCCACGAGGTTCCATATATGTAAAACATATCCTTTTTGGAGAACTGAATGAAAAAAAAACATATTATTTTATCAGGAAAATATCCTTGTTATAGACTGATGGAAAAAGTACAATTTTATTCTTTTCTTTTTATCAAATAGTTTGATATAAAAATAAAACTACTTACTGGAAAGTTAAATTTCCAAACAATTTTTCTACATCAGGAAAGTTAGCATTTTTCCTATTGTATGTTGCTGATGACAAGCTTGTAACGTCAACTGACTTCAAATTTTCTATGTCAGATTTCATTTTCTTCATCTTTTGAAATAATGCAACTTCATCACATTGTTTTATCATATCTTGATAAATCTGCTGTTGTTTGGTTGTCTCTCCCAACAAGTCTTTACAATCTGTATTTGCTTTGGATAAAGACTGCAGTTCAATGCTTTCTCTTTCTCTTAGGGCTTTGACAAGAGCATCTACCTTTTTATCCACCATGTCTTTGATTGTGTTTCCATGTCCAATGATGGCGCGGACTGTCGCCTCTACCTCTGTTTTATACGTCTTCGTTCTTCCTTCAATTAATTTTGCACTTGAACGGACATTGTCGACCTTGGAATCCAAATATTTAGATATTTCAGTTTGCACTTCCTTATTGGAATCCTTTATATCCACTACAGCATGTTTTTTGTGTGCCTTAGTGACACATAATCTGCAAATAAGTTGATCACAATCTTCACAAAGGTAAATGAAGTCTTCATCATGATCTGTACATCCTACTTTCTTTTCCGTGTTGATATTAGGTCCGCTCAAAAAAATATGGTTTCTGCACAATTTCAATCTTAAATGAGACATCTTACAGTCATCACAGAAGACCTGATCGCACTGGGTACAATAATGTAGACCTGATGCACGAATACAAATTTCACAAGTTTTATTAGCTGCCTGTGCCATTTTGTTTTCGTTCGTGTGTACGGAAGTTTTAATCACATGTGTAGTGTGTCACAACACAAAAGATCAATAATAGCTACAATTAAATAAAGTGTAACGTGTAGCAATAAACATTCTATACTTGTTCTAAATTAAATGTCATATGAGAGATAGATATGTTAACTGATAATGTTTACACTAAATAAATACGTGACATTGGGCTTTTAAGTATAATATACAGATACACTTGTACCTATAAGATCAAATATAATTGATCATTTATATGTGTATGTTTAGAAAGCATGTCAAGTGGAACGAAACGCATATTGTGTAATCAGAGTGTATATGCACTGATGATCACTAAAAGAATGTTAAAAATCCTACTTTAGTAATAACATTTTGCATTGGTATATTTGACCTATACATTTATCTTGGAGCACTAGAATCATTAGGAAAATAAATGCAAGATAAGTTATTGGTATAGCAGCCACGTTTAAACAGATCAATAACAATTGTACAATGGGATTCAGAAACAAGCATAAAATTGTTGTTAAATCTGTGTTCTACCTTAATATGATTGTATTGTAATCGTTAAAAGGTAATGAGAGTCAGCTTGTTTTGTCACAAAAAAAGTGCAGGTACACAACAAATAAATAATCACGAGCTGCAACAATTACAAGTACACGTATCTTGGTGCATTTGAATCAACATCTATATCATTAGGAAAATTATACATTTTGATGTCTAACGATATTTGACACTTTATGTTTCACATATACAGTGTATATGTGACATCTATTTCATGATAATATACATTTATTCGATACATCTTGTGGGTAGGATGCTAAAACACGTTTGAAGATACCACAGGGGAAATGGGTATGCGTACGTCAAAGGAGGACATTACACATAGCCAAAACGAATAAGAGACGAGGAGGGAAAACAACCCTTTAAGGTACCAAAGAGATAATGAGAAGGCTTTAGTCCAAGAGAGACATACATATAATGACCAGCAGAAAAAAGAGACGAAGAGGTAACACCAGTTTGAAGATACCAGAAGGGTTATATGAAGGTATATGTCAAATATGGACATATGATCCAATGGCAAGAAAAGGTTTGGAGATACCAAAGGGTAACCAAAAGCCATAAATCGGCCAACAATGTATTATTTTATTTTTGGTTTTATAGATGTATTGATTTTTCGTGTTCAATATTTTCAAAAATGTATATTTCAGTCTTATCCTTGGCTTTCAAGTACTACGACTGTCGCCATCAATTACATATTATGATGTAGCAAATTCCGTAGGTTTTGGGTCATTTGTTTCTCGCTCTAGAATATCTTAGCTTAATCATTCGAATAATTCGCAAATACTTTGGTGGTGCAATGGTCATCATGGTCGCTTCGAATACGGTAGATCGTTGGTTCGAGCCCAGATCAAACGAAAGTCTATGCAAAAAGATACCAAAGAAGTAATCAGAAACCGTAAATCGAAGGACAGACACCACAAATGGCAAAAAGGACCAAAGGGCAAACCTGGTGATAAGTCATGAATGAGTACAGGACCGGATTGTGATTACGACAAAGCGAACATATCCCTGGTTATTCGTGACACAGATACTCCTTACCAATTAATCAAGTCGTGGTGGTGACCGTAACATTTTCGAAGTGATCCAGTAGACTCTTTCTTAGCAGCAATCCTGTATCAGGGAAAACATGATAGGAACCACAAACTCTGGAATATCGGGTCATTTGAGATAAAGTGTATTCTCCTTATGCAATTGATGCTGTACTGTTGATATACAAAATGGAAAGTTCACAATTGGAATATTGAAATCTTCTATTTTGTCGAACAGTATAGTTCCTAAAATTGGGATGTGCTGTTTCTCCACTGATAACGAGGTTTGCTCGGAATGAGGATAATGTGTCCGAGATGAGCGAGATGAGCGAGATGAGCGAAGGTTCACCGATGAATTGTTTTGTGCGCTAGAAGAATAGATGTCCAACTAATAGCGTTGGTCTCCTATAAATCGGATATCATTGTCATACCATTGAAATAGATGCATAACTTTCACATAACTTCCCGCCATGATATCACAGGAAAATTATTCACCTGACATTAAGCAACAGTAACACACTCACAAACTCAAAATATCCCACAACCCGAACAAGTACATAGCCAATGTTATTAACACTAATATTAAACAATAGACATAGCCACGTGAAATTGCACCTTTTAACAATATTTTATCAAGAAAACAAAACATATAGATCTGTGCTTAAATATATACATGCAATGTAGATGTTTTAGTAGGTACTACATTGTATATATGAAGGCCAATTCATTGGTGAACCACATTTATCAAAGTTAAGCGTTAAATCATCTTTAAGGTTGTTTATACATAACATTTTCGTTAAAGGTGGTGATATTTACTGATTTACATATTTTTTTCAATGACGAACAGGTAAACAGAAAATGTAGTGTGAGATGAATAGACTTAAGTGTATGAATGCATTCCGTACAAAATGAAGCATAATATAAACTAAGGGTTCTATAATATAACATTGTTTGGATGCTTTTAATGATACATTGCATGTATGTTAATTATCATAATTAAAACATCTGTATTTAAAGTTTGTGTTCATATATTGAACAAAGACACGAGCTCGTAATCTGGTTTTTTTTCTATCTAACATTTTTAAAGTCCTTTTATAATGTTGAAGTCAATGTTAAATACAACAAATTATAATAATTATTATAATCACCTACGTGTCATGCGAAACTTATCTACCATGTCCTTGTAAACAGTATAGAATGTCATAGCATAAGACATTTATGAACAGTGATTACAGCAAATAAAGAATAGTATTGATATTTATATGTGACGGAATACACACAGGAACTGTCCAATAAGAGAGGTGACATAATTCATCTGATGATAGAACATATTTGTGTTGATGTAAAATTTTAAAATATAATATGTATGATGTCCTGATTTTAAGACACAAGACTACAAATAAGGTTAACATATCACACATGTCAGATTAAATAATATATAAGAGGCAAATCCCTATTAGGATAATTTAAATTTACTGTCAAGCCATAATCTTGCTTGACAAAACAACACAAGTAAAATATGCAGTTAACATTCTAAAAATGAAAATCAAGAAAATACGACATCATCGGAAAAGTCCTAAAATCAAATAGCAATATCATGATATATTAACGATCAACGTAGCCACATGCGTAGGAGTGGATCTGAAAGTGGGATGACGCGCATTGTAGGTGGACTGGAAAGTGGGGTAAACATTGTAAGTGGACTCTGAAGTGGGAGAAAGGTTAGCTTGGGGAGAGGATGTGCCGGTCTGCAAAACTGTCAAGCAATACTAATAATAAAAACGTCATGTTGATCCGGGCACAAGCTTTAACACCTTACTTTGATAATTGATAATAATTGGCATCTATGCTAATTATTCATCAAATTCTAAATGTTATTAAAACAGTGGGGAGGCAAAGCTTTTGAATGTTAGGGTGGGGAAGGGGCATGTGTCTCCTCTCGGATCCTACGTCCCTGGTAGTTATACAGTACAAACCATAATCAGAGAATGAATAATCTAATAGATACGTCCGAAAGATGTCCAGAAATATTTCATTATTTGAGTGTTGGAAATCCTGTGTTGGTCGAACAATTGATGACGACTATCAACTGGGTTCCTCTTCTGACCGACTCGTTCCTTTGTTCATATGAGGCTCACTGCCTACAGGGGCTTCTCAGCAAAACAACGTAAATAAGCTAGCCCTATACTTTAATTTCATTTCCCGCAATATAGAAGATGCATCTTTACTAAATAATACTAAGCTTGGTGATTTTGTTGATCACATACATCCCATTGAGCTTGAAATACAGGACAGTGCATACACAGCGAGGTCTGTTGCAAATGATTAAATATACTCTATTATACATATATTCAAAAACTGATTTTCCTGGATTTACTTTTATGATATGAATATCATAAAGTATTATGCTATGAAAGCACACAGGTTCATGCGATAGAACCACGTTATCCTAAAATCGTAGGGATCTACTATATCAGTTTGCTAAGTAATCGAAATATATATCCTAAAATTTGGTAAAAACATGGCTTCGATGGGTGAGAACCAAAGGAGTAGCCAGAGGTCGTCAATCAGAGAAGGCCAAACGATACAATAGTCTAAGACCAGAGGCTCTCAAGAGCCTGTATCATTCACCTGGTTATGAAAATAATCAATTGGTCCTATGTAAAAACTATGTCCTACAGTGGTAGTCATCTTGGAATTCCGATCAACATAAAAAACACGAAGTTTGTAAAGGACCTTCCAATGATTGATGCACAGTTTAGGTTCAATCAGTGCAATAGCTTCAGAGAAGAAAATATTTCTGTATTTTCCCATATGGTCCTGTGTTGATACCATGACCTGTGGTGGCAGCCATCTTGGATATCGGATCGGCAAAAAAAAACCAAGCTTCTTAGACCTTCAAATGATTATTCCTGGGCAGTTTGGTTTCAATTTTCCAAGTGGTTTTAGAGAAGAAGCGTTTTGAAACATGTTTCCCATATAGGGTCCAATGTTAAACTAAGTTCTGCTGTAGTCGCAATTTGGAATTTCATATCGGAACAAAAAATCTAAATTTGTAGAGGATCATCCAATGAACATTCATGTGTGCAGTTTGGCTTTAATCATATTTGTAGTTTCTGAGAAGAAGGCATTGGAACATTTTCCCATAGGGTCCAATGTTAATCTATTTCCTGCAGTGGCGGCCATCCCGGCATAAAAAACGTATATGTTGTAGAGGACCTTCCAATGCTCATTCCTGGCCAGTTTGGTTTCAATTGTCTAAGTGGTTTCAGAGAGTGAGCGTTTTGAGACACTATACCCATAGGGTCCAATGTTAAACTAAGTCCTGCTGTAGCTGCCATTTTCCATGTAATATCGGAACAAAAAACCTAAACTTTGTAGAGGAACATCCACTGAACATTACTGTCTAGTTTGGATTCAGTCTGATTTGTAGTTTCTGAGAAGAATGCATTTGAACATTTTACCAAAGGGGTCCAATGTTAATCTATGTCCTGCGATGGTGGCCATCTTGGATTTCCGATCGGCATAAATAACAGAGGCTTTGTAGAGAACCTTCAAATGATCATTCCTGGGCAGTTTGGTTTCAATTGTCAAAGTGGTTTCAGAGAGGAAGCGTTTTGAGACACTTTTCTCTTAGTGTCCAATGTTAAATTAAGTCCTGCCGTAGCCGCCATTTTGAATTTCATATCGGAACAAAAAACCTAAATTTGTAGAGGACCATCCAATGAACATTCATGTACAGTTTGGCTCTAATCATATTTGTAGTTTCTGAGAAGAGGACATTTGAACATTTTCCCACAGTGTCCAATGTTAAACTATTTCCTGCAGTGGCGGCCATCTTGGATTTCCGATCGGCATGAAAAAAAAATTTGTAGAAGACCTTTCAATGATCATTCTTGGGCAGTTTGGTTTATATTGTCCATTTGGTTTCAGAGAGGACGCGTTTTGAGATACTTTTCCCATAGGTTCCAATGTTAAACTAAGTCCTGCTGTAGCCGCCATTTTCCAATTTATATCGCAACAAAAAACCTAAACTTTGCAGGGGAACATTCAATGAACATTCCCGTCTAGTTTGGATTCAGTCTGATTTGTAGTTTCTGAGAAGAATTGTATCCCTGATGTGGTCTTTATCCATATGAAATGATATATTGAAGATCAATAAGTGAAAAAGAAATAAAAAGGTCAGCACCGTGATGACCGTTCATTGATGTTCACCTCCGTCTGCTTTGCATAGAATCCAATGCATGGTTTGAAAATGCCACCTCGCTTAAAATTATACACGATAAGGACGTGCGACGCTAATCACTCTTCCAAAATATTACTGCTTCAAGTGGAAACTTTAATTTATAAAGATGTGGTACAACTGGATTAATATCTAATTAATTTATTTAGTATCTAATTTAATACATTAATAACACAATAAATAAATATAACATTTCTACTATTTTATGGAAAATTAAGTCTCGATCCTTAAAATAACTTCTAGAAATGATACATAGAACATTCAGCAGTTTTGTAGTTAATAACATGCAAACTGGTCATAGTGGAAAAGTAAGTATTTCTATATCTCCACTCGATGCAGGCTAGCCAATGAAAACGCTTCAAAATAGAAAATCTTTAAAAAAATGCAATTTAAAAAGAGTTTGAAGATACCAAAGGGGGAATCAGAATCCGAAAATCGAAGGTGTTTATGGTGTAACCCGCTACTTTCAACAAAATTTTAGTTAAAACGTGACTCAGTTTTATTGGAGGAGGAAAACGGAGTACCCAGAGAAAACCACTGACTTGCTGCAATTCACTGACAAACTTTATTACATAATGTTATATCGAGTACACCTCGCCATGAGCGTGATTGGAACCCGCAATGTTATAGTGGTGATAGGCACTGATTGCATAGGTAGTTGCAAATCCAACTGCCAAACGATCACGACCACGACAGGCCCTCCACAAATCGAAGAAGGAGAGACAACACAATGGCCAAAAATAGGACAAAATGGCAAAAAAAGATCTACAAAACATTGCACACAAAAATAAAGATCGAGCAACACGAACCCAACAAAAAACCGGGGGCGTACTCGGGTGCTCCCACGAAGTAAAAAATAAGTAAGATTATAAAATCAGTACATAAATAGGGACAAATTGGCAGTGCCTTCGTTCTCAAGATAAATCATATACATTTGTCTTTTTTCAAACGTGTATTGTCATGTTTTTAAAACAAAAAATAATCCTTCCTAAGGACATAGAACAATGAAACCTTAACAAAGCAAAATGCAAAAACTTGCTTTATAAAGTATGAGAAACATTGTATTAAATGTACATACATGTACTTACATTTACTTTTATGCATGTTATACCCTGTTTAATGATAAGTGTCCATTTTTTATTCGCGAGTCAGACTCATGGATTTCCGTCAGACCGTCCGATATTTTACAACAAAAAATCAGCTTAAATTGATTTAATGTAATAAACATTTATTATTTTACCAAATCTAATCAAGACAAACAACAAAACTAAATTATATCCATAAATATATAATATCTGATTGTATTCACATAAGATGCAAAACATTTCATACCATAGTATAAAACTATTTTCATACCCCGCAAACATAAACAAAAAGAAAAAGATGGACATAAACATATTGAGTCAGAGACATCTTACATTAGCAGAGGGGCAATAATAGGCATGTTCAGTAACATCACCAAGATATTTAGATCGTATATTCTCGCTATGCTACATATTGTGCTATGGAGTCTACATCTGTATTAGTTGGCTGTTTTCTGTCGTGTGTTGTTATTTTACTTATTTTTGGTAAGTAATATATTTTCATACAAAAGTTTTAAAGTAAACAGTAGATATATATACATTTCATATCTTCAACAAAAATTAATTCATAGCAATAAGGTGAAAACAGGTTTTCCCACTGTAAATATGTCAATCTAGTTAACTTTAGTAAAAAACATTACCATTGATGGTCAAACGAAATATTTTCAATATTGGTTTGTTTGTTTGATGGTGTTTAACACCGCTTTCAACAATATTTCAGCTATATCGTGGCGGTCAATTTTATTCGTGGAGGATACCGGAGGACTCAGTGAAAACCACTGACCTGTCACAAGTCACTGACAAACTTAATCACATAATGTTGCACACCTTTCCCTGATCGAAATTCGAACTCACATCAGTAGTGATAGGCACTGATTGCATAGTGAGTTGTAAATCCAACTGCCACGACGGCCCCTTAATATGGGATTTGTCAGCAAATATTTTATATTAATCTGATATTTTTTCTGTTTTGTGGGTTTTATTACATGTACTTTTCATAACATTAATACTTTTTAACCGGTTGGTGGTGTAATAGTTAGAGTGTTCACCTAGAGTGCGGTAGATCATGGGTTCGAGCACCGATCGGGTCAAACAAACGACTACAGAATTTGTATTTGTTATTTCTCCGCTAAGAACGCAGCATTGAGGAGAAAGAGCAAAGACTGGTTGTCTCGAAATCAGGATAATGTGCCCGGGCGGGTGACATGTTTCAGTGACTTGGCACTATACAAATTCAATTAAGCATTTTGGTCTAGTACAAAGTGGACATCATCATCTACAAAGCAATACAACTAAATCATTTTGTAAATATACAATGTAATTGATTGTTTCAACATGCTTTCGACATTCTTCATGAGTATTCGTGGATTGCCTTTATCCTGTGTAGCTTTGACAGCCTTGCTAGTTCATGTATGTAGATATTTCATCTTTCCTTTCTGGTATTGTTTTACCTAAATAAAAATTAAATAGCAATGTTATCTAAAGGCCCGTTTCCATCAAAAACTTGGTCAAAGTTCTTTGATCGTGTATTCCTGCATCAAAAACTTCGTCAAAGAAATTTGATGGACTTTGAGACTAGAAACCCATCCTTTTTGTCTAAAAACTTTGATGAGAATTGACCAATCTAAACATCTTTTCGGAATCAAGATCTAATTCAGCAATTTTTTTGTCTTTGAATCTGCCGAAAGGTAACTTGGGATAAAAACTTTGATCAATCTTTGACCAAATTTGATCGTGTAAACAGGATAACTTTGAAATAAAAAAATTTGTACACATTTTCCGTCAAAAAACTTTGACCAAATTTTTGACGAAAACTTTGATCGTGTAAATGGACTTTAACACGATTATCTTTTATTGTAAATCATGGGGACTGGAGAAGGTTCCCAGGGCTTAACCAACAGTGCTGCTCAGCATGTCCCCAGGTGGCGGAGAGGAGGTTCCCCAGAGATGGGGAGTTCGAAAAAGAGTAGACACATTGTAGCTGTTACAAAAGACTAAATTTTCGTCCCTATCCTAATCTCCATACTTTTAAAGTGGTGGTCAAAAGTGGTTACCACAGTTTTTCCCAAGTAACGTGTGTTTTTCCTGAGGTCAATATATTATTTTCATTAATTTCTGATTTTGATAAAGTTTGTATCAACAACAGCAAACATGTAGTTTTCTGTATTTATTTTCAAATATTCCTTTGAAGCACTGTTTTCAAATGCACTTGGTTAAAATACAAGCTTAAATCATTTGTCTTCAAATGTACTATCATTTGACGTTCGAAATTCAGGTTTGTGATTCACTTTAAAAAAATGATAGAAAATAAAAATGATGGAATTATAGGGCGAAACTACATTTAATATTGCATTTGGTGAAATAAATTTGATCAAAATCGAACATGAATTGGCGTTGGAATATATATAGTTTTATTCTGTGTTTTAATAGGAAATATATCATGAAATATTTACTACACAGGTTATCGCTTGACTGGATACATATGATCTACTTACTACCCAATAATCATTTATGTACAGCTTTGTATTTTCAGAGAAGATTATTTTCAATATTTCTCAAAGAATTTTACTCTGTCCTGCAATGACAGCCATCTTGAATAATATGAAATCTTAGAATTTTATATTAAACTCTGCCATGCAATGGGCGGCCATCTTGAATTAATAAGAAATCATAGAATTTTATATTAAACTCTTCCTTGCAATGATGGCTATCCTGAATTTATAAGAAACACAACAGTATAAACTTTAGCTAATCAAATAGATATATTAACCAGCTTAGGGTTGTCATCCAGAACCTTTCTAGACACAGTCTGAAGGTATTCTTATCATTTACTTGCATTGTCTCAAGTCATTCCTAATATCAAAAACCTCCTCATGTGAGCTATCAGCTTGATCAATCATTTCAACTAAAACCTAAAAATTAAGAAAAAGATAACTACTTCGAGTTTAAACTAAAATCTGACATTTCATAGCTATACATATATTTGGTATTGCTTTTATCAATAAAAATTGCATTCTGTTATATCGTGACAGTCAATTTTATAAGTGGAGGAAACCAGAGTGACCACAGACCTGCTGCAAATCACTGACAAACTTCACCACATAATGTTATATAAATGAATCCTCACCATGAGAAGGATTTGAACTCATAACTTTAGTAGTGATAGGCACTGATTCAATAAGTAGCTATCAATCCAACTATCAAACGATGACGACCATGAACGCCAATTAAGGGGTCAAATAAACTTCAGTGTTAACTACTCATGGACCCATTAATGCTTTTCTCGTAAGAAATGGCGTTGTATAAGCGAGTAAGTGATAAAGGAAACCCTTGTAACAATTAGAACAACGTCTGCTTCAGCTCTTTTCAGTAAAATTTGACATTCGTTTTGGATCATTTGACATTGTAGGATAAAAACAGTCTATATACGTACATTGTAGATAAAAATAGAATTGATTTGCACTCACTTCAAAACAGACCAGATAAGCTTACCAAAGGCTAACTTTTCTAAAGGTCGTACAAATAAATTATGCATTTTTTGACAATATACATATAATGAATATTAAAAACAGTGTATATGATTAAATAGACTGTTTTACAGGGTTTTTGAGTGAATGAGTGAGTGATTGTTGCTTAGCGCCAAATGAACAAATTCTTTAGCTTGATCATGGCGAGAACAAGTTACATTCAATGGAATGATGATGATGTCCAACTTTGTTCTAGACCAACACCCTTAATTGGATCTTTATAGTGCTAGCTCACTGAAACATCTGTCCTCAGAGAGATATATCGCTTCACTCAGGTACATTATCCTGATTCTGAGCAAACCATTGAACCAAGTCTTTGCTCTTACTCCTCAAATCTACATGTATTTAGCAGTGAAGCAGCATGTAAATTTTATAGTCTTCTGTCTAACCCAATCAGGGCCAAAACACATGATCTACCGAACTTAAGATGAGCACGCTTACCATTACACCACCAATGCGGTTTAGGGTTTAATATGAAGATTTTAAAACCTTTTCCCATTCAGACCTGCTTTGAACTAGCTATGTTTCACAATGTTGGTCATCCTGGATTTTGACAGACATAGAAAAACATTACCAAACCTGGTGAACCTTAAGAAGCCATTAGATCAATGGTGTTTAAGGCCACTTTTAATTTCATTTCATTTTGAGCTCACAACATTAGTGGTGATAGGCACTGATTTCATAATTCCAACCACCATATGATAACTACCACATCCTCCCCACCTAAAGACACACAAACGGCCACCCAGGTCATCAGACCCTATTTCAGATGCAGTGAAATATTTAAATTCTATTAAATTGTCCCTCACAATAGATATCGCTTCTCTCTTTTTCTTCATTGTAGAAGGGGTGGCCTTTTACTGTATTGAATTCATTTGTTTTCATCAAAGTTTAATTCTGGACAAAGTCTGACAACTACAGGTATTTCTGGTCTAATTATGCAAAAGGTATTATTTTTTAGAGTAAATTTTATTCACAGTTGAGAATTTATATTAATTTATTAAATGTAATTGTTACTATCACATTCTATAATACATGTATTATTTAATGTTCTTTCAACATTTCAATCTCAAATAAATCTTTCAGGAAGATGTCATCACTGCAGAGTTAATTAAAATGAATATGTACTGTATAGGTGGTCAATTAAAATTTGTAATATGAAGGTCAAAGCTATTCTCTAATTTTTTATTTTGTGATTGTGTACACGTCAAAAACTCAACATTATAAATGAGGGTATTTCAACATGTTTTTATTTTCATGAAGTTAATCTACTTGCAAAGATCAGGAATAGATACTACCTATGATACCTACTTTACTACCTATTGTATTAGAGATCTCTTCCTGTTGTAGCATGTCTATTAAGATCAGAGATAGATACTATATATGATACCTACCTTAGTACATTTACATTTACATTTACTGGAATACTGTGAAGGGCCGTCAAACAGCATCAACTCACAGGAAAACTATTGTGGCATGGCTTCCACACAAGGCCGTTAAAAGTTGTCCGTATATACAGTTTAAAACTATTTACAGCACCACTTTACCCTACTCTTCAATAAAACTGTGGAGTGAGGTCTTGAATGTCTCCACAGTTTTCTGGCTGACGACCCTCTCTGGTAGGTTGTTCCATTCCCGTAATGTCATTGGAAAGTAGCTGTATTTGTAGCTGTCATTATTACAGCTAATTGGAATAAAGCTGTTATTGTTTTGTCCTCTTGTCGTTCTTGTTGGTCTTACGACATATGGCGGTATCTGCAGAGCATTGATGTTGTTTACGCATTTGTAGAGGTTCACCAATCGCTGTTCTTGTCGTCTCTGTTGTAGAGATGTCCATGTCAGCTCCTGGAGCATCGATGTGACACTTTGGTAGCGATTGTACTGACCAGTTACAAAGCGGGCAGCTCTACGTTGGACCATTTTAACTGCATCAATTTGATATTGGCGGAAAGGGTCCCATACAGATGATCCGTATTCAAGGTTTGGGCATACCAGTGTTGTGTACGCTTTCTCCTTGACTTCTTTGCTACATTTATTGAGGTTCCTCCTAAGGAATGCCAAAATGCCATTTGCTTTGTTGGTAGTCTGGTCAATGTGGTGGTTGCAGTTGAGGTCATTCCCTAGTTCCACTCCGAGGTATGGATGGTGTTCTACCTCCTCCAGTGTGCTCCCATCAATGTTATAATTGTTAATAGAGACGATGTTTTGTCTCGATCGTTTGAGTCTCATGACATGGCATTTTTTGGCATTGAATCTCATTAGCCATTTCTTAGACCACTTTGTCATTTTGCTAAGATCTTCCTGTAGCTGCTTGGTGTCGCTTTCAGATTCAATGGTTCGATAAAGTAGGCAGTCGTCTGCGAAAAGCTTAACCTCTGAGTTTACTCCTTCGCCTATATCATTTACATACAGTAAACACATCAGGGGACCCAAGACAGTGCCTTGGGGTACGCCTGAGTCGACGTGGACTTCTGAGGAGGCTTCACCATCGAGAACTACTCTCTGCTTCCTGGTTGTTAACCACTGTCTAATCCATTCATGGGTATCATCTCTTATCCCATAGTGGTCTAATTTCATAAGGAGTCTTCTATGTGGTATGGTATCAAATGCCTTAGAAAAATCTAGTATCATCATATCTACTTGTTTTCTCATGTCTAGTGTTCTTGATATGTCTTCTATGGTAGTCAGTAGTTGAGTTTCACATGAGTGGCCTGATCTGAAGCCATGCTGGTAGTGTACAAGGATGTTGTTGTCATTCAGGTGTTTCAGGACTTGGCTGAAGATGATTTGTTCCATAATTTTACATACCACGCTTGTTAATGATACCGGTCGATAGTTGCTCGGATCAACTTTGCTCCCTTTCTTAAATATAGTTATAATATTTGCGTTTCTCCAGTCGTTTGGTACTTGTCCGGTGTCATAGGAGTGCTGGAATATTATTGCTAAGCATGGTGCGACTTCTGTGGCTGTTTCTTTTAGGATTCTCGTAGAAATATTGTCAGGGCCGCTTGCTTTTGTTGGATCAAGGTTCTTCAATAATTTTTCTACTCCTTCTTTTGTAAATAGAATATTGGCCATAGGTGTTATCAGTCCATCCTCTTTAGTTGGTATATCTCCTGGTGGCTCTTCAGTGAAGACGGACTGGTATTGACTGTTTAGTGCTGCTGCTTTTTGTTTAGGTGTAGATGGCAGGTTATCATTCTCTTTCAGTGTTGGTATTCTACTGGTGTTACTCCTTTTACTTTTGATGTACGAGTAGAATTTTTTTGGATTTTCAGAGGCATTCAGGTTAAGAAATGTGTCTGTATTCTCTGTGTGCTTTCTCGATTTCTCGTTTTACATTATTTTCGGTGGTTTTGTAATTCTTCCAATCTTCTGTTTTCTTAGTCTTTTTTGCTTTTTTCCATTTTCGTTTTTTAAGTCTGCAGAGTCTGCGTACTGATGGTGTCATCCATGGGAGGTTCCAACGTGACCTTCTTTCTAGGTATATGCTTGTCAGCTGATTTTACAAGCGCATCTTTGAATTCGTTCCAGATCGTTTCGGTATCTTTAGTTCGGTGATCTTGTTCACAGAATTTGTCTGAAAATTCTTTCATGTCCATACGCATATCATCCATGTTTCCTTTTTTATACTGGTAGACTGTTCGTTCCGGTCTACATTGTCTTTGTGCCCCAATATTAATGTTAACTATGACTATTTCGTGGTCGCTCATTCCTGGTTCAATTTGAAGATCGTTGACAAGATCCTGATTAGTGGTCATTACTAGGTCTAGTATGTTGTCATTTCTAGTTGGTTCGTCAGTCATTTGGTGTAGGCAGTTATCTTTTGACATGTCAATAGCTCGTTGGTTTAAAGTGTTTGAGTATTGTGGTCTATCTCTGATACTATGGTCCATCCAGTTGATATCAGGGAGATTAAAGTCGCCTGCTAATATGATGTTTGGCAATGATTGTCGGTTAGTCAATTTAGAGATTGACTCATCCAGTGCGTTCAGTGATGATAAGTCTTCGCTTGATGGTTGTCGATAATACGAGCCTATATATAGAGGTGGTTGTTTCCATGTCTGTATTTGTACCCAGTTGAGTTGACAATTAGTATCAAGGTCTATTTTCGGTATGGCAACTATGTTATTGTTGACCGCAATAAATACGCCTCCTTCTCCTTTTTTCTTGTCTTTACGATATATTTCATATTCATCAGTTGGAAAAACTTCTTCACTCTTGATGGTGTTATCTAGTTTTGATTCACAGCCGCAAACGATATCAGGTTGGTGGTCATCAATAAGTTGGCTAAATAGTGCTTGTTTTCTGTTACTCACTAAGCTGTTGCAATTTACTACCATTAATTTAATGCTCTTGTGTGTTTTTTGTAGTTTTGGTGGTTCCTCGTCAAATTCGCTCGAGGTAGTATTTATGGTGGACTCAAATACATTATCATTCTCGTCGCTACTGAGTTCCTCTGTTAAACTACTATATGGGTTGCTTATATCTATATCATTGTCATTTATAGATGTTGTGCTCAGATTTATTGACCCACAGGGTGGACATGACCATGTAAAGTGACTTATTGATTGTAATCTGCTGTATTCAGTAGGTGTAATATTCCCACATCTCATGTGAATCCATTCATCACAGTCATCACACTGAATGGCTCTGTGGTTACTAGCGACGGTTCGTTTACATATCCCACATGGGCATTTTGACGGCCCCGGATTAATCTCAATATCACCGGACAGAAGTAGTATTGTCCAAATGCATGGTTGTATTTTCCTAGTGCTACATCTATGTTTGTTTGATGTTGCATAACTAAGTGATAGTATATTTGGAGAAATGTTACTTGCTTCATTTGTGAAGTTATGTATGCCATAGTTTATTTCAGTTACTATAAAAACCTCGGTCTGGTCCAGTATTATGCTACCTGTGTCGATCACGTATTGTTTTAGGTGCTTACTCTGCTGAAAGTTTGTGATTAGTATGATCAGAATTGAGTATGTCAGGTGGAACATGGTGTACAAGCCAGTGAGGCGTCCCCACTAGCGACAATGTTGATAATATACCTTCTGGAGTTGGATGTTGATTAATGTAAACCTTGTATGTATGAAATCTTAGCCAGCGAGGCGTCCCCACTGGCAAACAGCTGATGTTTATTTGTTTACATTTCTACAGGAAGTAATGTTGGAATTCGGAAGTTCTCAGGGATTATCCTTGCCGAGTTGGCGGGAATAAACTTCAAAGTTGAAAGTCTTTAATTTTGTATGATACGATCTTTAAAACGGATTCCTCAGCGATCTAGGTGATCTAAGTGATCAAACATGATGGGGATACTGTTTTGAAATGGATAAAGTGGTGTATTGTAGCCAAACCAAGCAGGTCAAGTGCCCGCTGAAAAAGTTACGTCCTTCCCGGAAGCCACGCCAACTGGTTATTGTATTAGATATCTCTTCCTGTTGCAGCATGTCTATTAAGATCAGAGATAGATACTATACACACAGAAGAAAGTTCAGCACTCCCATGTTTTTTTGAAATGACAAATTATACGACAAGTATCACGAGATTACTGACCAGATAATCTCAAGAATGCAATAGTGACCTGTTAGGACATTACATTGGGTGTAAGAAACCACAAACAAAAGTCAAGAAAAATGTGAATTTAATGAATATTTAATCACAATATCACAAGGCCAGTTTTTGCAGTAAAACATGTCCATTTTAAGTATTGACCTTCACAGTTCAAAAAGCACGATAAGATTGTCTTTTCACTTTCAAAACATCACAAATGAATCACTTGACGACATCTATTGTTCAAAGTTCAGTACCGGGTGTAACCCCCACGTGCTTGGATGACGGCCTCAACCCTGCGTCTCATCCCTCCAGTTACACGTCGGATGTCCTGTTGTGATAGCTGCTGCCATTCCCGATGCAATGCTGCTTCCAACTGACCAATGTTTTGCATAGAAGGTTCCTGAGCATGTATATGACGGCCTAACATGTCCCAAATATGCTCTATCGATTCAAATCCGGGCTCATGGCTGGCCAAGGAACATCAGTCACGGCTTCGCTTTAGAGGTAGGCGGTTACTGCTCTTGAACGATGAAGCCTGGCATTGTCATCCATTTACACATACCTTGTAGCTAGTGGGTGTTTGTCGAAATGGGGGGCAACAACTGGTTGCAAGACGTCTCTGATGTACTGATCACCAGTTAGACTGCCTTGTATGGTGACTAAATCCAGCTTGCAGTCATGAGAGATACACCCCCAAACCATTACTGAGCATCCACCATAAGGAACAGTTGGCTGGATGTTCCTTGGGGTATACAGATCCCTCCAAGTGTATCAACGATCATACTCTCAGGTCGGACACAGAGTTTTGTCGGACTTCACTCTTAAAATTGTCCGACAAATGTCCGACAAAATTGTAGAACAAAATCCTCCCGGGTCGGAGTGAGAGTCTCCGCTCTCAGATAGTTAAACTGTAAACAGGAAACGTCCCCAAATTCTGCTAACCAATAAATTCGTGCATAAAGAAACATGCGTATCTTAGTAAAGCTGAAGTAAATGAGTGATATACAGTACGGAAAGAAAAGATATGTTAACGGCTGTCACGGGCGATATATACAATAATATCCATGAATAAAATGTATTAACATGCAGTACCCATGTTTTAAGTGCACTAGAAGTGAATATTAATATGTCCATTTTGTACTCGTGACAATCGATGCCAAGGCCCTTTCACTTGCTGCAGACAGTTGCCGGTTTACGATATCGGGTGCGTTTGCTCTTTTACGTGTTTGTCAAATGTAGGGCGAACGAACCCGGGTAAATAATTATAATTTATACATTTATTTCTTTAAAGGCAAATTTGGATTAAAATTAATTAGTAAAATTTAAGTTTTATTTTGTTTATGGCAAATGGGTCATAAATCCGTAAATCCCGTTTTTTTTCCTTGAAAATTGGCAGTCTGTGGAGTGCTGATATAGGTGATATAATATTTTATTAGTGTATTCTACGTTTTTTTTTACAGTTTACCTGTCAAAACATCACCCATCTCAGCATGTCATCGCATCGTGCATTCATGATATACAAATACACCTATCACAGGTGTGAAAAAAAAACGTTGCTCAAGACTCCTTTTACTAAGACTTATAAACATAGATAACTATTTTGCGTTTTCGATTTTCAAGCCGTCTTCCAATTTATTTGTACTTAAAAAATAAATTTATATCTTTTTTCTTATATATGTGTATAAATATCTTAATAAAATAAATACATTTACGGTGAGAAATTATTATATGTCATGATATCGTTATTTAGGTAAATACTTATTAGTCGGATTTTTTTTTAAACCATTTTTGTCTTTTTAATTGATAACTGACCCAAGCTAAATAAATGAAATGTGACTTAATGTGTTAATTATATAAATCCTTGCCTTCTATAAATTTTAATTTCTTATCTAATTCTTATTCTTATTTAACAATATGGTCAGGTTGTTATTTTCATTACGGAAAGAAAGTACGCTTACAATTGCGCATCGATCACAAAATGTTTGACATGTTCACCTCGAGAAATGTAAAAAAATTCTTTAAATATCCACTCTCACGTCCGACCAAATAGTCGGAGATATCCAACCAAATAGTCGGACTTTAGAGTGTTGACTCTCAAATTTGTCGGACATTTTGGGAGGAATATGTCCGACCTGAGAGTATGATCGTTGATACACTTGGAGTGTACTGTAGGCTGTATCTTTGTGTCTCCAAACCCTCATCCGGCCGTCGGTTACATGAAGCAGAAACCGGCTCTTGTCATCTTGTGTCATGTCCTTAAATTGCAACCACGTCGTGCTAAACACCATGCCAAACGTGATCGTCGATGTCGGTCTGCCAACAGTGGACGTTTAATGACCCTCCTTGACTTAAGTCCCACTGATTTCTGACGATTTCTAACTGTTCTTGTTGACAGACGTCTAACCAAACGCTGCAATGCCCTGTCGTCACGATCAGATGTTACCCGTGGTCTGCCAGATCTTGGCAAGTCTTTCACATTGTTGGTTTGTGTGTGTTTTCTCACCAGTCAGCTGACTACAGTATAGTGGTAGCCCATCTGACGTCCAATAGCTTTGAAAGACATCTCTGTTGATTATTTGCCATCTTTGTGTTTCTGATATTTGCCTTCGTACCATGCTTACTGAGAATGAATAAATTTCGTAAAACACCAGACTTAAATACCCTAATTCGAACTGTGAACATACTGAATTTTGAGTAATGCGTGAGAGGCATGGTTCACGTGGATGACTAGTCGATATTAGACATAATGGTCACACCTTGGTCTGTGTGAGCACATCTTTTTAATGGAACATTGTTCTTGCTATAATCAATATAAATATTATAATCTAAATTTAGTGTAACTTATTATGTTTTAATATATCAGGGGGTGCTTAACTTTTTTCTTTGTGTATATATATGATACCTACTTTAGTACCTATTGTATTGGTGATCTCTTCCTGTTGTAGCATGTCTATTAAGATCAGACATAGATACTATATATGATACCTACTTTAGTACCTATTCTATTAGAGATCTCTTCCTGTTACAGCATGTCTATTAAGATCAGACATAGATACTACCTATGATACCTACTTTAGTACCTATTCTATTAGAGATCTCTTCCTGTTGTAGCATGTCTATTAAGATCAGACATAGATACTACCTATGATACCTACTTTAGTACCTATTCTATTAGAGATCTCTTCCTGTTGTAGCATGTCTATTAAGATCAGACATAGATACTATATATGATACCTACTTTAGTACCTATTGTATTAGAGATCTCTTCCTGTTACAGCATGTCTATTAAGATCAGACATAGATACTATATATGATACCTACTTTAGTACCTATTGTATTAGATATCTCTTCCTGTTACAGCATGTCTATTAAGATTAGAGATAGATACTATATATGATACCTACTTTAGTACCTATTCTATTAGAGATCTCTTCCTGTTGTAGCATGTCTATTGATCTACCAAAGTTTTCTGATTTAATTGGACTGCAGTAAAAGAAAAAAAGAAAAAAAATTCAATATGTTACTAGGAAAGATTTTAACATTATATATAAACACGCAACAAAAACAGGAAATGATTTGTTAATTCTATAAAAGCCATTTCTAATGGCAACAATCATGGATGGAGGGCACACAATTTTGAAAGTGGATAAACCAAATATTATCTAAGCCCAAATGTTGCTTCGATTTCAATTAGTAGTTTCTGAGATGAAAATTGCAGAAGAATAACTCAGAATATATGATGAATTACTCATGTTACTGCAGCTTAAATTTGAGCACAGTTTGATGAATAATAAAGCTGACTATTTGTTAACTGAAATTAGTTATGACAACAATTGTGAATGGAGCACAATGCTATCAGACACAACATTAAAACTGCCCACTGTTATGCAGAGGTACAATGTAGTCTAAATTTCAGCTCATTTTGACTTAAAATTAAAAAAATGTTGTCAAAGATATTTCTTCATTTAATAAGGAGAGCCTGGTTGGCTAAATGAGTTAGGTAGTTGGATTACCTAACAACTCATACAACCCTATCACCAATACGGCGTGGGTTCGTGCCCGGCTTTGTAAATTTCAAAAAGAGTGCACTCGACTCGCAGCTGCAAGTGATAAACCTTACCAGTTGCTTGCCCATGGTTGGTGGTTCTCTCTGGGTACTCCGGGTTCTTCCACCACTAAAACTGGTCACCATGATATAGCTGAAATATTGTTGAAAGTGGTGTTAAGCACTAAAAATCAAACCAATTCAAATCAAACATTTAATAAGGGACGGAAATTAATCTATTGGACATCATTCTTGAAAATTCACCATCAATACCACCCAGGTAACTTTTTTTTCAATTGGATGAATGCAGAAATGGTCAATTAAAGATATTCATTTGTTTTTCTAATGACAGCCATTTTTTATAGATGACAGGGCTGTCAGACACAATTTTGAAAGTGGGTTGTCCACAGACCACAACAGCTCAATTTGTCTTCAAATGGATCCGTGTTTATTTATATATTTTTTTTATCAAATTAATCCTAATTTGCATAAAGGGCCTGGGTGGCTCAATAAGTTTGGTAGTTGGATTACCTAGCAATTCATACAAGCCTATCACCAATACGGTGTGGGTTCGCGCCGGCTTTGTAAATTACATGAAGGGTGCACTCGACTCGCAGCTGCAAATGAAAAAAGTTACCAGTTGCTTGCCCATGGTCGGTGGTTCTCTCCGGGTACTCCAACTTCTTCCACCACTAAAACTGGTCGCCATGATATAGCTGAAATATTGCTGAGTGACGATAAACACCAAAAATCAATCAATCAAGTTAATTTGCATAAATTGAATAAACTGAAACATTTCACAGACAAAAAGGGAAGGATATGTTGAACTAATTATGGTCCTACAGATGCAATTTAATTTTAACTCAATTTGACTTAAAATAAATGATGAATTACATACATTTTTCTTTGCAGTAACGACAACAATCTTAAACAAAGAAAAAAATCTAATAATTTCCTTGGTCAAAATAGCCATAATTTGCATATTCAGCATAACAAGTCAAAATTATAAATTTAAATGAAAAGCTTGAAATATATCAAACAACTCATTCACATAAAGTTACATTTTATATATTAAGCTTAATTCAGTACAAAATGTAGCAATTTTGGCCATTTTTCTTTCTTCTATTTTTAGTAAATATGGCCATCTTGAACAGAGGTTTGGTCTGTCCACTACAATTTTGAATGGAGACCACATAAAGACTATTCCAGCTAAGCTTGCATTAAATTTGCTCAGTGGTTTCAGAGGAGAAGCTTTTCAAATACATTTTTGTTAAACTCAGCATAATTTGCATATTTTCGGCAGAACAAATTATGTTTTAGCAAAGCCTATATAAACCATGTTATAGCTTATAAAATGGTATTATTGTTCAAATTGCCGTTCATTTGGTGAAATAATTTTGTTTGATTTGCTATGCAAGTGTATTTTACTCTCATAGTCTATATATAGTAACATTTATATAAAATTGTATTGGACTACATAGTATTTTAAGACCTCTTTAATATTATGTCTCCCCCCACTTTGGTGGGGAGACATATTGTTTTTGTCCTGTCCGTCACACAGTTTGTCAGCGCAACTCCTCTGAAACTACTGAACAGAATTTCATAAAACTTGGTAGATAGTAAGGACACCATATGTAGTTGTGCATATTACCAGGAAATTTCGATCGCCTGAATTTTGTAGGAGTTATGCCCCTTTGAACTTGGAAATTTCCCGAAATTTACTACTGAAGCAGCTTGTCAGCGCAACTCCTCTGAAACTACTGAACAGAATTTCCTGAAATTTGGTAGGTAGTAAGGACACCATATGTAGTTGTGCATATTACCAGGACATTTTGATCCTCTAAATGTTGTGGGAGTAATGCCCCTTTGAACTTAAAAAAATCACCAAATATACTTCTGAAGTAGCTTGTCAGCGCAACTCCTCTGAAACTACTAAACAGAATTTCATGAAACTTGGTAGGTAGTAAGGACAATATATGTAGTTGTGCATATTACCAGGAAATTTTGATCTCCTGAATTTTGTGGGAGATATGCCCCTTTGAACTTGGAAATTTCTCGAAATTTACCACTGAAGCAGCTTGTCAGCGCAACTCCTCTGAAACTACTGAACAGAATTTCATGAAATTTGGTAGGTAATAAGGACACCATATGTAGTTGTACATATTACCCGAAAATGTTGATCCCCTAAATTTTATGGGAGTTATGCCCCTTTGAACTTAAAATTTGCCGAAATATACTTCTGAAGCAGCTTGTCAGCACAACTCCTCTGAAACTACTGAACAGAATTTCATGAAACTTGGTAGGTAGTAAGGACACCATATATAGTTGTGCATATTACCAGGAAATGTTGATCCCCTAAATTGTGTGGAAATTATTTGCAAACACTCTATTGTAATATCCCTTACTGAAACTTGTATATATATATAAAAGAAATTATTAAAAAAAGAACAAAACAGATTTTTCACAACATTCTTGTACTAACGTTTTCACTGCTGTTGCAGATCTTCAGGTACAATGTTTATAAGTGTATATATATGACGTTTACAATAGTGTGACATTAACAATATAAAGGGAGACTATGATGTTACGTTTTTGCGGTAAAATATATTATCTAAAACATTAATTAACATCTTTAAGGTTGTTATAAGATTAATAAAAATCTTTAAAGTCATTGTAAGATTAACGAAAATCTTTAAATTCATTTATCATTTAACGAAGGTTTAAGAATATTAATTAATAAAGTTTCTTTTCTTCTTCTTAAAAAATCACCCTCTGTATTAACTTTATACAGCGGTAATATTTTGAAATGTCCTCCAGAACAATCATGGAAATGTTCATTAGCTCTCATTATAGTAAGGTCCTGGTGCCTTGTTTGTTGTCTATGAACAGTCATTCGAGTTCGCAATTCATTTTTGGTTTCACCTACATAGAATTCTCCACAATTAGAGCAAATAATTGCATATACAAGATTCTTAGTTTTGCATGATATATCTTGCATAACTGTAAAAGTCTGTCCATTCTTAAATGTAAACGAGGCTCCTTCTATTAAATTCGGACATGTCATACATCTCTTGTCGGTACATTTCTTAACAGATGGTGATGATTCATGAAAATCAAATTTTGATGATGACAAGAAGCCTTTCAAATTTTTCGGCTGCCTTTTGCTGTTTATAATCTTCTTTTTTTGCAATACATTTTTCATACGTTTGCTACTGTTCAAGTTAAATTCAATTTGTTTCATAAAATGGAAAATATTGTAATCCCTTGGATTATAAGTAGTTACAAACGGAATTATATTATTTTGATTTGAGGTTACATGTACTTGTTCCAGCAGTTCCGTATGTATCGGTCCTTTTTCCAACGCTTTCTGTATACCATGTTCAACTATTTCCTCCGGATATTGTTGATTTTTCAAATACAATCTAAGTTCTCGTAGTCGCGTATCTCTCAACTCCTCTGTGTTTGTGATCGTTATAATTCTCGAAGCCAAATTAAACGGAATGTTTATTTTAATATGTTTCGGGTGACTGGATCTGAAATTAAGATACATATGGGTGTCAGTATCTTTCGAGAAAATGTCCGTTATTATGTTATTTGTTGATATACGAATTAAAACGTCTAAAAACGGCATTTCTATTTTGCTTCTGTTTATGGTGAAACGAATATGGTCATCTAAAGAATTAAGTTCGGTATGAAAAATTTCAATGGGAATGTCAGAGTTCCATATAATAAAACAATTGTCAAGAAAACGCTTCCAGTTTTGTCGTACATACGATGCAAATTCTTGTCCGTAGCTATTCAAAAGTTGTTCGTATAAAATATGTTCAAGGTATCCAAGAACAAGAGTAGCGTAAGTTGGCGCCATTTTAGTTCCCATTGCGGTTCCTCTTTTCTGTCGGTAAAACTTACCATCAAAATAGAAAACATTTCTTTCAAGAATAATTTTCACGGTTTCAAGAATAAATTCTTTAGAAAAGCGATCTTGTACAATGTTTTGTTTATTTTTCAACCAACATGTTATTGCAGAAATTCCCATATCTTGCGGAATATTTGTATAAAGACTTACAACATCAAAACTGATGAGTTCAGAATTTGGATTTACGGTCGTCGGCAAATGATTTAAAAATTCTAGATCGTCCCTTATAAAACTAGGTATTTCACAACATAGTGGTTTAAGCATAATGTCTATAAAATGGCTTAATCGTTGAGTGACGCAATTGGGTTCGCCAACAATAGGACGAAGTTTTAAATCATCCGAATTTAAAATTTTGATACATTCTGTGTGTTGTTCCAGTATTGTGTTTGAGATTACTTCACTTTTATGCACTTTTGGCAATCCATGAAAATAGCTTTCTGTGAATGTAAAATTTGTAATATAATCAATTTCTTCTTTATGAAATTCACCTTCATGGTTCATGTAACAATTTAGTTATCATTTTATATGTCTTCTGGTCTGCCTTTTTATCCGTTTCTTCATAATACATTCCATCTTTCAACATGTCCAAAATTTTGTCTCTGTAATATTCTCGATCTAAAATTACAACAGCATTACCTTTATCTGCCTCTTTTATCACGATCGATTTATCTGATTTTAATCTAAATAAAGCTTGTCATTCGTTGCGGCATAAATTATCCTTAACATGTTTATTTTTTTCAAGTGAATTACTTTTTAATGTATTAATTGATTCCTCTAAGTATTTATCCTTTGTAGGTTTAGGGATCCAGTCGGATTTGTTTCTAACTAACGGTCCTCCTATATCGTCATCTTCATCTTCTTCATTTCCATTAAATATATAGTTAATTCTCAATCGTCTGCAAAAAACGTCAATATCCGCTCCAAGCAATGTTTTATCTTCATTTGGAGTGGGTGTAAATTTTAATCAATTTTTTAATAGTTTTATTTCGCTTTCCGTTAAATTCCGCTTTGAGAGATTTATTACTTAAGGGTGAATTTTTCTAGTTTCATTTAAATTTCTTTCACCAACGTTTCTTCCGTCTTGGGATTGCTTGTTGTTTGAATCGGTCGGAGGTGTTCTTGATTCGCATTCTGTATGTTGTTCTGTGGTGTCCCACCTGCCCTGTCGCTCACGCGCTGCTCTAAAAAATGATTCGGGAAGTTTTTTCCAATGTATGTTGTTCCGTTTCGATGAACCCCGTTCTGCTGTCTCGTACGTGTCTGGTTGACCGAATATTTATTTTTCTACTTCAATTCTCGGTTATTTTGATTAAGCCCATCTTGCCGCCTGTAATTTTTATTTTGCGATTGCAACTGTGAATTATTTTGGCAACGCGTAAATCTGTTAGATGCGCTGTGATTTTCTGGTTCTATGTAATTTTCATTTATTTTTGCTTTGTTTTTCCTTCTTCTTGTATTTTGATTATAATTATATCCGCGATTATTGTATTCAACCAGTGTGTTTTCTTCTTTTCTAAATATGTTTCTGCTATCATATTCCTCTTCATATCTTTCAAGCCAGGACTGTTTACGTTTCCAGATTTCAACAGATTTTAATTCTTCTTTTTGACATTCATTTTTCCATAAATCTTGCATTGATTCCAAAATGTTGGGGTTGAATTTGGATGTAAAAGTTTCAAACATTTCATTGTCTATTTGTTTAAATTTTAATTCATATCTAATGGATTTGTTTTTCAACAATTTGATTTCCACTTCAAAATTTCTTACTGCATTTTCTCGGTGAATTTCGGTCTAAACTTATTTGGTAATACTGGAATATCATTATCAAGCCATGCTTCATAAAAAACTGAAAATAATCAAATCTCAAATAATTCCAGAAACTTTGCTTCCTTTCATTTAATTTACGCTTCCACAATGACAAGATTGGTTTTCTGATATTAAATATATTCTGCAAAGAATCCGTGCAGATTTGGTCTTGAGAATTGGGGAATGGTTGTTCTTCTACAATGTTAAATGATATTTTCAGCTCTCGTTTAAGTATGTCCACTATTTGAGATACATTAATGTCGTTGCACGATCTAGTAATGTTAATTAGCTCTTGTAGATCTTCATGAATCAATGTCAACTTACTTGATATATGCTGCATTGATGTAGTCTCCATTTTACACTTTAAATCCGTGAAAAATGTATTGCAAAAAAAGAAGATTATAAACAGCAAAAGGCAGACGAAAAATTTGAAAGGCTTCTTGTCATCATCAAAATTAGATTTTCATGAATCATCACCATCTGTTAAGAAATGTACCGACAAGAGATGTATGACATGTCCGAGTTTAATAGAAGGAGCCTCGTTTACATTTAAGAATGGACAGACTTTTACAGTTATGCAAGATATATCATGCAAAACTAAGAATCTTGTATACGCAATTATTTGCTCTAATTGTGGAGAATTCTATGTAGGTGAAACCAAAAATGAATTGCGGACTCGAATGACTGTTCATAGACAACAAACAAGGCACCAGGACCTTACTATAATGAGAGCTAATGAACATTTCCATGATTGTTCTGGAGGACATTTCAAAATATTCCCGCTGTATAAAGTTAATACAGAGGGTGATTTTTTAAGAAGAAGAAAAGAAACTTTATTAATTAATATTCTTAAACCTTCGTTAAATGATAAATGACTTTAAAGATTTTCGTTAATCTTACAATGACTTTACAGATTTTTATTAATCTTATAACAACTTTAAAGATGTTAATTAATTTTATAGGTAATATATTTTACCGCGAAAACGTAGCATCATAGTCTCCCTTTATATTGTTAACGTCACACTATTGTAAACGTCATATATATACACTTATAAACATTGTACCTGAAGATCTGCAACAGCAGTGAAAACGTTAGTACAAGAATGTTGTGAACAATCGGTTTTGTTATTTTTTTAATAATTTCTTTTATATGTACCAGCATACGGATTTCATTTGACTTTTTAATATATATATATGTACAAGAGTCTATCATAATGTCATTATTTCCCTGAAAAAGTTTTCATCACCAATCCATTGATTTTAGAAGAACAAAACTCCTTTACAATCATTGGAACATAGGCTGAGCAATTTTCTGGAATGACAATATGGAATAGTACCTGTAACCCTTGCTATAGTACTTTTGATGAAATTTTTTTGTGGTTCATGGATTAAAAACAGTTGTTTTTGCTATTTATTGAAGCTTAATTTTATTTGTTACCCAAATATATTTTTTACCTATGACTACAGTTTGTGGGACGGGGGGAAACATACGTTTTTGCGGGCAAAAACAAACTTTAATTATATATGTATTATGTGCTAAATATCATCCAAAAATAATTTTGTATAAATGATCTACTAAAATATCATACAAGTTTTATTTCAAGAACATAAGGGGAAGTCACTGTTTTTCTTGCTTTATCTCGTCATAGAACAGGTGCTCCAATTTAGATTACTTGATTTTGATTGATTTTTGGTGTTTTAACGCCACTTTCAGCAATATTTCAGCTATATCATAGTGACCAGTTTTAGTGGTGGAAGAATCCGGAGTACCCGGAGATATCCATCGACCATGGGCAAGCAACTGTTATACTTTATCACTTGCAGCTGTGAGTCGAGTGCACCCTTTTTTGTAATTAACAAAGCTGGCCGTGAACCTACGCTGTATTGGTGATAGGCTTGTATAAGTTGTTAGGTAATGCAACTACCTAACTCATTGAACCATCCGGGCCCTCCTTCAAACATCCGGGCCCTCCTTCAAATTAGAGTTTATACATATATTTTTGTTTTCAAATATATTGAAAATTGCAAAACAAATGTTTTGCTTTCATAACTTTCATTGACTATAGGAATTCTTCAATAAAGAAAGGAACAATCATGTTGTTGACAGACAGATAAAAAATCAATCAAACATTCTTTGACACCTTGGATCTAACCCATAATTTCACTATAGGTCATTTAAGAAATAATAATTGCTACAGGAATTGTTCCCACCTGTAAAGACAGACAAACGAAATGACATTCTTTCGTGATGTCCAGACAGCAGTTTGTTTTATCCTGCACTGGTTCTATTTGAGAAATCAAATTGCATTGACTGGATATTTTTTTGTTATATACGGTTACTGACCAAATTATAGCTTCTCTGGTACCTGATTTCTGTTGATTTTTTATTTTTGGTGTCTTAACGCCACTTTCAGCAATATTTCAGCTATATCATGGCCATCAGTTTTAGTGGTAGAAGCCAGAGTACACAAAGAGAACCACTGACCATGGGCAAGCAACTGGTAAACTTTATCACTTGCGGATGCGAGTCGAGTGCATCCTTTTTTGTAATTTACAAAGCCGGGCACGAACCCATGCCGTATTGGTGATAGGCTTGTATGAGTTGTTAGGTAATCCAACTACCTAATTCATTGAGCCACCCGGACCCTAATTCCTGTTGAGTAACAGAAATAAATGGTAACAGTATAAGTGATGACGTCACAGATGACGTATTTGAAAACATTTTGAACGACGCTTGTTTCAGCTATTTTCAGACAATTTGGCAGTTGTTTTGAACCTTTTAATATTGCAAGATAAACACAATATATGTACATTGTCATTAAATATCAAATGAATTCACACTCGCTGTTAAACAGGCTTGTTTGTAAAGCATGTGCAAATAAATTATATATTTTCCGACAATGTACGGATATTGTATATATATACAAGTGCCCTTTAAAGCAGGTTTGTCTGTATACTGATATAATATTGCTTTTAAATGCAATTTTCTTGAAATTTTACAGGAATTCAGACAGAATCGATTATTTTCATGGAAATTTGGGATTTGATAATTTAATTCTTACAAAATCGGGATGAGAACCTCCTCCTACCCTTCCCCTGTATATATCACACATGGTTTTATTAATTATTGTATTCTCATTATTGCGTGACAAGGATCACTGTTATCAAATATTTCAGAAGGATCCGTCAGACAAATTTTCAGGTATTTGTGACAAAAGAAACATTGTGTCTTTAGATTGAGAACAGGACCTTCCTCTTAATACAATCACACAAATTTTGAAATTTTGAAGTTGTATAAAAAACTATTATTACCATTTATCCATTGTCATTTTCTTTTCATTCAGAATTCATAATAGTTGATTTACCATGAAATTTAACACATTTTTACCATTTCTAGTAGACGAGGAATTCATTACATCTTCAAAATATTCCAGCATTCCTCGAATTTCCTATAAATAAGAAAACGAATACAGGTATTGTTATTCATAATTAATAAATTATTTTAAATTCTACAATGCTAATGGGTATTTTCATTTCATCTTCAAAATACTTGAGCATTCCTCGAATTTCTAAAAATAAGAAAATGAATAGATATTGTTTTCCATAATTAATAAATTACATAAAATTCTACAATGTTAGAGGGGCCGTCGTGTTCGTGATCGTATGATAGTTGGATGTATAACTACCTATGCAATCAGTGCCTATCACCACTAAAGTTGCGAGTTTGAATCCCACGAATTACGAGGTGTACTCGATACAACATTATGTGATAAAGTTTGTCAGTGACTTGCGACAGATCGGTTATTTTCTCCTGGTACTCCGGTTTCCTCCACAAATAAAACTGACCACCACATTATAACTGAAAGTGGCATTAAACACCATAAATCAAACCAAATCATCGGTATATAAGCATCTCAACACAAATCTACTTAAATATATGGTAATTTGATACTTGAGGAATCTGGAATTCAACTTACAAAAATTGTATTTCTGTGTTCAGCACAGATTTTGTGAAAGCATTGACTTTTGACCTTGAGTTGGCATCACTAACAAATTACAAACTTTACGATTTCTAAGGAATTTTCCAAAACATGATGCTTACACATTAAATTACCTGCAGAACCGTAGCCCTTTATGGTCATTTTTTTTTTATTGGCGAACCATAGGATCATTTATTTTTTTATAATCAGCGTAGTAACAATTTTCCTTAAATACATGTTTTACAGATGTGCTTTAAAAGATCTCTCCCTTCTTCACAAATTAATTTGTATTGTTTATCTGCTGAAATATCTGACAACAACGTTACCGTAGAATCTTACATGTCGTCATGTGTAGGCCCTCTCTACTGCTTTTTGGATAATAACAATAGAAGACACATTTAAGATGGTATTACCACACGATTGTATGGATATACACATGTTTAATAAAGTTAAAAAGACAGTAAATAATAAAGAAATGTTATTGAAAATAAATGTGTAAACAGAAATCTAAAAAAAAAAAAAAAAAGGGGGGGGGGGGGTGATTTCATATCACAAGCACCTGTAGGAGGACCAACAAAGAGTTGGTTCTCAATCAATGTTGTCTGAATTTCCCACTAATTAATGCCATAGTTACAAGATGACCAAGATGTGCCATCTTTTCTATAGAAATATCTTATTTTGTCTTCATTACCTCGTCTTGTCAGATTTTATTTGCAATGAATAAATGCATTTGGTATTTTGGACTTGTCCTTCATAATAGCATATCCTGTGTAAAACATATGTATTTCTGTTTTAAATTTGATGATGAAAATTGAAACCTGAAATGCAACCCGAATTGTCCCTATTCATTCATCAAAATATGTTTCTATTATTAAAATGTATCAACCATCTTGGTAAAATAAATTACTATCCTTCACATTCAAATTTGGAAAGCAAAACATATTTAGTAAATTCAGAATTTGTGTAGGTAAATTTCAAATTGAAGAAGGGCCTCATAGAAAGATACAAAGAGAGGGAAGGGTCTGTATTAATAATATTGATTAGTAGTGTCATTTCTTATAAATTATTCATTTTCATATACAATGTAGATACACAATGTATATACATACCATTTTTGATAAAGTAAAACAAAATTTTAAGACTTTACCATTGTTGATGTTGTTGATAAACTAAGAAGTTCTTTAAATCCAATCAATATCCTTTATAATGCAAGCACCTCATTTTCTAGAATTGAGGACGCTTTATACTTATAAAAATTAAAAAATTTTGTATGTCTTTTGTATTGTATGTTATGTCATTAACAACCAAACTATAGAAAAATAAGAAAATAAAACAACACTCATTTGTCTCGATTATTTTAAGAATCCAAATCAAATTGGATAAACAAGAGTAAAACTGAGCATGTGTTGTCTGCTAACTTGGATTTCAGATCCACAAAAAGAAAAAAATAAAGCAAAACAATCATGAATGTGTATTCATACACCATTTTTCTATGATCTTAAAACCAGATATTTTGTAAAGAACTGCCCAATGCACAGCCAAATTTGCCTACAAATGCTTCAACTGTTTCAGATAGGAATAATTGTGAAATGTTTTTCCTGTTGGGTCCTATGTTTAATTTATCCTCATGATCATCTTGGATTTCCGATTTTCTGAGAAAACATATAATTTGTAAGGGACCATTCAACGATTACTCATGTTCAGTTTGGGTTCAATCAAATATCTAGTTTCTGAGATGAATTACTTTTTTAAATTTGTCCTGCAGCAGTGGCCATCTTAGATTTCCGATGGACAAAAACAAAACTTTTTAAGAGGGTCAAATATGACATATTCCTACAAAATAACATGTTCATCCCACATGTGGTTTCAGATAAGATTTTGAAACTTCAGCATCAGAAAGAATTGGTCTTAGAAGCCATGTTGAATTTCTGAATCAAATGAAAAACATGTAATGTTGAGAATCACCCATGTAATATATCTACCATGTTTGGTTCTAATTGGGCCTGTGGTTAGTAAAATATAGTTTTAAATGTTTATGGACGAAGATGAATGCTAAATGATGGCAATATATGTAGCTAATTTTTGTTTTAATACTTGAAAACCATTATTTGTAAAATAATTTATTGTATTATTTCCATTAAAACTTACAGATAATATTCTTATTATTATTTTATTTAGTGTCATAAGGTTGATGCAAATCCAAAAATATTTTAACAGAGAAAGTGTATTTTTAAACGAATAAATAGGGTAATTTTCAAATGTTGACATATTTCTGTCAAGATAGTGTAATTGTAATGAGATGTTTGTTGGATACTTTTTTTGTATACTGAGGTTTAGTATATCACAAAAAATAAACCGATCAAACACCTAATTTTAACATGACATTTTCTTTGTTTCAATCTTTCTTCTTAAATCAATATATTTTATTTCATTTTCGTTACATTTTAGCTAATTATAAGAAAGGGTTCAGAGAAAGGATATTTTACTAATTAATTTTTTTAAACTAAATTACAACAACTATATTATTTCATTTCTTATTAAATTGGTCATTTTCTTTATTTCAAATTTTTCTTCTTAAATCAATATATTTTACTTCATTCTCTTTAGATTTTTACTAAATATAGCATGTGTGATATTTCACTAATTAATTATTTAGCCTTTTTAATAGTGATTATGCGATTTCGCAGTAAAACATATTGAGGATCACTTGAACTTGATGATCGCAATACTTGTATACAAATAAATAATAAAAATTATATGACAAAAAAGCACAAGTATAAATGTCACAAGACACATTTTACATGTATGTGGGAAAATAAAAGTGACTTTTTAAAATTATTTTTAGCATAGGCACTCGTGGCATGGAATAATCACCCCTTTTCTGAGTACTTATTTATTTTCAATACAATTTCTTTATTATTTCATCTCTTTTCCCTGAATTTATATTGTGGATAATAAGAGTATATGTAGGGTCGACACATATAACTTGCCGTTGACATAAGATTAAGTTAAATTAAGGAAAATGAGATGAAATAATAGAGAAATTTTATTGAAAATAAATACAAAAAATGTATGTAAACAGAAAGTTGATTAATTCAGAAATAAAAATGATTTTTAACACAAATTATTTAGAAATACCAATCACAATATCATTATTTAGGTAAATACTTAGACAGATTTCTTAAAAACTATTTTTGTCTTTTTAATTGATAATTGACCCACGTTAATTAATTTTCATTAAAAAACATACATGACTTCTATAAATTTTAATTCCTTATCTAATTCTTATAAATCTTATTATGTAACAATATGGTCAGGTTGTTATTTTCATTGAATAGCATCTCAACACAGTAGGTGCCCTTCCTGTATAATCAGTCACAGTGGTTACATCCCACTACAAAATTTAAGTATTGTCCATGTATTTTTACCTGTATTTTACCCGAAAACTAATTAGTGCATATACTGTATGTGATTTTTATAAGAATTTTTTAGTACTGTTGCGTAACTAAATGTAATTAAGCTTAATGATCTTTAAGAATTATGATAAATTTTGTAGCAGAGCTCTGATATAACAGTATGGTATCAATTGTCAATTGATAAACTTGCATCCAGTTTAAATATATTAGAGAGATGTCATATCCCTGCATGGATTTTGCTGAACATTCTGAAAAGATTATGAACATTTTAGCTAAATATATCATGTAATATTTCACTTATTAATTACATTTTAAAATTAAATTACAACAAATAAATTATTTCATTTCTCATTAAATTTGACATTTTCATTATTTCAATCTTTCTTCTTAAATCAATATATTTTATTTCATTTTCATTATATCTTAACTAAATATAGAAAGGGATATTTCACTAATAATTTTTTAACTAAATTACAATAACTATATTATTTCATTTCTTATTAAATTTGTCATTTTCTTTATTTTCAAATTTTTCATCTTAAATCAATATATCTTACTTCATTTTCATTAGATTTTTACTAGATATAGCATGTGATATTTCACTAATTAATTATTTTTAAAAGATTAAAAATACAACAACTATATTATTTCATTTTAGATTAAATTTGTTATTTTTTATCTTTTTTTCTTCTTAAATCAATATATTTTACTTCATTTTTAAAAATTGATTAAAAACCTTTAAGTGGCCCCAACTTAAGTGCTAAAACAACAATCTATACTCACTATAAGTAAGTATGTAAAGTAAGAGCAAAATAATTTTATTGACCTGTATTTCATAAAAACAGTATGGTATAAATTGCAAATTGATAAAACTTGCATCCAGTGAAATATTACATGATATATTTAGTTAAAATGTTCATAATCTATTCAGAATTTTCAGCAGAATCCATGCAGGGATATGACACTTCTCTAATATATTTAAACTGGATACAGGTTTATCAATTGGCAATTGATACCATACTGTTTTATGATATACAGGTCAAAAAAATTGTTTCGCTCTTACTTACATACTTATAGTGTAGATTGTTGTTTTAGCACTTAAGTTGGGGCCACTTCAAAGTTTTTAATTAATTTTTAAAAATGAAGTAACATATATTGACTTAAGAAGAAAACAATTGTTATAAAAATGACAAATTTAATAAAAAAATGAAATAATATAGTTGTAATTTAATTTATTCTTAGATAATTAATCAGTGAAATATCACATGCTATATTTAGTAAAAATCAAATGAAAATGAAGTAAAATATATTGATTTCAGAAGAAAAAATTGAAATAAAGAAAATGACCAATTTAATAAGATATGAAATAATATAGTTGTTCTAATTTAGTTTAAAGAAATTAATTATTAAAATATCCTTTCTCTGATCCCTTTCTATAATTAGTTAAAATTTAATGAAAAATGAAATAATTAATTAGTGAAATATCCCATTCTATATTTAGTTAAAATCTAATGAAAATGAAGTAAAATATATTGATTTAAGAAGAAAGATAATGTTCAGAATCTGTTCATAATTTTCAGTAATGTTCAGAATTTTCAGCAATGTTCAGAATCTGTTCAGAATTTCCAGCAATTTTCAGAATTTGTTCAGAATTTTCAGCAATGTTCAGAATCTGTTCAGAAATGCTCAGAATCTGTTCAGAATTTCCAGCAATGTTCAGCAATGTTCAGAATCTGTTCAGAAATGTTCAGAATCTGTTCAGAAATGTTCAGAATCTGTTCACAATTTCGAGCAATTTTCAGAATTTTCAGAATCTGTTCAGTAATGTTCAGAATCTTTTCAGAATTTTTAGTAATTTTCAGAATTTTCAGAACACTTTTCAGAATATCTAGCACAACAACTGGTCTATTCAGAATCTCCTGACTTTGTAGTGAAGTATACTACAGTATTTGTACTCTTAGACATATCAGAATCGAAATAATTCATGGAAGCCAGAATGAATGTGTTTCGAGTTTTAATATGGTTGGCGGATATTGGTAATTTTAATCATTAATATCCATCAACCCATGTTAAAACTAAAAACACATTCTGACTTCCATGATTTATTTCTTATTTAGATTATGTCAACTGTTCCATCACATGGAACATAAACAAGTTCCTTGTGTATGGAGAATGTCATATTTACAACACGCATCAATTGTTTGGAGTGGTCATTGGTGTACCCTGTTGCAATGCATTTTTTCTGACCCCATCATGTATTCTGTCCCAAGCCATGACCTGCATGTCCAACATCAGATGGTGTTGCCTCCCTTTTTGTGTTTCAGTGAGTGGTGATTGATATTGGTGGAATTGTTGACCATTACTATTTTAACTTTCTTTTCATAATCATATACTTCTTTCATTTGTATAAAGATGAAAATTTTACCTATAGCTTTAGATACAGTTTGTACGCTATTAGTTGTATAAAATCAAAACTTTACCTATAGCTTTGGATAAACTTTGAACGCTATTAACTGTACAAAAACTAAAACTTTACCTATAGCTTTGGAGAAACTTTGTATGGTATTATTTGTATAAAAAATAAAATTTTACCTATAGCTTTAGATAAATTTGTACGTTATTAGTTGTATAAAATTTAAAATATACCTATAGCTTTGGATAAACTTTGTACGCTATTATTTGTATAAAAAATAAAACTTTACCTATAGCTTTAGATAAATTTTCTACGCTATTCTTTGCATAAAAAAAACCTGTACCTATAGCTTTAGATAAACTTTGTATGCTATTATTTGTATAAAAAATAAAACTTTACCTATAGCTTTGGAGAAACTTTGTACGCTATTATTTGTATAAAAAATAAAACTTTACCTATAGCTTTAGATAAATTTTCTACGCTATTCTTTGCATAAAAAAAACCTGTACCTATAGCTTTAGATAAACTTTGTATGCTATTATTTGTATAAAAAATAAAACTTTACCTATAGCTTTAGATAAACTTTGTATGCTATTAGTTGTATAAAAAATAAAACTTAACCTATAGCTTTGGATAAATTTTGTATGCTATGATTTGTATAAAAAAAAACTTTACCTATAGCTTTAGATAAACTTTGTATGCTATATGAGGCTAATGAGGTCATTAAAAACCACTGACAGCAATAACAGCATTAAAGCCATACAGATTTATTATACTTGAATAAAAAAAAAGCAAACTGTTTATCCTGTAATATATTTAATTGTTTATTTACCTTCTGTGTAACCATTTTCACCATAAACAGGCAACACCAGATCTGTAGATCTCATTTCAACAGTGAATAATCGGTGACAATTCCTGTATGATTTCTAAAAGAATACTAGTATGTTTTTATAATGATTAAATCCTTAATTTCATATATATCAATAAAAGAAACTTAGGCTATCCTGTTTAGGCCTTTTGGTTTTATTGCTCCTAAATTTTTTAAAAAATATTTAGCTTTCCAATTTTTCGGCTCCGAGTGTACCTGATGAAGGTTACTCTAGAAATATGTCATGCACACTAAATTTGATATCTACGTTTTTATATAAGACTAAAAGTGTGCATTATCAGTCAGGTCATACATGTTATTTACCTAATTCGCCTCAACTAAATAGGTTGCATCTTTACTGTATGAAGTCTTATCACTTTGGGGTCAATAGTATTCTTAGATTGTACTGTATATAAATACCAAGCATAAAATGTGCATATGCCACTAGCATTATAAAATATAAAAGCTGTATAGGATAACTGTTCTCCATCATACAGTCAAGTAGTTTTACATAGAATATATACATCAGAGGTGATTGTTCGATTTGTTGCTATTAGTGGAATTATTGACCACCACTTTTTAAACTTTCTCTCCATAATATATGAAAAAAAATAAATACCAGAGAAGGATGTTCCTTCATTAAATTAGATAATTATACACAGGACAGAATGTACTACTTTATTCCCACCCACCCCCACCCCCCAAAAAAACAAACTTCATTTCTTTATCTACAACTACTATCCATACATACAGTACTGATAAAAAGTTATGGAATAAAGCTACATAAAACAAACATTAAGAGGAGAGCTGTCGACATTCAGATCAATGTTATTTGTTAATATCTTACCCTACTAGCATTATGTTGGTTAAAGATTTTATCTTGTAATAAGGTTTCAGGAGACGGTCTGAAATCATAAATGAAATCACTATTTGTTAAAAATCAACATTTATAAGGATATATACATGTAGCTATTAATAACACAAATTCATATATAGATTAAACCAAGCACCAGAAAAAAAAAAATAAGAACAGGATCTTGTCCTTGCAGCTACTCTTAGGTTAAATAATTTACAAGAAGGTAAGAAGTTAAATTTTCAGTAAAACTACATTTTACAGTATTACAATACAGAATCTGTTCATGTCTTTTATCCTTTGTTTATATATATGTAGTGTCATTGGAGATCTAATTATCTAGAGGAGAGTGTAGGGATCCTATTAACTGGTTTATATATGTAGTGTGATTGGAGATCTAATTATCTAGAGGAGAGTGTAGGGATCCTATTAACTGGTTTATACATGTAGTGTCATTGGAGATCTAATTATCTAGAGGAGAGTGTAGGGATCCTATTAACTGGTTTATACATGTAGTGTCATTGGAGATCTAATTATCTAGAGGAGAGTGTAGGGATCCTATTAACTGGTTTATACATGTAGTGTCATTGGAGATCTAATTATCTAGAGGAGAGTGTAGGGATCCTATTAACTGGTTTAATCAGGCCACATATTTACACCTGCCCCTAACCTAAAATGATGTTGTGGTTCTTTTTTTTTATGTTCAGCGAGTGGCGAGAGGTGATTGTGTGTATTAGTGGAATTGCTAACCATCACTGTTTAAATTTTCTTTTCATAAGTAATCCAGGAGTAGTAATCATGATTTCTTTCTCTGTAATACTAAACAATTTTATACAGTATTCTGAAGCTTTACTAACAGCAGATTTTACTTATTTTGTCATTTACATGAAAACTAAAACAATTATATATATTGTTGAAAGGCAAACAATTTGGTATATCTTTTTTCAGTCACACTTTATAATAGGGTAAAACCTGTCTAAACCAAACGTTGAATAAACCAGAACCCTGAATAAACCAGAATCTTGTATAAACTGAACCCTGAATAAACAAGAATCCTGTACAAACCAAACCCTGAATAAACAAGAATCCTGTATAAACTGAACCCTGAATAAACCAGAATCCTGTATAAACCAAACCCTGAATAAACAAGGTTCCTGTATAAACTGTACCATGAATAAACCAGAATCCTGTATAAACCAAACCCTGAATAAAACAGAATCCTGCATAAACCAAACCCTGAATAAACAAGAATACTGTATAAACTGAACCCTGAATAAACCAGAATCCTGTATAAACCAAACCCTGAATAAACCAGAATCCTGTATAAACTGAACCCTGAATAAACCAGAATCATGTATAAACTGAAACCTGAATAAACCAGAATCTTGTATGTACTGAACCCTGAATAAACCAGAATCCTGTATAAACTGAACCCTGAATAAATCAGAATCTTGTATAAACTGAACCCTGAATAAACCAGAATCATGTATAAACTGAAACCTGAATAAACAAGAATCCTGTATAAACTGAACCCTGAATAAACCAGAATCTTGTATAAACTGAACCCTGAATAAACCAGAATCATGTATAAACTGAAACCTGAATAAACCAGAATCCTGTATAAACTGAACCCTGAATAAACCAGAATCCTGTATAAACCAAACCCTGAATAAACCAGAATCATGTATAAACTGAAACCTGAATAAACCAGAATCCTGTATAAACCGAACCCTGAATAAACCAGAATCCTGTATAAACTGAACCCTGAATAAACCAGAATCCTGTATAAACTGAACTTAAAATGCAGTTCTACTGTAGGGAATCTGTATTAATTCAACCTGCATAAACTGAACACCTGTCTATTACGAACACAAAAGTTGGTCTCGAAGAGGTTCTCTATAGACAGGTTTCACTGTATATCAATGTAGACGTGTGCAACATATACATGTACTTAGTTTAAGAGAACATTTATTTGTCCTTAGCGTGATAAATAAATGTTTGAGCAATCTCTTACTCTGTCACATTTAAATATTCAAATGCAGGTGTATATACAAGGCAGCAAAATGAAAGGGTTGTACACTTTCTAAATCACCATCTGTTTAATCTTTCACTGAATAAAAAATGCTTCAAAAATACATTTTTTTCTCTACTATCTTGCACACAATATTGTAATGTAGATCCATAACAAGGATTATGTAGCTGATACTAAAGATATAAATGAATGAGTCATTAGACAACACTGGGGAGTACTGATGTGGTATATTTATTGAATCAACTAGTTTGACCTTTCTAGAAAGGCTTTACAAGGGTACTGTTATACATAACATAAAATAACTTATATAAAGATGCCTAATGATGTGCCCCAACTCTTTCTACCTCATTTAACTTTCAAATAAAATACAATGTATAGGAAAAATCATTGTATGAATCTAAAAGTTATCAGAAATTTAAGCTTATATTTTTTCTTCTTCTTGATTTAATGTCATATTAAAGTAACAGTTTAGAAGTCTTACCTGTCCTCTGTATTGACAGTCAAACTCTGTCTTAAAACATTCCTAACATACTCTGGTAAATCCTGAAGTAACAAATTCAGAAGTCTTACCTGTCCTCTGTATTGACAATCAAACACTGTCTTAAAACATTCCTAATATCCTCTGGTAAATCCTGAAGTAACAGTTCAGAAGTCTTACCTGTCCTCTGTATTGACAGTCAAACATTGTCTTAAAACATTCCTAACATCCTCTGGTAAATCCTGAAGTAACAGTTCAGAAGTCTTACCTGTCCTCTGTATTGACAGTCAAACTCTGTCTTAAAACATTCATAACATCCTCTGGTAAATCCTGAAGTAACAGTTCAGAAGTCTTACCTGTCCTCTGTATTCATAGTCAAACAGTCTTAAAACATTCCTAACATCCTCTGGTAAATCCTGAAGTAACAGTTCTGAAGTCTTACCTGTCCTCTGTATTGACAGTCAAACACTGCCTTAAAACATTCCTAATATCCTCTGGTAAATCCTGAAGTAAAAAGTTCAGAAGTCTTACCTGTCCTCTGTATTGACAGTCAAACACTGTCTTAAAACCTTCCTAACATCCTCTGGTAAATCCTGAAGTAACAGTTTAGAAGTCTTACCTGTCCTCTGTATTGACAGTCAAACACTGTCTTAAAACATTCCTAACATCCTCTGGTAAATCCTGAAGTAACAGTTCAGAAGTCTTACCTGTCCTCTGTATTGACAGTCAAACACTGTCTTAAAACATTCCTAACATCCTCTGGTAAATACTGAAGTAACAGTTCAGAAGTCTTACCTGTCCTCTGTATTGACATTCAAACACTGTCTTAAAACATTCCTAATATCCTCTGGTAAATCCTGAAGTAACAAGTTCAGAAGTCTTACCCGTCCTCTGTATTGACAGTCAAACACTGTCTTAAAACATTCCTAACATACTCTGGTAAATCCTGAAGAAACAGTTTAGAAGTCTTACCTGTCCTCTGTATTGACAGTCAAACACTGTCTTAAAACATTCCTAACATCCTCTGGTAAATCCTGAAGAATAAAATAAATTACTCTAAACAACACTGAATGCAAAGTCACAACGTAATGCATTCAATTTGATTATAACATTAACCAGAGGCTCTCAAGAGCCTGTATCGTTCACTTGGTAATAAAAAAAAACAATTGGTCCTATGTAAAAACTATGTCCTGCAGTGGTAGCCATCTTGGAATTACGATCAACATAGAAAACACAAAGTTTGTAAAGGACCTTCCAATGATTGATGCACAGTTTAGGTTCAATCAGTGCAATAGCTTCAGAGAAGAATATATTTCTGTATTTTCCCCATATGGTTCTGTGTTAATACTATGACTTGTGGTGGCAGCCATCTTGGATTTCCGATCAGCATAAAAAACAGAGGACCTTCCAATGATCATTCCTGGGCAGTTTGGTTTCAACTGTCCAAGTGGTTTCAGAGAAGAAGCATTTTGAAACATTTTTCCCATAGGGTCCAATGTTAAACTAAGTCCTGCCGTAGCCGCCATTTTGAATTTCATATCAGAACGAAAAATGTAAAGTTTGTAGAGGACCATCTAATGAACATTCATGTACAGTTTGGCTTTAATCATATTTGTAGTTTCTGAGAAGGCATTTGAATATTTTCCCATAAGGTCCAATGTTAATCTATGTCCTGCGGTGGTGGCCATCTTGGATTTCCGATCGGCATAAAAAACAGAAACTTTGTAGAGGACCTTCCAATGATCATTCCTGGGCAGCTTGGTTTCAATGGTCCAAGTGGTTTCAGAGAAGAAGCATTTTGAAACATTTTTCCCATAGGGTCCAATGTTAAACTAAGTCCTGCCGTAGCCGCCATTTTGAATTTCATATCGGAACAAAAAACCTTAAGATTGTAGAGGACCATCCAATGAACATTCATGTACAGTTTGGCTTTAATCATATTTGCAGTTTCTGAGAAGAAGGCATTTGAACATTTTCCCATAGGGTCCAATGTTAATCTATGTCCTGCGATGGCGGCCATCTTGGATTTCCGATCGGCATAAAAAACAGTAACTTGGTAAAGGACATTCCAATGATCATTCCTTTACAGTTTGGGTTCAGTCAGTTTATTAGTTTCAGAGAAGAAGATCTTTGAAATTTCAGCCAATCAGAGCATATTATTGGCCCTGGCAGCCATATTGAATATCCGACTAGAACGAAAAACAGTAACTTTGTAGAGGACCATCCAAGGAACATTGCTGCCAAGTTCGGTTCCAATCGGCCAAATGGTTTCGGAGAAGAAGCTTGAAATGTGAAAAGTTTACAGACGACAGACAACAGACGACGGATGCCAAGTGATGGCAATAGTTCACATGGACCTTTGGTCCAGGTGAACAAAAAATTGAAGGAGTGTAAACATTAGACAATTTATTAAGTAAAATATGCCTCCAACTGTTAAAGAAAGAGTATACACATGGTGAAATGTTTTACCAATTCTACAGTGCAAGAACAATTAATTTTGTTTAACATATTTAATTCATATTTGAGCAACAGGCAATTCCTCAGGGATATCAACAGGTGATGGTACCCGTTACTTTTACCCAACTACAACTGTAACAAATACTGGCTATAAATGGCTGTTGTTTGTATGATGTTTGTTACCTTTATTTTGTCTTGTAAATTGCACTCTTCTACATAAAAATTGAGGGGATGCTCTCCTGAAAAAATATATTTATTCATTTATTAAGATTGACTGTTCTTAACAATTTGCTTAGTCTTACAGATGTGTATATTAATGTAATTTCTGAATGTGAATCATGACTATTGATATGCACATGAATTTGTGCTATCCCTCGGACCCTGCAAATTGTGAGCTATGTTGTTCTTCCTTGACTCATTTCAATCCTTTCATAAGTATAAAGGTTTGAATTGAAGTGTATCTCAATCTGAAACCCATTTAAAAATGATTTGTTAAGCACTTACATGTATTTGTGACAATATTGCTTATTGTTTGTCATTTTATTGAAATATCACACAAAGTCCTAAAGTAATCAACAATTTCTTATTCCATAGATTTGGGATAATTTGTTAGATAATCAACAATTTCTTTTTCATGCTTCAAATCAACATATTTGTCTTTTGTTTCTATGTGGACATCTTTCTGTCAAACAGCACATTAAATGAACTCAAACAATTGTAAGTGTGTTTTATTCTATTTTTTCATTAAAACTTAAGCACCATTTAACTTTTACTAAGTTTGAAAATTTTAAATGTTTTTACTAGGCTAGGGATTATAGATTATAGATCAAGATGACGTGCATTTCTCGTTCGCTAAAATTTAAGGATTTTGGATAATTCTGCTTCGAATTTTGGACCTATATTCGGCATACATGACTATTATTTACTTTACGATATATTATGCTTTAAATTTCTGTTTTTGGTGGTTCCAGAATCCATTTTTTCTTTGTGTATTTTGAAACTTCATTGCGACCATACCTTGATATACCCAGGGGCTAATTGAAACAACATTTTCGAAAACAGTTCACAAATGGTTTGATCGAATTGGACTTTGGACTCATAGTAAATATATAACTGTTTCGTAGTAAAAATAACCTTTTGACCTTACCATTAGCCAATCATAACCACAGAATGTCATTGAATGAAACATCTACTCTCATTGCGGAAAGCAGGAAAATAGTGGAAGCGGCGCATAGTGACACATTAGAACCCAATGTCCTGCTGAATATGATACTGCAAATAGTGACAAACATTGACAAAAGAATAGAAATAATGGAAACAACGATGATAAAAAGCGTCGACGACTTAAAGAAGGAAATACTCTCGGTATCAGGGAGAGTAAGAAAGTTTGAGAATCTATCAACTGATCTTACCATTAAAGTAACGGAATGTGAATCTAGCTGCCAAGGAGTAAGCAATCTTTTTGACAATGCCGACAAACAGATCAAGACGAATACTAGAAACATCATTCATCAGGATCAAAGACTTAAGAAACTAGAAGAAAATCCCAATGAATCAAATGCAGATCGAAGCCAGAGTGAAAAAATGGAATGTTTACACCAGCGCATTCGTGTCTTAGAATCCAAGATAAAGTCGGGAAATACCAGTATATCACAAATTCATACCAACAACGAGATCCGAGAGCTTCAGGAATCCGTTATAGATTTACAATGCCGCTCCATGAAAAACAATCTCATTTTTACAAATTTAGCAGAACAACCAACAGAAGATGTGGAGATAAAGCTACGCACATTTAAATTTGAGAAACTAGGAATCGAACACAAAATTGAGATTGGAAATGTTCATCGTTTCGGGAAGAGATACAACGATAGATCGAGACCGATAGTCGCAAGATTTTTGTACCATAAAGACTTGCGTATGGTTCTTGATCAGGCGACATGGCTCAAAAACACACCTTTTGGAATACATCAGCAGTTCCCTAAACCTATTGAGGATAAACGTAGAAAGCTTTATCCTGTGCTGAAAGACGCTAAGAGACAGGGCAAACATGCAGTGCTTGTTCGGGACAAGTTATTCATTAACGGCTCGCAATACTTTGTCGATGACACTGATGAGGCAACACACGTAAACCGAATTAGTTACCGTGACTCTCTCCTAACAACTCCAAAGGAGGCCGATAGACCGTACAAGCGACAACGTCGTTCCGATTCATCTCCGCTAGTCACCGGAAACGCCTACTAGAATAGCCATGGGGCGCAAAAACAGTATATTCATGACTCTAATAAAAATAAAACTGTTATATCTATTGATGCATATCATATGCTAAATACCAATAAGAATATCCATTGTATACCTTCAACCCCTTGTATTGAGTGTAAATGTGATCCATGTGTATGTTATCTAAGTATATGCGATTATTATTCTGCGCTTGAAAATGAGACACTGTATTTCGAACATTTATTTCAATTTTATAATAACCGAGTAATTATCAGTAGTGAAAACAAACCTTTAAATTTTATTAAAGGCTCTGATATGCATTTACACTCAATTACAGGTACATGTAGTACAAAGGATAACGGAGTTGAGAGGCATAATCAATCAGTTAGTAATTTTGATGAAAAAGTGAGCGATAACCCTGACATACCCCTAGGTGACAATGGTAGTATGAATAACACTTCTGACATAAATGATTGTATATCAATAGATTCAGATTATGAAGGTGTTGCGTCCCTTTCAAATAGTTCTGTATATAATAATGTAAATAGTAACGATAATTTATTGCGAATCGTATGTTTGAATTGCTGTGGAATCAAAACGAGGCTACAGTATCCCGAATTTAGAACCTTAATACAGAGTTATGATATAGTCTGTTTTGTGGAGACAAAAACTGACAATATAGATATAATAACTTTACCAGGTTACAAGTTTGTCATGAAAAATAGGAAAAAAATTACAAAAACCGTTCGGGTGGTATCATGGTCGGTTTTAAAGATAATTTAGCAAAACATATAGACATTGTTAATACTGACAGTAAATACGTTATGTGGTTCAAATGTAGTGAGCAACTTTTTAAAACAGATCAGCCCGTATTTCTTGGTGTTGTATATATACCACCAGAGTATACCAAATACTCATCCGAAGATGCTTTTAGTGAATTGCAACAGGAATACTTGTCTTTTTCAAATAAATCTAAATATATATGTCTTTTGGGAGACTTTAACGCGAGGACGGCAACTGACACTGATTTTGTTGATTTGATCAAAAACCGACATGTTGATGATTATATTACTGACTTTGTTGACAATTTTACAAACGTACTGAATGATTTGAAAATGCCACTCAACAGAATTAGTACGGATAAATCTAGAAATAAGTTTGGTAATCTATTGTTAAATTTTTGTAAAGGAAATAGTATGTTTATAGTTAATGGAAGAGTGAGTAATGATAAAAATATTGGTAGATTTACATGTAGAAATGCTAGCATTGTTGATTATTGTATAACTAGTCCTGAACTTCTAAAATTATTTTTTGACTTTGATATTCTAGAAAGTAGTAAATTGTTTTCAGATGTCCACGCACCACTACACATTTTATTATCTGTTAACTTAAACAATAATGATAGCAATAGTAATACTGTTAGGAAAACTAATCACTCGAAAGCTAAAATAAAATCATGGGAAAATGAGAAGGTAACAGATCTTCAAGAAAACATAGACGAAGAAAAATTACATACTTTCGAACAGAAACTTTCACGTTGGTAAAATGAAATTGGTGTCACAGATCAAGCGATAATAGACTCATTGTTAGAGAACCTTGGTAATATCTTCACAGGTTCTGCCAAGAAAACGTTTGGAACATTTAATTGTAAAAACATTGATAGTAAAATTAACAAGAATAAAAATGGTCAAAATCAAAAACCTTGGTTTGACCAAGACTGTAAATTTGCCAGACAAAAATATCGAAAATCTAAGAGACGTTATAAGTTGAATAACACTATAAGAAATCGTTCAATTATGATCGATGATGAAAAGGGTTATAAGAAAGCTATGGATGAAAACTATAAAATTTACTGTAAAAAAATTTCAGATGATTTAAAAAATGCCTCAAGAGATAATCCCAAACATTTCTGGAAAATATTAGGTGGACATAAGAGAAAACAACAACCAAATATTGAAATCAATACCTTATATGAATTTTTTAAAGATTTAAATACGAAAGGACCCGATGAACAACAGTCAACGACACTACAAAATGAACTTCCAAATGACTCTAATGTACATATTAATGGGTATATTTCTCAGAATGAAATTTTCAAATGTATAAAAAATTTAAAGAATAATAAAGCTTGTGGGGAAGATGAAATTATAAATGAGTACATTAAATCCACATCAAATCGTTTCATTCATATTTATGAAAAACTTTTTAATATAATTTTTGACACAGGTGTATTACCTCAAAGTTGGTTAAATGGGATTATTAAGCCAATTTATAAAAACAAAGGCGATGTTAAAGACCCAATGAATTATAGACCAATCACAATAGTTACTTGTTTGGGGAAACTGTTTATTGCAATACTGAATGCAAGATTAAATGATTATACTGAAGAATTCATGATACTTAAAGAAAATCAAAGTGGTTTCAGGCAAAGTTATTCAACACTAGATAATATTTTCTCTATATTTACACTATTTCAAATCTTAAAGTCAAAAAAGAAGAAATTATATTGTGCATTTATTGATTTTGAAAAAGCCTTTGACAGAGTATGGAGAGATGGCCTTTTTCACAAATTATTACTTAACAACATAAATGGTAAAATGTATAATATTATATTCAATATGTATACCAGTGTTAAATCATGTATCTCATATAAAAATCACACTACAGGATATTTTAACTGTGAAATTGGAGTTAGACAAGGGGAAAATCTGTACCCTTTTCTTTTTTCATTGTTTCTTAATGATCTAGAAGAATTTTTGCTGACAAAAGATATAGTTGGTTTAAAAAGTATCACTGACGAGTTAGAAACTATACTTGAAATTTATCTAAAAATATTTGTAATGTTATATGCCGATGACACAATTTTATTAGCTGAATCAGCTGAAGATCTTCAAGTACAATTAAATGCTTTTGGTGAATATTGTGACAATTGGAAAATGAAGGTGTATGTGAACAAAACAAAAATAATGGTATTTGGATTTGGAAAACTACGACAAAATCTCAAATTCACCTATAAAAACGTTGATATCGAAATAGTCAAACAATTTAATTCTTTAGGGGTAATTTTTACATCTTTCTGACAAAGCGCTTAAGGTAATGTACGAAGTTCTTAAAATGGGAAGGTTATATAAATTATCAGTGAAAATCCAGCTAGATCTCTTTGATAAAATGATAAAACCTATTCTCTTATACAGTTGCGAGGTCTGGAGATTTGGCAAAAATGAAGTACTAGAACGAGTTCACTTGAAATTCTGCAGAATACTTTTAAATTTAAAGTCCTCTACTCCAAACTATATGGTTTATGGTGAGCTAGGCAGGTATCCAATTGATATTGATATAAAAGTAAGGACAATTTCATACTGGGCAAGACTTTTAAGTGGTAAGCAGGCTAAATTTTCAAATGTATTTTATAGGCTTTCTAGAAATTTGAATGAAAATGGTGATACTAATTTAAATTGGGTTTATTTTATCAGAACAATTCTAAATGAGTGTGGATTTACATATATATGGGAAACAGAAAATGTTAATAATAAAGAATGGTTAAAATGTGTTGTGAAACAGCGATTGATAGATCAGTTTGTACAGAATTGGCAAACATCTCTGTCAGATTCTTCAAAAGCATTAAATTATAGGATTTTTAAAACCAAATTCGAATTCAAGGAATATTTCAATATTTTAAATATAGGTGATGCAATCAGACTGTGTAGATTTAGGACAACAAATCACTATCTACCGATTGAAACCGGTAGATGGAGAAATATTGATAGAGAAAACAGGTACTGTAATTTATGTAATTGTCAGAAATTAGGCGATGAATACCACTATGTTTTAGAGTGTTCCTCTTTAAACGATAAACGCAAGCAGCTTCTTCCAAAATATTTTATGAAAAGACATAATGTTGTCAAATTCTTTGAACTTCTATCTACCAAAAAACAATCGCTGTTACGAAAATTATGTATATTATCAAACATATCAATAAGGTCTTTTGTACTCCTGGCTTACCCACTGTTGTTCCTTAACCTATGTATATTTTGTAAAAAGTCTTGTTATGTTATTATGTTGTTATTTTTCTCTGTACCATTGTATTTGGCTGTATGAGAATAAATATATATATATATATATATATACTGCAATACCAAGAGGTGTGTAATCAATTAGATGTTTACCTGTAATTAGTGACAGTGAATTCATCCAGGTGTGAAATCATTTAATTGATGTTATTGATCGAGGCTTAAATGACATGAAATTGAAAGTTTGCTCTTTCAATATCTTGGCGGAAGGTGATGTGCGACTTTGAAATTATAACCAGGTTTAACATGTGGGGGAAATAGGTTCCTGAAGATTTCATAGTGGAATACAAGAGTTGCTGTACATTAGGGAGAATATATCAGGGTTTTACTGTATCTCAACTTTATCAATTTATAATATACCTCTACTGAAAAAACCAATTGTTCTGTGAAATTTTTGTGGAATGCTCAATCCATCCCAGAGATCAACATTCTAAAAAATAGAAATATATCATTGTTAATGTTGTGAAAGAGGTAAAACTAAGAGATAACAGCTTAGTGTGCAGTACCACTTTATTAGTAAGAAAGGCTATGGATACAAACAAACATGAGAGACCATCCAATTTAAGTAAAGGGACACCACCTTTATTGCTGCTCTACAGTTCACAGCCACGGTAGGGTCTTCAATAATAACTCATAGCCTAAAATGAGTATGAAAAGGTCCTTTGCCTGCAGCTGAGCAGTACTACCATTTTCTTTGGACAAAAAACAGCTTGCAATAATACATGACTTTTAAGATATATGTAAATATGTATAATCTTAAGAAGGGTAAATGTTCTATGTTGCAATTATTGTATGGACAATTTAATGTTAATGTAATAATGTTTTAATACCTTTTTAATTAATGTCAGTTGTAAATTGTGCCATATAATACATGTCTGATAGAGTAAAGTGTGTTTTCATTCCTTCTTCAGAACCCCATTATCTCAACCAAAATCCATCTTTTGTGGAGCATATATATTTTACATACACTTACTGTAAAAACTTCCAGCAATATAAGTCCTAGAGACCATATATCAGTTTTGGGTCCATATGGTTCAGTTACTATGTCAGTTTCAACATGATCATCATTTTCAATAGTACTGTCACAAAACCCTTCTGGTGGCATATACTCTGGCTGACTGAAAATAAAAATGGAAGAATGTGTTCAGATGATACAGATGCCCTCACTTCCAGCTAAAGCAAATATGTATTTTTTGGCAAATTAAGGGGCATAACTCCATAATGGAAAAAAGTAGTAACATCCAAAATCGAACTTGGCCTTTCTTTTATGGTCCCTAAACAAACAATTTCAATTGACTTGTTTAAGAACTTAAGTTATTGAGCCGAAACCACATGAGGGACATACAGATGGACGTAGGTAAAAGTTATTGGCCACTACGCCTAAGGAAGGGACATACAGACGGACATAGGTAAAAGTTAATGGCCACTACGCCTAAGGAAGGGACAAACAGACAGACATAGGTAAAAGTTAATGGCCACTACACCTAAGGAAGTGACATACAGACGGACATAGGTAAAAGTTAATGGCCACTACGCCTAAGGAAGGGACATACAGACGGACATAGGTAAAAGTTAATGGCCACTACGCCTAAGGAAGGGACATACAGACGGACATAGGTAAAAGTTAATGGTCACTACGCCTCAGGAAGGGACATACAGACGGACATAGGTAAAAGTTAATGGCCACTACGCCTAAGGAAGGGACATACAGACAGACATAGGTAAAAGTTAATGGCCACTACGCCTAAGGAAGTGACATACAGACGGACATAGGTAAAAGTTAATGGCCACTACGCCTAAGGAAGGGGCCTACAAACGAACATAAGTAAAAGTTAATGGCCACTACGCCTAAGGAAGGGACATAAATATTCAATTTCATGTCGATACATGTTTATCAAAAATTATTATTCACATTTAATTAAATGTCAGCACTTAAGACAATAATGTGCTAATTACCAATAACACTTTCCAAAAATGAATATGAATACATTCCCCAACAGCAACATTAAAGAATGAGCTTGACCATATAGACCCTAAGATCAGTATTTCAGCATTCTTGAATTTGAACATCTTCACAAGCCAAAAGTTAAGATCTATTACCCCACCTCGAAAATTAATTTCCAAAGTTTTTTATAGTTTAGAAGAAAAAGTGACTGTTAAATACATTGTATTGGTAAACCTTATCACATGGAATAAACTTTGAGAGACTGTTGACCATGCTAGAGAGGTGACCATTTATTTGAGTTAAAATAACAAATAAATACAGTCAAGAAGGTTTTAAACTGATCATTTACACCAGGTGACTGTTAATTCAAGGTGACTACTAGGACAAGTTTGACTGTACTTTAAAACCAGTAAAGATATTGTCTTTTGTTTCCTCATATGATTTTTAAAATACCATGCACAGTTTTAATGTTAATCATTGTAGTGTACCAGTTATTACATCAAGCAATGAAATGTTTCATCTAGTCAATTTATCAAAATGCAGTATTTGGTATTCAAATATTTGTTCTACGTTAATTTTTATTTTATTTACAAGAGCTGCCATGGTCATATGGTAACTGGATATACAACTACCTGTGCAATCAGCGCCTATCACAACTAACGTCATGTGTTCGAGCCCCAACCATGGCGAGGTGTACTCGACAAAATATTATGTGATAAAGCTTGTCAGTGACTTGCGGCAGGTCGGTGGGTTTCTCCGGGTACCTCCACCAATAAAAGTGACCAACATGATTTAACTGAAATATTGATGAAAGTGGCGTTAAACACCAATACCCCTACCCCCCCTTTTATTTACACGGGTACCAATAAGCAGTAAGTTATATTACCCAATAGGAAAAGAGACATTAGCACCATATTCTGTAATATGATATAATCCATACTCTGACAGCTTCACTTTACCCTACAAAATAGATCAAATAAATTTGTGTTATAAAACCATATAATTTTACATCTCTGAGAAAATATAAAATTATTGGGAGCAACCAAAGTCTTGGTTTTTTTTCATACTTTTCTTGTGCATGTATATTTATAATAACACTTGAAAATAACTTTATATTTGACTTTAGATAGGAAATGTTTTTAAAATATTTTGCACGTACATTGTGTATTTCATTTTTACCTTCCAAAAAATTCCCAGAAACCACATGAGTGCTAGAAATTCTACAATTTGGCAATTTGTTTTAGAGAATAATCATTTCAAATTATTTTTCCCAAAGAGTTTTATACTTTGTCCTTCCATTAAAGCCATCTTGGATTTCAGATCAACAAAGATAAACAAAATATTTGTAGAGGGTCATATAAGGAACTTTCCTAATAGTAACAATTTGAGGACAGACGTGATTTCTGCATATTTTTTTTTCAGCTGATCAGAAAGCAAAATTGGACTAGCAGCCATGTTGAAGATCCAGATAAAATGAAAATCATATAAAATGTTGAGAAAAACTGAATTGTGAAAAGCTAATGAATGCACATGATGTAAACAAAGTGTTTACAATACATGACATGGACATTTGGTCCAGCTGAGCTAAAAAATAAATAGTACTTTTACCTTTATATCAAATAATATATTAGACTTGGATAAATTTCTGTGTGTGATTGACTTCTTGTTCAGATATGCTAAACCTTCCAGGATTTCATATGCTAAAGTAAGTAAATCTCCTACACTGAAAATGAAATTTTAGAATAAATGCATGTTTATTTCTATGAATATAATTTTTTTTTAATGAAAGTGGTACTAATATGTATCTCTGCACTTGCTTCCTAATTTCTATCAGTTATTTACTAGTCGCCGCATGTGAGATCTAAAAACGCTCCTTTAGGAGTAACGTCAGGGGTCAACATGAATGTATTATATATTACCAATCTTCTACAAAATCCAGTTGACAAGACAAGTATATGCGTTTTGGAACGCACCGAATAGACACCAAATGTAATCATGTTGACCCCAGCCTCGTCCAATAAATTGTATATTCAACATCAATAGACCAATTTTGTATATTTCCTCAACAAATTAAATGATCTAGAAATTGTTATTTTTCAAATAAAATTGGTTAACAATTCATTGAATTTATCTTTTCGTTTCTGCAAGGAATTTTATGAAAAGGAGCCAAGGTACAAACAGGAATTTGTTTGTATGCAATAAGTTAGTGATTGTTAGTGATTGTTGCTTAACGCCAATTCAGCAATTTTTCAGCTATATCAGGGCGAGAAAAAGTTTATTTTCAATGAGATGATGATGAGGTCTGCTTTGTACTAGACCAACACGCTGATTTCTATAGTGCTAGTTAACTGAAACAACAGTCCGTGTGTAGACACGTCGCTCCACTCGGACACATTATTCTGATTCTGAGCAAACCAGTATTTGTTCTTTCTCCTTAAAGCTGTGTGCTTAGCGGAGAAGCAACAAACACCAATTTCATAGTCTTTGGTTTGACCCTACCGCAGCTCGAACCCAAGATCTACCTCACTCAAGGCGAACATGCTAACCATTATGTCATCGATGCAGTTGTGTATGGAATAAGATTCTTCTGTTTGTTGTAACCATGGTACATGTGTACTGCCTTTTGGTGTTAGTCATAAATTGAAGGAAACAATATTCTAGATTATTTGAACCAATAAAAGAAACATACTTAGAATATTTTCCTGTTTTTGCAATTTTCTGCAAGTTTTCTCTGTAATATTCTAGAACGACAATCAGTCTTTCTGAAATATAAATCTTACATATAATAAAATACCTATCAGTGATACACATATAACAATAATCTGTGTTTACACATACAAAAATTAAAATTCAGATAAGATTTATTTATATTCAAATTAGTACTAGAATTGGTTAATATTGATTTCTTAATGGAAACAAACAAGTTTATAAATTAATAACCATTAATCAATATAATAAAAAAAAATAATGAACTGGACATTACTATTTAACTCTTAATAAAAATAATAAATAAACTAAATATCTTGTACCTGATTAAATAAAGATATATCAGGGCTCTACAATGCAACAAAAACACTCGCATTTGTGATTTACTTTTGTAAAATGCGAGTAAAAATTCTGTATTGATAGCGAGTTGATATTTTCAGAACATTTTCGTTCCCTTACCGATCGTATTTTTCAATTTAAATTCCGACGTTAATTATCCGGTCTTTTAAGCGCACAATTGACTCAGACATAAATGTTTTAAATCACATACTTTTAACGCTTGCAAGTGACCACAATGAGCAAAAAAACAAAAACTTCATACAAAATTTTTTGATAAAAATAAACTGGTTGAATCAACAGATCATGAAGTTGGCGTATCTGATGCAACATCAACGGAAGTATGAAGGGAAAATAGTGATGAAGGTTCGGGTTCTAAAGCTGAAATGCATAAATTTCACGATGTCTGGAAGTCTGGAGCTTTTGTGGCTCATTTATGATTCCAGTAACAACACTATGTATTGTGATGTTTGCAGAAAGGCAGGCCCAGATATTACCAGCAAAACCGAATTTGTTAACGGAAATAAAAAGCTTAAACGTGAAAGTCTTGTTTATTAAATAAAAGTCTGAAACATGAAAAATGTTTCAGTATGGTATCAGCAAAAGCCCATTCCTTAACTAAGCATCTTCTGTCTCATTCAGAGCATTAATAATTATCCACGAATAAATACATATTGAAGTTGTATAGTACGAATTGGTATCTTTGTTAATCTGGCAAATAACATTCTTTTGTTGGCGAGTAAAACAATTGTTCCTTCCTAGCCAGAGCTAGTGAGGGTTGGTATGAATTGTAGAGCTCTGTATATATTAAAATATTGTCCTTAATGTTTCATTTTTCCCTTGTAGTAAATGGCTCATTTTTCTGCCTCTACTCAACTATATACATTTCTTATGCCAGTTTATATTCTACTATACTCTGGCCGACCTGTTTTTAAACTTGGACATATTTGTACTGTTTCCAAGTTTACTTAATAGACGTCAGAGTTGTTTTGTTAGTTTGTAAACAGTATGATTGTCTTTTTGGCTGAGTTGTTTTGTACCCATACTAACAAAGTTGCCTTAATTATTTTTACTTACTTGCCCGAAAGCCAAATTTAGAAAAATGTTTTATTTATTGAAACAAATTCTTTCTTAATTTTCACTTGTCCAAATCCAGTTTTAATTGTCCGTGCTTTAGGCAAGTGGGTTAGAATGAAGACTGTACTAATGTACAGAAGAAAGGTACACCCCCTTTGCTTAAACACTAAAATAATTCTTACCATGCCTGCCTTTGTTGATATCTATATATTTACACAATCTTGGGTGATGTAATGTGGTCAGGGTTTGAAACTTTCCTAATATTTTGATAGAATTAGGTGTTAATGGCAGTCCATTAGATCCACATTTGTCATTTGGATGACTTCTGGCAAAGAATGTAGTGACACCAAACTCTGCTTTCCCTAACTCTGACATTGCGTGGCAATCTAAAAATATACAACCTTGAACATCAACGTATACATGTATCTTCAAATCTTCCTACACAGTCATGTCATAGCTCAAATCTAATGCAATGCATTAAATTAATTCATTTGATACATAAAACAATGTAATTCAAATCTCAAAAAAAAAAAATATAACCATTTATTACAAACAAACAACTTTAAAAAAATTGGATCTATATTCTGGCATAACTACAATACATATGGGTATATAATAACAATGAAGGTTGAGACAGACATTATTACCATACCTGTTAACCTCTGGGAACTGCTAGGGGGGAGATCTCCCCCCTACCAACTCTTCTAAGGGGGAGATTTTGTGTGTCACCTTTAAATGCACAAAATTGTACCTTGTAGTTGCATACATGTGATAGAGTTGCTATGCTACAACTGGAGATTGGTAAATTTTTGGCTGGAGATTTGTTCTCATAACTGGAGATTTTTTTTCAACGTATTTGATGCATGTTTTTATTGTTAATTGATGTTTTCCTTTTGTTTGTTTCAGTATTGAACCAACTGCATCCCATTTCAATATATATTGTTTACATTTCTGTCTTATTAGTAATGTTTCATATGATGAATGTAGGATAAAAACTGTATTTATAATTTATTCATAATCATTCATAATCATAAGGTTATAACAAAGCAATAACAATGAAGACAGAATGTTCTGAACAATAAAGTCATAGAGCACTAAAATTAAAAAGTAACTTTGCTGCTGGTGCGTTGGGTGATAGCATACGTTTCGGCATTTTTGTAGTTTATCAATTCCATCCTGGAACTTAGTCTGTGTTAGCGGTAGACATTTTTTTTCATTAGCCACTGTGGCTAATGGATAATAATTTCTTTTAGCCACACTCAATTTCAGTTAGCCACACTAAATATAAACAAAGAGCATAAAACAGTTGAAAGTTCAAAACTTTATTATTTAATTAACTAACAATAATAATTCATATATTATCATGATAAACAACAAACTTTGAACATTAGATAAACAGAACATTCAATATTCCTATGATTTTGTTGTTTTTTGTTGTGTGGGGCCGTTGGCATTGCCAAGAAAGGATATAATAGATCCTGGGTTCATTTGCCCTGATAATTAAAAAGTATCTTCATGAGCATAATAAATATTGTAATTGAAATTAAAGAAGTAACGATATAGAAAAGTTTTAATTAAGAAAATAAGCTTTTGTTTAAGAAATTAAGCAGTTATTAGATATTGTTTGAAATGAATAATTGTTGATTTCATCATTACAATTAATTGATATAAGCTTGGTTTGAGTAAAACAAATTTAAACATAAAGGGAATTATTTACTTTATAGCTTGTGTTCTTTGATCTCGTGTGTGTTTTAATAAACTTTTTTATTATCAAAATACACTTTTTAGCATGTCAACACCATATTTAAAATTTGTAAATTTTTAAGCCATCAAATATCATTAATACTTCATTTATTTTCAATAACTTTCATATACATAATTATCAGGGCGAATGGACCCACTTTTAGGGCAAACAGACCCAGGGCGAACGTGAATTAGTCATGCTTGACCTTCTCGTCAAATAATTTACTGGTTTTAGATTCAAGCGTAGACAGAAGGACAGACAGAATAAAGCGTAATTTAGGAAACCAGTCAGTCGATGACTAAATTCAAAACTATTTTCGGAATGGGACCCGGGTAATGTTATTTCAACTGAAAAAACTACCGGAAATAATCAATTTGACCCGCTTTTTAAAATCATTTTGGATATTATACATCGATCAAATCATTGTCTATAACACGTTTTATTCGATGTTGACTTTCTACATAATAAAAGATCGTTGTCAGATACACGCTCTAAAAGTTTTCCGTTCGCCATGTGGCTACTGCTACACAAATTATTCTCGCCACACTATCGTTATATTCGCAAAATGCGACGTGGCGATCGTCTACCGCTAACACAATTAGTCCTTAAATAATACTTTGATCGGCTTTGGTCCCAAACAAGCCATAACAACTCAATTCGAGATGAATTCATTGCACGTTTGATCGAAATAAGAAGTTTTCCTCGGCATCAAAGGTTGTCCGACTCCTGTTTGCACAACGGTTTATAGCTATTTTTAATTGGCGCTATCACACTTCTAATCATCTAAGCGTGTGCCACAAACCCATTTCCTTATCCCCAATTAACTGTCAATCAGTGGATAATTGTTGTATAATCATCAACACCTTAATTAATCTCCATGACCCAATTTACCTGTAAAGGTGTCAAACAGATCAATAACCGGATATCATTTAAACACCTTTACCATTCGTATCTCTCGGCATTTTCCTCAGCATGGGAGTTCCAAATGAGGAATTTCCAGAAATATTGTTCGCAAAAATGTAGGTCAAGATTTTATTGTACTTGATTTTTTTGTTGGTGGGAGATCGTGCGGGAGATTAATGTCTCCCGCGTAGGAGACCCAGTCTATGCGGGAAATAAGGCTCTTACGGGGGAGAATCCCGCGCAAAGGGGGAGGGTTAACAGGTATGTATTACTAGTATCACAGTGAGGACTAGCTGTGATATTAGTGATAATGTATATCCAAACCCTTAAAACTGATTCCATTTGAAGACCTTTCAAAAGTAATTTTCACAACAAAACACTTTGCTAGAGCGGAGTCATGTGGATAACTCATTTCGCTACATATTTATCACTTTTCATATTTACAAAATTACTGTTGAAATGTGCGACGAATTCTTGGTCACAGTTCTGCAAATTTTTGATAGGGTGAAATCCGTAACCCTATGGTCTGCCAAAAATGGAAAAAAAGAAAAAGGACCATAAAAAGGGCTACGGTTCCGCAGCTATGTAGGATGTACGTTAATAGTATGGTAGAACAGTACCTGTATATTTTTCAAATAAATTGATAATGCACATACTGGACAAAAGAATGAAATTCATTTAAATTTCGGAGCGATTTTCAATTTGGGCCGGATCGTCTAAAGTAAAAATTTTCTGAGAAGGGGAGTTTCACGGATTTTACACTCCAATGGCAATGCCAATAATGGCAATGAAAATTGTGTTAATACTGAGATTACTATATTAAAATATATACTATTTCAAAATAGTGTAATTATATTACCAAGACACCATAACGGAAAATAACACATTGATAGTATATTTACCTGGATAGTGACAAGGCCCTGTGAATAAACCATCTATCAAGACTTGATATTTTGAAGACGAAATCGAAAGTAAGCTGTCCTTCACCTTAAAGAAAGGGCCTTTGTGTAGTTTCGTAGATAACAGTAATTTATCCTGATACGCATTGATCAATTTCGAAATATTTTGCTTATTATATTATGACGCTGAATATAATATGATAAAAATATGTTCTTCTATAAATGATGAAAATAGTGAACTTGTTTTATTAATATTTATTCGAAACTGTGTCATATTTATAAATGTTACATATTCTGCATCTCCCTCCTATGGCAGGAGCACCGCTGTCCCGCTCAGGAATAGCGTGGGATGATCATGAGCACTCACATACATTTGAATACTCCACAAATTATATTGGAATACACATATCGATTAGTCCATTTAACCGAGTAAAACAATACTGATCGGCAGTCAATAAAATGGTTAAAACATCACATATCAATAGGGGGTTCATTCAACCTATGCCAACATTTAAAAAAATATATATAAAAAGGTAGAAAAGATTGTTGGTATAGGTTGAATAGGTTAATTGTTATATAACCATGACTAGTCATGTTTAATTAGTGTAAAATCGGGGGAGATGTCAATGTACTCCAAGTCCACAATTAATTTTTAATGTACGGTTGTCTTGTTTTTGTGTGAGTGAATAAACTAGGTAGGAAATACGTATTTAAAATCATATTTTATGGAAATAACAAACAAAAAGAGTTCTGAACTTCCGTTTATTATTTAGGTGGCGCTGTTACTTTCACTTTGGGTCCACGTTGTTCTCTACTCGGGCGAATTCCTGACAAAAACGATCGCTGCGCCTTCATAAGAGGTAGTCGAGGGGGGGGGGGGGGGGGGGTCATGATATTTTTTTAAAAGAATAAGGTCTTGGGAGTTGAACCAAACAGAGTTTTGAATATATTAGAAGGAATTTAAAAAACAAACACGACTTGAAGCGAGCGGGGGTAAAAAAAGATGTCCGCCGATGTATATGTTTATACATTGATAGTATATTTACCTGGATAGTGACAAGGCCCTGTGGTATAACCGGACAGTTTTGAAAAACGGAAGTTGCTGTACTGTCCGACCTGGTAAGGTTAGTTGCTTGCAGAAATTTCGACATTTTTGGATGATTATCCTTGATTTATTCTTTGAAATCAACTGAAGTAACAAAAATAAAAAAAATACTGCAAAGGTATCGTCACGGTATGTGTTTTCGTGTGTCATCTGTTTTCGTTTTATCCATTTTATTTTGATTTCCATAGCACACGCATTATTTTTGACGTGTCTTCCGGTTTCTATTTATGGAACATAAACAAGACTACAGCTGACATCTGTAAAAGATGTTAAAGTTTGCTTTTAAAGACGTAAGTACCAAAAACAGTGAACCCTACTAGCCAAATTACGTTGTCAAAACGTAGTGACAACGTAACTTTTTCGTTGTTACAACGTAATAATTTTACGTTTTAACTACGCCGATTTGTAGACTCCCCTAAGCGTAACTACCACGTTGTGGTACTACGTAGTAAAAGACCTTTCTACAACCAAACGACAACCATGACCATGTAAGGACGTTTACACAACGTAACCACCAACCATCACAGGACCTTAATACGAGGTAAATACAACTAATTAAGGACGTTTACACAACGCAACTACCAACCATCATAGGACCTTTATACGACGTAATTACAACCACCAAAGGACCTTTACATGACGTAATTACAACCACATAGGGTCCTTTAGACAACGTAACTACAACCACCTAGGGACCTTTACACAACTTAACTACGACCACCTAGGGACCTTTATACAATGTAACTACGACCACCTAAAGACCTTTAGACGACGCAACTACAACCATATCTATATAGTTATACAACTACAAAAAATGTACAACCCTAAAAGGACTTGTATAGCCAAATGACGTTGTCAAAGCATTGTGACAACGTAATTTGGATAGTAGGGCAACTATAATCACATTAAGACCGTTACACCATGCAACTACCGGTACCAACTACAAAAATGTACATTATTTTTTGTGTATTTAAGGACCTTTTGTGATGTTCTTAATTTTTTTGAGTTAACTAATAAAATATAAAATTCTAAACATTTTATTAATCCAAATTATTGCAAGTTTTACAGATGCTGAAACACTCTTTCTACTCTCAGACTCATCCCATCATAATCTATTTTAAAGATGCCAAAATGTTTAGATGTAATTATTATACAAATATGTCAGGTACATGTAATAATAAATATATCGGATTAAAAAACATGTAAAATAAATGTACTAAAAATCTTTATCTTGTGAAAGTTGCATTTGACTAAATTAAAGATGTACAAATGTATATAGATAACATCTATAGAAGTAATGAATAGATACACATCCAGTGGAGGACCTACATTTTAAGCTCTCTGAACTATTATGTGGGCCCTTTTGCAGCCAGCAAGAATAACCAACAAGGTCAAAAGGGCCATGAACAGGGTGTTGGGGTGGATCCTTGACAATGGGCCAAACATTGATCCCTTTCCCACCAGCAAAGAGGTCTGAGTAACGGATGGTATCTTCTTCAATGGTGTTGTTCCATGGGAGATTCTGATAATTGTTTGTTTTTAATTTAACCACTATATCTCAGATTTTTATTAAAATTGCTGTACTGGGTTATAAGCATTATATGCTAGAAAACAGAAATATCTCAATAAATATGGGAACTGAAGTACTAGTTGCTGGCTAAGGAAACAGCAGAAATACATGTATACATATAAAAATATCACCCTGTTAACAATGGACCAAACTTATAAGAATAACTTGACCTATAAATATATTCTTTAGTTTAAAATTAAACACTAAAAAATATATAATCAAAAATTACCAAAAACGAAGAAAAATTTGTAGGATCATCAATGCACAGAAAAAAGAATTTTTTCATTCTTTAAATTACTAGATAAACAGGTGATAGTCTTGATTTTTGGTGTTTGAATGCACAAGCCTGAATTAAGAATTCATATGTCTGTTTGTGGTTCCGATTGGTTCTAACATAAGGACTGAGCTGTCAAACTATTAAGCTGTGCACCAACAAAGGATTCGAGGATCCAACTGCCAAAATGTAGGCTATGAATAGATTCTGGCTAAGTCAAGGAGCCCATACAGCTTGGGATTCAGGTGCAAATTTGGAAATTTTACTAATTGCAGGGACATTTTGAGGCCATATGAAATTGGAGCATATTCTAAGGTCAATATTAAGTACTTAAAGCCATTGACATATGATTCTATTACTAAAATAGCCTTATTCTAATAACAAAGACAGTAAAAAAAAACTCCATTAATTTTGTTGAAAAGTTAGTTCATTAAAAAAGTTGTTTCCGGGATATAAGGGGCCCCAGGGCTGAAGCGTAAGCTTCGTTAGTTTCATAGTAAGATCTACAAATGTACCAGTGTACACATCCCAATCCTGAGAAAGCTGTAACCCCAAAATATTCTTGTTAATGTATATAAAAATATAACAAAGAACAATAATATTTTAAGCTAAGCAATTCAAAATAAAAATATCAAAACCAATATATCACATCCCCTTACAGAGAAAAAATATAACCCTAATTTTTCTTTCTTTCTTAAAGAAAAAATATATATTATAAATATGGGGACAGACATGATCGTATGGTAGTTGGATTTATAACTACCTATGAAATCAGTGCACATCACCACTAATGTTGTGAGTTGCGAGGGGTAAAATTTGCACAGATAATGTTACCCATATTAAAATCTCCAACAAACTTACCCCTTCCATAAATTATTTCTATTCTAATAGGACATATACGGTAAATATTTAATCCATATTCCTTAATAGTGTACCCATATTAAAATCTCCAACAAACTTACCCCTTCCATAAATTATTTCTATGACGTGCTGTTTTGGCTTTGTAAACAAAAGGGTATAATAAAACAGCCAAATACGTCATGATCATTAGCGTGTGTAAGTCATAATAAACCGGAGATTTTTATACCCTTTTGTTTACAAGGCCAAAACAGCATGTCATATTAGAATTCAAAATACTGGCATACAAATCATGATTCTCATTCAACCAATCAACTTTCATTCAACATTATATTATATAATACTATCCTGGGTACTCCGGTTTCTTCTACCTTTATAAACTGCAATATTGTTGAAAGTGGTGTTAAACACTCATAACCTTATAATTAACTCAAACCCACATTATCTCAACCATACTGATACTGATATATATAAATCACAAAACTTGCATACAAATAAAAACACATACAAATTCTAACATTTGGTCAGCAAAAAAATGAAAGATATAAAAAACAACAAATTTAAATGAACAATGAAAGGTTTCCTTCAACTACAAATTTTTTTTTCTCCATCAAGCATCTGGAAAGCTCCCTTCATTGGTGGATTGATTCTGAAAAAAATAATATGATATCAATATTTTCAGCTAAATGGAACAACTTTAGGGGTGAAAACATTTTTAGTAACTATTTTGATCATGATCAGAAGCTTGAAATTATTATATTTAGGAGATAACTATTGTATTTAAAGCTTTGTGGATGTAAATCTTCGGTTTTATGGTCGCAAAATGAGCTTACCTAGCGACGCATATCATAGCTAGGTAAACAGATATTTGCGACTGTAAGTGAAGACACCTTGTAAAACCTATAATTAATTGATTATAACTCGGAAATATATTGCATTGATATATATTACAGAGCTAAAGAAAGAAATCCAAAAACTGTGACCAAACATATACCTTAAATTTTATTGATAGGACAAATCTAGAAAAGATACATCTTCATTTATGTAAAAAAAAAAAACATGAGAACAGAAGAGAATTAGAAGAGAAATAGTACAAAAAAAGTACAGTTCAAACATTTAGATCTATTGCAAGACTACAATATTATCAAAATTAATACTTAATTTTAGAAGAAGCATTTGCAGTATGTACATGTAAAACATTAGACTCGGAGAGGAACTTACACTTAATATGCAAGAAACTTATATCTCTAGATTAAAAATTGATTTAAGACAGCACTTATCTTGCAGTTTTTGATATTTGTTGTTGATATAAACATATCCCGTAAAATGTTTTCCATGATCTCATTTCATTAATGAGAAATTACGAAAATCACAAAAGCACATATAAACAATCAGTGGGGAGGAGATAAATATCAATCAATCAGTGGTGTGACCTAATTAAATAGCATAATTACCCATGCCCAGTACTTCTCTACTGACCAATATTATCTTCATTTATTACACTTTTATTATTTCTACTCTTATCTTTATCAGATGGGTTGATCTTTTCAAAATGTGTTTATTTTCATTTTATCGTCAACTGTAACTGATGATATTTAACATAAATCTCTTCTTAAGAAATGTTCTGTATTTGAAGTAGATTGCATACATGTAATTAAATGTAACAAGTTCATCTAAAGAACCCTTTGTTTCTGTGATAGCCACACACTGTAAATATGGGAGGAGTTCTATTGGTATAACTTACATGTATAAGTGTATGCATGTATCATTATACATTTATTTTGTAGGCTTTGTGCATGAAGTCTAATTTCTGGTTCATCAATAAATCATCATGGTAGCTTTCGTGATCTGAGTTTAATCCCTATAAAATTGCCTCGGGACTAGATTAGTTGATAGTAAAATGTAAAATATAATGTTGTTGACTTGTCTGGCCTATAGCTAGAAGAACATGAAATTGAATACCTCTGATTAGATGATGGTGAAATTTGATGTTGTCTAGCTATAGATATGTGTTGATCGGTCTGACATTACAGGACATGAAGCAGGTGACATCTGTGGCTTCCAATATTACATGGGGCCAGGAATTATTTCGACTGGTTTGCCATATGTTGAAAAGTCACAAGGTCAGCTATGTGCCTATAACAGCTATAACCTCAAATCCAACTGTACTTGTTTACCACTTTTACAGAAATGAACCAGCTCTGAAATTATAATGAAGAAATTTAAACTATTTTATTCATAGTCTCATTTATATACACAATGTACAGGTATTAGCAATGATCATACTGTCTTAACGATAAAAAAAAGAGGCTACTTCCCCCTGCCTCCTAAGTATATACATTTAGCCAGAAATGAGGTACCATTTGATAATTTGCATATCTAAGATGGGGACATCATGGGGAAGTCTGCAATTTTCATATGATCTACATTAAAGATATAATTTCTAATTGCATGCATGTTATTTTCTGAACTTGAAAATTATATACCTTTGGCTAAAATCAAGCTAAATAATAAATGAAATAACAATTAAATGTTCGAGGTTCCTGGACAAAATGAAAATCGGATGCATCTAACCTTTATCTGATCTTAAGAGTCTATGTAAAAATGTCTGTAATACAGAGACGTGCAAAAAGTATTCGGTCTCTGTGATGTTTTACTATATATTTCATATAAAACCACATTTTTTAAAAACATTATTCCAAAGTCGACTCTTGTTCGATTTCGATGATTTTTTTACCAACAAAAACAGAATTAAATGTAGTTTTACAAAGTGATTTTAGCATAATTTTATAATCTATAATTTTTATGAGTTCACAATTTAAACACAAAACAAAATTTTGAATGTCAAAAATACAATACAATGATAGTACATTTGAAGACAAATAATTTAAGTTTGCATTTAAATCATGAATATTTAAAATTTGTGCTTCCAAAAAATATTTAAAAATAATCACAGAAAATTACATAGTTCTCGCTTCTGACGTTCTGTTGGTAAAAATTTCATCAAAATCGAACAAGAATGGAGTTTGGAATGTTTTGAAAAATTGTAGTTATATACCTGTATGAAGTATAGCAAAAAAATTACAGTGACCGAATACTTGTTGCACGTCTCTGTACATGAAATTGAGACCAATGAGGGAGATAACTTATTTACATTGAGACAAGAAAAAATTAAATAAGTGTAATGGTTATTATTATTTTTTTTATTCCCCCCCCCCCCCAAAAAAAACCATTTAACATGATATATAAAAAAAAATAAAAAATATTGAACTCTGGTGTAGTTCATCACAGGATTGTTGGGTGCTTTGCCTCTTGAGAATGCAATATTATACAGCATTATCTTTGGGTTGTTTAATATTACCTTTACAATGTACAGACGTGCCAAAAGTATCCGGTCACTGTAATTTTTTACTATATATTTCATATAAAACCACAATTTTTGAAAACATTATTCCAAAGTCAATTCTTGTTTGATTTTGATGAAATTTTTACCAACAGAACGTCAGAAGCGAGAACGTATGTAATTTTCTGTGATTATTTTTAAATAATTTTTGAAAGCACAGATTTTAAATGTTCATGATTTAAACACAAGACATCTTCCAGGAAAAAGTGCACACTTAAAGACTTTGACAGGTCATTTTTCAAACACTGATTTGAGAGATGTTGTTGATATATGTTGTAGATATGAACTTCAGCTATCTCAAAATTAAAACACGGACCCTTTTATTAACGATTAAATTAACGTTTAAAAAATTGATGTTGCTATTGTCATATTTTGACGGAATTTTGATGACAATAGCAACAAAGAAAATAAGAAAATCTGGAAACCAAAGGCTTGTACAGAATTCTTTTGTTCATGAAATATGATGACTTGTAAAGGCCTGCTGAAATGGTTTGGTTATAGAGTGAAGTAAATTTCATACTTGGTTAATTTGAGTAATTTCCATGTTGCTATCATCATAATTTTGACGGAAAAGTTGTTGCTATTGTCAGTAATTGACAGACTATGTGTGCTATTGTCATTCAGTGACAGACAATAATGATGCTAAGGTTAAAACTGAATGACCGATTAGTTGATATTGCCAGTGAAGGTCTTTTGAGACCTAAACTATATGATGAAAAGGAAACATTTGACTTTACAACTGTGAAAAATTGTTGAAAATAAAAATCTGGATAATATGCACCTCTTAAATATGTGTACAAACATTCTGCAAATTTAAGACTTTCTAGCTTGAGAACTTTAGAAGGAGTTTGGGATGGCATTAAAAAGTTGCTCACTTTTAATTGTAACATTTATTAAAAGATAAAATCTCAAATTCTGTTCCAGTTGGTACCACCAAACTTTCTAATCATCAAGATCTGGAAAAAGAAAATCTATAATTAATGAATATTAAAGAAAATTAAACATATATTGAAAAGAATAGAGACTATCTAAGTATACAGATTGGTTGAGAGACAATGATATTGATTGATTGATTTTTGGTGTTTTACACCACTTTCAGCTATATCATAGTGACCAGTTTTAATGATGGAAGAAGCCGTAGAACACTGAGAGAACCACTGACCATGGGCAAGCAACTGGTAAACTTTATCACTTGCGGCTGTGAGTCGAGTGCATCCTTTTTGTAATTTACAAAGCAAGGCATGAACCCACGCCGTATTGGTGATAGGCTTGTATGAGTTGTTAGGTAATCCAACTACCTAACTCGTTTAGCTGCAATAATGTAGCTCCTGTGACAAACTTGTGTCTCGGCAGAGCTACAACGCGGTCCCATTCATCACAATGGAGCAAAAAAAAAGTTGCAGTTGAAACATAAAAACTTACTATTTACGCTTCAAACATTTCATTATTACAATTACTGATGATCCCAGTCCTTGTTAAATCGGTTTGGCTGAGAAATGTATGCTTTTCAAAGTTAGCAACAACCTTGTTCAAATTTATCGATCGTTTTCCATAACCGGAAACTACGGAAGGCGGAGCTTTTCTAAATATGGTATTTCTTATTACAAGCTGATGTAAACATTCCAATTGTAACTACTCGGCCATTCTCGCTACCCTGTTATTTGCAGGGTAGCGAGAATGGCAGAGTAGTTACGATTGGTAAACATTCACGCCTAAATCGTCAAATATGGTATCGACATCCAAATAGTGAGGCCGGAAATGACGAAATTCAAAATTTTCAAAGAGGAGATTTTTATTTTGTGGGAATTACATTCTAAAATACTGGTAGGTGATAAAAACTTGTTATAATAATGGACAAAAGGAAAGGTTATGTCTTATTATTGATAAATGCAGGCGTCAGAAGCTCTGTAAGCGAGCACAACAAATCTCGGCGGCTGCTCCATTACGTGTAATGGCATCCCGTTATAACCCTTGCGAGTAAGCGAGCAATTAGGGTTTTATTATTAGAACTAAACTCGTTGAGCCACCCAGACCCTTACAATGGTATTGATATATGAACTAATTTATAATAAACTATTAAAAAACATATTTTGTTCCAGATTTGAAATGTGGACTGTACAACATTTTGTGTTCAAGATGAAAACATACATGTACATGTGGTATGGAATCATACTGAAATAATTCCAATGTGCATGAAAATCTGAGCCATTAGATTTTTCACTTTGAAATATTTTAAACAATGTATTGCAAATTGGCATAAACTTTTTTTTTGCCAATGAAATATTTCAAGTCAAACCAATGTTAATGGGTCAGTAGATTAGGAAAGATCAATATTTCTAGGCCATTATTAAATTGAACTTTGTGTATGGAAAAAAATAATCAGACAGTTGTTTCTACTTAAAATATAATACGAGTAAATCTAACACAAACCTTGAAGTACATAATGAAATTGAAGACTTGTCATAGCAATGTCTGGTGGCTGTAATTGACAACATACATCTTATGGAAGGATGGTGTTTTTCGTTTCCAGCATTGTCCATTGACATTTTCCAGGCTTAATTCTAATCCTCTGGAAGAAGTTCACACATGGCCAACCATCAACCTGTAGGTGAAAATATGTTGGTTATTATTCGTAATAAAAGTTGTGTAGGAAATTTTGTTCAAGAACTGAAACTAGTTAAGAGAAAAGATATTGGTGAAAAGGTCAAATGAAACAAACAACTTATCAAACATTGTACAAACTTGTGAATGTTGCACAGCTGTGTTAGCGGGACATGAAAATGTAGGTATGAGAGGGGGTTTCAGCAGGTATAAAATGTACATCGGTCCGGGGCCAGGAAAGCCAAGAAGGTACCAGTGAATCTTTACAAGTAAAACCTTGCTGCATTATCTGATTATGTTTGTCACTACTGTGTATATAAAGTATATGTTATCTGCCCACTGGACATTCTGCTGCACAGGAAATGAAACATTTATAAAAGTTTACCAGTGGTTTTATTGGACCTCAAATCCTAAATTTTGAAAGAAGTATCAGCCTATCCCCGGGGCCGCAAAGCAGTCTTGTTCTATCTTGCATCATTTCTCTTGGAGGCCCAGTATGTGAGAGTTCTTACTTACAAGTCTGAATGATGGACAGACAACCAGCATTATTATGTCCCACTCCATTTACAAGAATGTACAAAGCCAATTTTTTTCTTATTGGAATAATTGATGTGGTTTAAAAAGGGGGCATGTCTTTCACAAGTTTAAAGATTTGTTGAAGGGCAGTTAACTTTATAAGCTTGTCTATTATAAGTTTTAACAAATTTAAACAGACTTTCACAAAATTAGATATAGACTAAACAGAAAATTGTCAAGTTTCAAGACATTCTAAATCTAAGGTCAAAGGATTTGTTGTAAATGACGATAGAACCATCGAAGTCTGTCAAAAGCAGAAGATAGCAACATAAATTCTGTCAATTATGTGACGATCGCAACACATGTTCTGTCAAAAAACGACGATAGCATCAACCCTGTTCCAAAAACCAATGAACACGGTAAAAGTAACAAAAAATCAACGATGTTTTTGTATCAATGACAATGGATCGACCCGATAGCCCAAACTGAATATTACCGCTGACAAATTACTACAAACACGTATTTCAGACATCGATGTTGCTATCGTCAGTTTTTTTGACAGACTAAACAATACTGCAAATATTTACCTGACACCCTAGATATTGACTGTCCCTCTGTGGCCATGTTGTTTGTTATTAAATAGTAGCGCCATCTAGCGTGGTAGAGCTAAATACCGAAAAAGATGCGTTTACTAGGACGCATTTTCTTGTTGCTATCGTCAGCGAATAACGCATTCGGCAGTTGACAGAATTGACGATCGCACAACATTTTCCGACTCTGGTCGACTAATTAACATATACATTTACTGAAAAACCTAATAATTTGATTGGAATCAGATTTTAGCATCACAACAACACCTACAAAAAATGTATTTGATGAAATTGACTAGATGATGAATTTATATCTGAAGTGATGCTATCGTCATTATTATTGACAGACATGCTGACTAAATTATAGGGATGCATTTCAGTATTGATTTTCAGCTTAAATGCTTTATTATAATAAAATTAAACTTATTTTCCTTGATAAAAATATATATAATATCATTCAAATTCATGCATTGCTATATACAACAATATTGGTTCCAGATAATGCAATTTGAAATTAACACCATCAACTTTTGATTAGTTTAGATTGTCAAAATGACAATAGCACAACAATTTTTTTTAGTAATTTCCACAAAATTTGTACTCAAAAAAGTGTTCAAAGTGATTTTTTTGTTAGTTTCAACCTTCATCCTAATAAAAACAGAAAAAAGTATTAAGTTCTTCAGGTATTTATTAAATAGAAAACAGAAATCAATTTGACAGTATGGTGTGCACTTTTTAGAGATTCCAGTCAAAAATCAATTACAGGGGATGCTTGCTGTTTTTTAACCATTAGATAGAGCTCAATCTAAAGAATTTTGAGCCTTCATTTGTAAAAATCGGATGAAGGGTTCAAAAGTTATGAGCATTTGAAATTGCCTATTTTTGGTCAATAATTTTCCCAAGATGGCCGCCATCAATAATGGTTTTAATGACTGTTTTAGAGTTCTGATTTTTTGTGCAAACAGCAGATAATGTCTCTCCTTTTGTTTTTTTCCATAGATTATAAGTTGTTCTGTCAGAAAAATGAAACTGAACATGTTTGAAGTAATATTCGCCATTTGTTTTACTGTCCAAAATGTGTCGGAGCCACTTTTGATCTTGACCGAAAGGTCCATTATGGCTCACATTGCCATAATTTTGTCAGAAAATAACTTATCTGACATCATAATAGAAGAAATGGTGTGTAGAAAGACTTGTTTTGAGTGCAATTATAACATATGAATCACCTTTTACATCTTTTGTGGAATTATGAATCCATAAAGGTGGGTGTGCAATTAGTGTTCAACACTATTTGAGAATGGCACCGTTTCACAGCAGTTATATGGAAAAATGACACAAAAAGCTTCATATTTTTTAAACTAAAAATGATATCTGTACAAAATTTTGAAGACAATACCAGTGTTGTGCACGTTCTGTTGGACGTGATGTTTTTTTGTCGACACAAGAAATGGTGGCCATTTTGTTCAAAATGGCTGCCATTTTTTCATAAAATTCCTCAGACAGGGATGAAAACAAAATGGCTGCCATTGCTTTAAAATTTGTTGTGCAAATTTACGTTTTTTAAGATTACTCCGTCGTTTCTAGTCAGAATTTGATCATCAAGGTACCAAATTAAAGATATTTTAAAACTCTATAACCTCAAGTAACTAATAACTTAAACTAAATACTTTTCATTTCATATATACCACCAATATGTAATCCCCCAAGGGGTGAAGATTCCAGACACCTAACCCTTGCCGAAAATTTAACTGGTCGGCTTGATATACCTGTAGGTGTTTTTGTTTTCCTACCTCAATGTCTTGCAATCATAATGTAGCTGTACAATTGCTGAAAGTGATGCTATATGCATCAACCACCCAACAAGCATGATAGTGAAACACCTCTAAACTGAACTTCCTTAAGATGAGCTTGCGTTTAAAATAGATGGATATTATTTGCACGGTTTACACATTTCCTACAAAAGGCTACATCTGGAACCTGGAACTTTCTTTAAAATAAAGTTATGTTGTTTATATAGGATGCTGTTTATATTCAGGTTTCCCTTTATTACAATTTGAGCAAGTAAATTTGTTTCAATCTTGCTCTCCATGTCATTCGAATCCCGCTCATGGTAACTTAAGGTGTACTTGATAACACATTATTGTGTGATAAAATTCGTCAGTGACTTGCAACAGATCTGTGGTTTTCTCCAGGTACTCCGGTTTACTCCACCAATAAAACTGACCACCACGATATAACTGAAATATTGTTGAAAGTGGCATTAAACACCATAACCCACCCCCTAACCCTACTCTCCGTGTCAAAGTTTCAGTCTTGCTCATTACTATTCTAATTTGCTTCTTAAAACATGTTCGATGAAAACAACCAAAATATTAAGTCCATTCTTTTATTATTCAGGAAATATCTGGTGCATTTTTGAAATACATCATCTATTGTCACATGTATTGTGGTCTGAATAAATCCAGCTACATGTAAAACTAAATATTTCATTATGATATAAATTATGAACTCATGATCAGCTGTATATTATCCTGCAGTCCTAAGTTCAGGTAATATCCCAAGGCCAGCTTGGATCACACACATGTCTTTGACCAGCAAAGCATAATGTCAGGTAAACTGAAAAAAAACAACAGAAGCTGGAAGGGACCACAAAGAAACAGTTCTAACTAGTCTACATTGTACTTATTATCCTTTCATAACTACTATTATAATAAATATAAATTCACAATGTATTTAGACAAAAAAAATTACCAGAGTTTCAAATTTTTGGTATTGACCCCAAAGTTTTTATTGACATTTTTGGACAAAGTTAAAGTCAGATCCTTGTTCTGTATAACCTAGGTAAAAATATATGTTTTGTCTACTTATACTACCTTCCCCTTTTCGAGAATATTAGCAGAAACACTGGTATTTTTTTTTCATTGGTATATAAATACATATGTATGCAATAAGCTATAACATTTTGTTTACTTTTATTTGAATTTAGTATGTAAATATTCAATCATGGTCGAGTATCCATGGAAGCTGGCAAATACAAATAAAAAGGTAGCACCATGACAAAAATAAGAATAGAATTAACTTTCTGAAGAGTGACGACTATAGTCTAGTATAAAAAAAAAAAAAAATTTTGTACACAGACTATAGTATAGAAGAAAGTGAGCCCATACCCTCATTTTCTAGTTGTTTGGACCAAGCTAGAAACATTTTATTTCCAAATATTTTCCTTAAAAAAAAAGAGGAAATCAGCGGATTAGAGGAAAACTTTCATCTCTGTTTACACCCCCCCTTTTCGGTTTGTTTACTTTTGTTTTGAACGCAAGTTGGAAGTATTATAAATTGACAAGAAGTTTTTCATAAACTACTTGAAAAGAAGCAATGCAAAAAATAAATCGTACGTTTAAAACATTGAGAAGAAGGTTTATACATACCTACGATAACACCTGTGTTACAACCAGCGTCGTTGACGTTATTATTTACTTTCCACTTCCAGCGATGTACAACGTTCTCCTTCTGACATGTTTAGGAGCGTTTTAAATACTAAAAATCATCTATGTTCGCGATCTAATATGGTTGAGATGGTATGCTTCCTACATTGATATTGTAACAGAAAATACAAATATCGCCATCGGAGAACGCTACTCCAAATTTTTCATTGATTTGTTCGTCTTGGAACTTTTGAGACGACCATTTTCCGTTTAGCATGCTCAGGAAATCGGAAGCGACTGTCACCATGCGCAAGCTACGAATCTGCGCTTTAATTGGATAATAATTATAGAACTATATAACATCAGGAACATGCCGTGCAAGGCATTGAAATGGGGGACCCTGGTGAAAAAACCGTGCCGCGAATGGTAAAATTCCGAAAACAGCGATTTCGATTCGAACACGTTATATTTAAACGATTCCATATTAAAAGAAACAAAAATTTTAAAGATTTCAAACAATGTTTAGATAATTAATTAATGTAAAAAAATTATATCTTTATTTTGTATTATCTGTAAAAATCTGACATAAAAAATTGCATTTTCATGTATCAGCAGCTACCGGAAAACAAATTGGCGGCCGAAATAACGATAAGTCGGCATCTCTATATCATATCGTTTTTATTTTGTATTCAACACATCTTTAACTTCTTGTGTCATATTCTCTATTACACTAAAATCTATCAATATCTGGGTCTTCTTAGGAATGTGTTGTCTGAAATATATGATAGAGTACAATATTAAAGTATGTGTTGTCTGAAATATATGATAGAGTACAATATTAAAGTATGTGTTGTCTGAAATATATGATAGAGTACAATATTAAAGTATGTGTTGTCTGAAATATATGATAGAGTACAATATTAAAGTATGTTTTGTTTGAAATATGATAGAGTACAATATTAAAGTATGTGTTGTCTGAAATATATGATATAGTACAATATTAAAGTATGTGTTGTCTGAAATATATGATATAGTACAATATTAAAGTATGTGTTGTGTGAAATATATGATATAGTACAATATTAAAGTATGTGTTGTCTGAAATATATGATAGAGTACAATATTAAAGTATGTGTTGTCTGAAATATATGATAGAGTACAATATTAAAGTATGTGTTGTCTGAAATATATGATAGAGTACAATATTAAAGTATGTGTTGTCTGAAATATATGATAGAGTACAATATTAAAGTATGTGTTGTCTGAAATATATGATAGAGTACAATATTAAAGTATGTGTTGTCTGAAATATATGATAGAGTACAATATTAAAGTATGTGTTGTCTGAAATATATGATAGAGTACAATATTAAAGTATGTGTTGTCTGAAATATGTGATAGAGTACAATATTAAAGTATGTGTTGTCTGAAATATATGATAGAGTACAATATTAAAGTATGTGTTGTCTGAAATATATGATAGAGTACAATATTAAAGTATGTGTTGTCTGAAATATATGATAGAGTACAATATTAAAGTATGTGTTGTCTGAAATATATGATAGAGTACAATATTAAAGTATGTGTTGTCTGAAATATATGATAGAGTACAATATTAAAGTATGTGTTGTCTGAAATATATGATAGAGTACAATATTAAAGTATGTGTTGTCTGAAATATATGATAGAATACAATATTAAAGTATGTGTTGTCTGAAATATATGATAGAGTACAATATTAAAGTATGCTCTCAATTCAATAAAATGAAAAACAAAAAATACTCTATACTGCCGTCAAAACAGTTTGAAGATCCTTTTAAATCCTTTTAATATAAATTTTCACTGAAGGAACTGCTTACCCTTCGGGAGCGCCTGAGCTCACGCCCGGTTTTTAGTGGGGTTCATGTTACTCAATCTTTAATCTTATATGTATGTTTTGTAGATCGTTGTTTGTCCTTTTGTACTTTTTCTTTTGGTCATTGTGTTGTCTGTTCTTCTTCGATATATGGATTCTGATTGCCCCTTTGGTACTCTTCTTTTCATAAAAGTATTCTACAACTATGCCAAGCCAGGATCGACATGATCTAGGTATCCACCAGTTCCAAGTACGAATCTTGATTTTCAAATGTTAAAAATTTTGATAGCAGGTCCCAATTTGACCCCCTTCATACCGTTTCCTAAATATTAAGTAAATATTATATGTTATTCAGGTTCTAGACGGGATATATGTCACAGAAGTCCAGTGCACTTTGAGAAAAGGGGAACTAACTCTGTGTGTACAAACAACAGGACAAGGGGTCAACCTATCACATAGCTAAAATGCCAAATAAAATTATATTTCCATTTCAGAGTTATGCCATTTGTACTTGTTTTATGTACATGTATTTTTTCCCCTCATTGAAGCCTATTTTAATGTTTACACCTCAGCACTTAATTCCTTTTGGGATTCGAAACCAGAGTTGTTTTCTGATATACCCTGCCTCTGAATCCCTTATCAACTATGCAGGTTCTATTCAGAATTTTTTTTTCAGGTCACCCCGCCTCGAACCGGCGTGAATTATACCTGCACCTCAATGTTGTGCCAACCGGTTCTGGAGTATTCAAAAGTAGACATATTTTGCTGCATAAAAATGTAAATAGAATCATGATCACCTTCCTATGACGCCATATATAGCTCATCATTTCCAGCCGCTGCTTCAGATCCATTGAATGTCACCATTTTTACTTGTTTTGAAAGTATGTCACGTGATCTCTTTTTTCACGAATTACGTGGTATAGTCTATTCCATACATCTGATTTATCGGTATTGAAGCATTCTTTTCTTTTTACATGAGGAACTTCTTCTGTTAATTCTTGTATTGTATATATTCAGATTAATTTCAATACCTTTGCATTTGCAAAGAAAATTTTCCACCTAAAGTGGATATAATCAGTATTTTGGTAATGTTGGAGAATGTTTTATATTTTATATGATTTGGGGGAGGGGGGGGGGGGGGGGGGGGGGGGGGGCTAGGAGCTCCAGTGTGCTCATAGTTGAAGACTGTGGTGACCTCCATTTATTTAGCTTGTTCTAGGGTTGTCTCATTGATCTTTACCCCATATCTTTCTTTTTATAGAAAATAATTATAAGCAGAAAGATTTCCGACCCTTTCATGTATAAATAAGTTGAAAATATGAACTAGAGATGAAAGCCTGCAGACCATATTTACAAATCGGAAATTTACTAGTACAAAATGTATTTGACAATTCAGTGACTCCAGCTACACTTCTGTATCTTGTGTATAAGCCTTCATCTTGGATGTGACCCAAATGAGCGCAAAAATTCTGGCAAAAAAAAAAAGAATGCTTCAATACCGATAAATCAGATGCATGGAATAGACTATACCACGTAATTCGTGGAAAAAGCGATCACGTGACATACTTTTAAAACAAGTAAGAATGGTCACATTCAATGGATCTGAAGCGGCAGCTGGGAATGATGAGCTGTAGCTGGCGTCATAGGAAGGTGATCATGATTCTATTTACATATTCATGCAGCAAAATATGTCTAATTCACGCCGTTCGAGGCGGGGGTACCTGAAATTTTTTTTTCGAATAGAACTATGCATGGTTGATAAGGGATTCGGAGGCAGGCAATATCAGAAAACAACTCTGGCTTCGAATCCCAAAAGGGATTACTCAGCACTCAGTCCTCAATAATCATCTGTACGAATCTTAATCTACATATATATCACAATGAGGCCAAACAGCAATATTGTAGGGTTTCCATTCCCAGATTTATACGATCCCAATCCTTCTTTTTGATAAATAAAAATAAACAATTAAAAACCTGCATGGCTTTACATCAATCCAAAAAAGACCATATACAGTACTACCACAGAAATGAGAAAAGAAAGACATGGACTGGACATACATTTTGTTTATATAATGACAAGTTACTGAAGTACTCGCATTCAGTTATCCAAAAATCACAGACAAACATACTGGTGGCCATTTTCCAACCAGTTTGAATAGCGTGTATGAACCCTATCTTTAATATATACTTCTAGATAAATTAATGAGAAAAAAATAATTTTTAAAAATACGTCTTAATTTCTTCCTATTTCAGAAGTTTGAAAAAATATAACATGTTCATTTGATGTATGATCCAATCAATAACCATCCTTTATAATTCAATGTCAACTTGGGTGCCACCGTGGTCATTATCGAATGGTAGTTGGATTTACAACTACCTGTGCAATCAGTGCCTATCACCACTAAAGTTGTGAGTTCGAACCCCGTTCATGACGAGGTGTACTCGATACAACATTATGTGATACAATTTGTCAGTGACTTGCAACAGGTCGGTGGTTTTCTCTGGGGTACTCCGGTTTCCTCCATCAATAAAACTGTCCGCCACGATATAACTGAAATATTGTTGAAAGTGGCGTTAAACACCATAAACCAACCAACCAATCAATGTTAACCTTAATGTAGTGTACACAAAACTATCAACTGGTTTCCCAGTTACTAAAACTAGAGGCTCAGTGGGCTGAGCCTGTGTCGCTCACCTTTCATTCTGCTTTGAGGAAACTTAATACAGAACCTTCCATACATGTAGATGCTTCCTACCAAGTTTCAGTTCATATGGCTAAGCAGTTTCAAAGGAGAAGATTTTTTAAAATTCAACCAATCAGAAGCAAGAATTGCATGTGGTGGCCATGTTTGCTAACCGATCGGGACGAAATGAGCAATCTTCATAGAGGACATTCCATAGATGCTTCCTACCAAGTTTCGGTGGTAGCCATGTTTGTTAACCAATTGGGACGAAATGAGCAATCTTCAGAGGACATTCCATAGATGATTCCTATCAAGTTTCGGTGGTAGCAATGTTTGTTAACCGATCGGGACGAAATGAGCAATCTTCAGAGGACATTCCATAGATGATTCCTACCAAGTTTCGGTTTATTTGCCCAAGCGGTTTCAGAGGAGAAGATTTTTTAAATCGACCAATCAGAAACAAGAATTGCCTGTGGTGGCCATGTTTGTTAATGGATCGGGACAAAATGTGCAATCTTTAGAGAGGACCTTCCATAGATGCTTCCTACCAAGTTTCGGTTCATTTGGCCAAGCGGTTTCAGAGGAGAAAATTTTTAAAAATCCGCCAATCAGAAACAAGAATTGCCTATGGCAGCCATGTTTGTTAATGGATCAGGAAAAATGAGCAATCTTTATAGAAGACCTTCCATAGATGCTCCCTACCAAGTTTCAGTTCATTTGGCTGAGGGGTTTCAGAGGAGAGGATTAAAATGTGAAAAATTAATGGACGACGGACGCCAAGTGATGGCAAAAGCTCACATTGCCTTTGGCAAGGTGAGCTAATAATACTATGCTACCTATAAACTCTGAGCTATGGTGATATGTATATAGTAAACAAACCTGTATATGATTCCTGCCAAATCCATCATTCTCCTGGAAGCTATAAACTCTAGTTTGTCATGATACTTATCAGAATAATAAACAACTTCTTTGATCCCTGACTGTATGACCACTTGAGCACATTCATTACACGGAAATAATGCTACATAGATTGTACAGTTCTTTACGTCAGCAGAGTTCTTATTTAACACAGCATTTAACTCGGCATGGCACACTGAAAATATATAAAGTGACCATTATAACCATACTATAGCCGAGACTAAATAAAAACATCAATTTGGAAACATTGATTTATACATTATAAAGGTAGAATCATATGATTGCTACTTTAAATGGCAGACGTAATAAATGATATGATATCCATTTAATCATATCATGGTTTCTTAAAATATATTTTAATGGCAATTTAATTGGAATTACAGGTAGACGTTTGTTACATCAATTTAAATTTTTTGACGATACACTAACATTTAACTGTATGGGGTGGCGACAGCGTTTATATTTTCAATTGACCAATTAGAGATGAGCTCACCAGTATCAAAACCGAGCAAAATGTTGAGAGCTATTGTTCAATTGGTCAACATATTTAACTATCTTGCGTATGATTGGATGGTTCAAGATGAATGAAAGAGCTGTCGAAAGATGTCAGTGTATCACCAAAAAAATCAAAGAATCTGTAACCTGGTTTTCAATTTAACTTCTAAAGTTTATAGAAAAGTCAGAAATTATTAGCATTAGGCCAAAAAAAAAAATATGTGTGTTTACGGTCACCCGACCTACCCTAATTTTTGCTAGCGACCCTATGAATTTTTACACAGAATTCGGATAACCATTTTTGTTGTTTAACCAGCAGCAATGTTTTATTGATTCAACTGCTAGCTTTTTGTTGAAATTGAGAGCAAAGAAGGTAGAAAAACTGCATAATTCGTCATTTTACTGCTAATTTCGAGAATGAAATACCGGAATCGGATTCCGGAACCGGGAACAACTATTTCCAGTTGTGCCGATAATAAAAAAAGGAAAAAAATTAATCCCGACCGAACGACCCTAGATTTTTTTGACAGTAAACACACATATATTTTTTTTTGGCCTTATATCAAGACATCATACCAAATATGGTCAGATTCCATTAAAAGAACAAAGACTAGTGTAAAAATATGGTTGGTTGGTTGGTTTTATGGTGCTTAATGCCACTTTCAACAATGTTTCAGTTATATCGTGGCGGTCAGTTTTATTAACTGGATGACCCGGAGAAAACCACTGACCTGTCGCAAGTCATTGACAAACTTTATCACATATCGGGATTCGAACTCGCAACATCAGTGGTGATAGGCATTGATTGCATATGTAGTTGTAAATCCAACTACCATACGATCACGGCCACATCGGCCCCTGTAAGAATATGGAATGGATAGTTATGGGAATGAATGTAATTTCAGGAGCGATGATCAAAGATCTGTGGCAATAATTACTAAATGTTTTCTTCTGACTAGGATTGCTCTAATACAATGTAGTTGAAAATATGCTCGTTAAAAGTAAAGTGCTAAATAAAGTTGTATTTTATCAGCACACATACTAAAACAATAATTTATATGTTGTTTTCGCCAATGATTTTAAAAATGGTACTCTCAAATTGATCTGAACATCACAAATCTTACACATAACGTAAAAATTGTAATACAACAACATTATTCTTTTATCATGGAATTCCTAGAAGAAAGGGGGATATTAAATTTCGACTGTCTTGAAATTTCCAAATTTACAATATAGATTTGCATACTTGGACTTAGTATAGTCTGATGAAACAGACTTTTTAATAACTAGAGGATCACTTGACTACAGAATGAAAAACAGTATAGTCTGATGAAACAGACCTTTTAATAACTAGAGGATCACTTGACTACAGAGTGAACAACAGTATAGTCTGATGAAACAGACCTTTTAATAACTAGAGGATCACTTGACTACAGAATGAACAACAGTATAGTCTGATGAAACAGACCTTTTAATAACTAGAGGATCACTTGACTACAGAGTGAACAACAGTATAGTCTGATGAAACAGACCTTTTAATAACTAGAGGATCACTTGACTACAGAATGAACAACAGTATAGTCTGATGAAACAGACCTTTTAATAACTAGAGGATCACTTGACTACAGAGTGAACAACAGTATAGTCTGATGAAACAGACCTTTTAATAACTAGAGGATCACTTGACTACAGAATGAACAACAGTATAGTCTGATGAAACAGACCTTTTAATAACTAGAGGATCACTTGACTCCAGAATGAAAAACAGTATAGTCTGATGAAACAGATCTTTTAATAACTAGAGGATCACTTGACTACAGAGTGAACAACAGTATAGTCTGATGAAACAGACCTTTTAATAACTAGAGGATCACTTGACTACAGAATGAACAACAGTATAGTCTGATGAGACAGACCTTTTAATAACTAGAGGATCACTTGACTACAGAATGAACAATAGTATAGTCTGATGAGACAGACCTTTTAATAACTAGAGGATCACTTGACTACAGAGTGAACAACAGTATAGTCTGATGAGACAGACCTTTTAATAACTAGAGGATCACTTGACTACAGAATGAACAACAGTATAGTCTGATGAAACAGACCTTTTAATAACTAGAGGATCACTTGACTACAGAATGAAAAACAGTATAGTCTGCTGAAACAGATCTTTTAATAACTAGAGGATCACTTGACTACAGAGTGAACAACAGTATAGTCTGATGAAACAGACCTTTTAATAACTAGAGGATCACTTGACTACAGAATGAACAACAGTATAGTCTGATGAGACAGACCTTTTAATAACTAGAGGATCACTTGACTACAGAATGAACAACAGTATAGTCTGATGAAACAGACCTTTCAATAACTAGAGGATCACTTGACTACAGAATGAACAACAGTATAGTCTGATGAAACAGACTTTTTAATAACTAGAGGATCACTTGACTACAGAGTGAACAACAGTATTAGTCTGATGAAACAGACCTTTTAATAACTAGAGGATCACTTGACTACAGAATGAACAACAGTATTAGTCTGATGAAACAGACCTTTTAATAACTAGAGGATCACTTGACTACAGAATGAACAACAGTATAGTCTGATAAAACAGACTTTTTAATAACTAGAGGATCACTTGACTACAGAATGAACAATAGTATAGTCTGATGAAACAGACCTTTTAATAACTAGAGGATCACTTGACTACAGAATGAACAACAGTATAGTCTGATGAAACAGACTTTTTAATAACTAGAGGATCACTTGACTACAGAATGAACAATAGTATAGTCTGATGAAACAGACCTTTTAATAACTAGAGGATCACTTGACTACAGAATGAACAACAGTATCATCTGATGAGACAGACCTTTTAATAACTAGAGGATCACTTGACTATAGAATGAACAACAGTATAGTCTGATGAAACAGACTTTTTAATAACTAGAGGATCACTTGACTACAGAATGAACAATAGTATAGTCTGATGAAACAGACCTTTTAATAACTAGAGGATCACTTGACTACAGAGTGAACAACAGTATTAGTCTGATGAAACAGACCTTTTAATAACTAGAGGATCACTTTCAGTATAGTCTGATGAGACAGACCTTTTAATAACTAGAGGATCACTTGACTACAGAATGAAAAACAGTATAGTCTGATGAAACAGACCTTTTAATAACTAGAGGATCACTTGACTACAGAGTGAACAACAGTATAGTCTGATGAGACAGACCTTTTAATAACTAGAGGATCACTTGACTACAGAATGAACAACAGTATAGTCTGATGAAACAGACTTTTTAATAACTAGAGGATCACTTGACTACAGAATGAACAATAGTATAGTCTGATGAAACAGACCTTTTAATAACTAGAGGATCACTTGACTACAGAGTGAACAACAGTATTAGTCTGATGAAACAGACCTTTTAATAACTAGAGGATCACTTGACTACAGAATGAACAACAGTATAGTCTGATGAAACAGACTTTTTAATAACTAGAGGATCACTTAACTACAGAATGAAAAACAGTATAGTCTGATGAAACAGACCTTTTAATAACTAGAGGATCACTTGACTACAGAGTGAACAACAGTATTAGTCTGATGAAACAGACCTTTTAATAACTAGAGGATCACTTGACTACAGAATGAACAACAGTATTAGTCTGATGAAACAGACCTTTTAATAACTAGAGGATCACTTGACTACAGAATGAACAACAGTATAGTCTGATAAAACAGACTTTTTAATAACTAGAGGATCACTTGACTACAGAATGAACAATAGTATAGTCTGATGAAACAGACCTTTTAATAACTAGAGGATCACTTGACTACAGAATGAACAACAGTATAGTCTGATGAAACAGACTTTTTAATAACTAGAGGATCACTTGACTACAGAATGAACAATAGTATAGTCTGATGAAACAGACCTTTTAATAACTAGAGGATCACTTGACTACAGAATGAACAACAGTATCATCTGATGAGACAGACCTTTTAATAACTAGAGGATCACTTGACTATAGAATGAACAACAGTATAGTCTGATGAAACAGACTTTTTAATAACTAGAGGATCACTTGACTACAGAATGAACAATAGTATAGTCTGATGAAACAGACCTTTTAATAACTAGAGGATCACTTGACTACAGAGTGAACAACAGTATTAGTCTGATGAAACAGACCTTTTAATAACTAGAGGATCACTTTCAGTATAGTCTGATGAGACAGACCTTTTAATAACTAGAGGATCACTTGACTACAGAATGAAAAACAGTATAGTCTGATGAAACAGACCTTTTAATAACTAGAGGATCACTTGACTACAGAGTGAACAACAGTATAGTCTGATGAGACAGACCTTTTAATAACTAGAGGATCACTTGACTACAGAATGAACAACAGTATAGTCTGATGAAACAGACTTTTTAATAACTAGAGGATCACTTGACTACAGAATGAACAATAGTATAGTCTGATGAAACAGACCTTTTAATAACTAGAGGATCACTTGACTACAGAGTGAACAACAGTATTAGTCTGATGAAACAGACCTTTTAATAACTAGAGGATCACTTGACTACAGAATGAACAACAGTATAGTCTGATGAAACAGACTTTTTAATAACTAGAGGATCACTTAACTACAGAATGAAAAACAGTATAGTCTGATGAAACAGACCTTTTAATAACTAGAGGATCACTTGACTACAGAGTGAACAACAGTATAGTCTGATGAGACAGACCTTTTAATAACTAGAGGATCACTTGACTACAGAATGAACAACAGTATAGTCTGATGAAACAGACTTTTTAATAACTAGAGGATCACTTGACTACAGAATGAACAATAGTATAGTCTGATGAAACAGACCTTTTAATAACTAGAGGATCACTTGACTACAGAATGAACAACAGTATAGTCTGATGAGACAGACCTTTTAATAACTAGAGGATCACTTGACTACAGAGTGAACAACAGTATAGTCTGATGAGACAGACCTTTTAATAACTAGAGGATCACTTGACTACAGAATGAACAACAGTATAGTCTGATGAAACAGACCTTTTAATAACTAGAGGATCACTTGACTACAGAATGAACAATAGTATAGTCTGATGAAACAGACCTTTTAATAACTAGAGGATCACTTGACTACAGAATGAACAATAGTATAGTCTGATGAAACAGACCTTTTAATAACTAGAGGATCACTTGACTAGGTTATCCATGTATTGTTTGGGTTCAATCAAGTTTGTATTTTCTGAGAGAAGACGTTTTATTCATTATCCCATTTGGTGCTACGTTGTGTTTGTTGTATTTTTTATTCAGCTACATGTATATACCGGTAATAAAATATAACTACATGTACATCATATTAATGGGGTTACCTCATAATAGGTCATATTTTCAATCCACCAATTAGCAAAGGGCCTATTCAAACTTGAGGTATTAAAAATGTTGTTCGACTAGTTTATGGTTTAACTGTCTCAATGCATGATTAGACGGTCTAAGATGAAGGAAAGGTTACTTGACATAACATCAAAGAGGATGTTGTTTGATGTTGTTAGTTTATCGCCACAATTTTTTCCTTTTAAATCCAACATCTTATTTTAATTATTTTTCCATCACAGAGAATCTGTTTACTTTCACAAAAACAAAAACCCATATAAAGTCTTCAAAATTAGACTTTCGAATTTACTGGTCCGAAAACTTCAAAATTAGAATATATTTATATAGATTCTATTGAAAAAAAATTGGCACTGGTCCGAATCAATTTTCACTGGCCATGGGCCACCGGACCACTGCTAAAGTCGATGACTGTATAAATATGACCTGTGTTCTTGGATCCTTGCTCCTCTGTGCAGATAGAAAGGCAATGGCCATGAAATAGTCGGGCCAATCTAGGTAGTTTGACCTCTTTGCACTTGGACCATTCATGTCACTGAAAAAAAGATCAAATTTAGAAATCTTACTAGATTTTTCACTGTCAAGACCTTTTTTCCCCATTTGCATTAAAAATGAATTTTCCATCGTATACAAATTAGCAAAGTAATAGTAAGGAGAGGTTCAACAGGGGAAGCAATCAAATACCGCTTGGAAATGACATACAACGGGAAAATGTTCATCCCAAAAACCAATCAACATATAGAAAATAAAAAGCTTAATAAATAATGGTACATAATATAACTAATCATAACAATAAAAAAATATACTTAATGCAACATTATGTGTTAAAGTTTGTCAGTGACTTACGGCAGGTCGGTGGTTTTCTCTGGGTACTCGGTTTCCTCCACCAATAACACTGACCGCCTAGATATAACTGAAATATTGTTGAAAGTGGTGTAAAACACCAAAAACTGAACCAAACATAAACAAGAATGACAGATCATGTGTTTGAGCCGCAGTCAACAGATCATATGCTTGAGCCAGGGTAGACAAAACGTGTTTGATCCCAGGTCAACAGATCATTTATTCGAGCCCCAATCAGGTCAAAATAAAGGCAATAAGATTGGTATTTGTTGCTTTTCCACTAAGCAAGCAGCATTAAGGTCTAAGGAGTGAGAGCAAAGACTAATACAGTTGTTTCGAATCATTTCCATTCCGTCAAAATTTTGTTATTTCCGTCCGCCAGATCACGTGATTTTGCTGGTATGTAAAGCACTGGACTTCCGTTGTCAATGTACACAACAAAAACTCCAATCGATATGCACCGTTTTAACGTTCGATCCTCAACTTAAAAAAAATCTTAACATTTTCTGTACAAGACAGATATCAATTAAATTATTTTATTTGTATCAAAGACTTCAATGCAGAGACAATTCTTTAAAATTAAATTTGTTTTCTTTCTTTATTTGCTGCTGTCAGCATCATGAAAGGAAAACGATCTGCCTTTATATATTTCTGATATCAGACAGATAGTGGGGTACCGAACACCTGTATTTATTCAGCCGTTTCCTTGGCATCTCCATATTACAATTACTTATAATCTACCGCATCTACACTATGATATGCTGCCATCGTCACAGTAATAGCGTAAACACTGCAAGTCGTCTGCCTTACCTTTCAGACGTCTAGACACGAAAAAGACGGAACGTGGTCGGAATTGACATGATTGGAAAGAACTGTATTGGCTTGGCCTTGGAATCTGGATAATGTGTTAGAGTAGAACAACATGTCCACAACGGCCAGTATCAATCATCGCATGAAATACGCCCAAACCCTATATTTTAAGAAGGTAAACAATGAGGTATTATACTAGTTCAAGTCTGTGTAATTATTCAGGATTTGCTCTTCGGCCAATGTCGTAATAACATCATAAACATTATTCAATAACAACTACTCTACCATTCTAGCTACTATGAGTTGGAATGATCTGTAGTAATCTCGTTGAGATTAGGATTCCGAAGAAATTTCCTGTCTGTTCTTCATCCTAGCAGACAGAAAATATCTTCCGAATCCTAATCTCAACGAGATTAGATCTGTGGGTGCAAGGAATGTTTATATGCATTGATAGTAAAGATAAACGATATCAATATAAGAGTAACTGATTTTTTTAATTGATAAAATTTGAGGTTCATGTGTAGGAACACAGGCACTTGTTTCATTCTACAACCTTCACATCGATATTAAATAATGTGGATTTTGCTTCGCTGGCACTACAGTACAGGTAGCACCTGTCTCATATTAGAAACAAGTGCAAGTGTGTAGGAATGTTGCTAGTGATCCACATGGCCTTATTTATATTACTATCCATGCATAAAGTAACATACGTTGATAGCCAACAAGGCCATGCGAGTGCTCCTCGATAAATGAAAATTTACAAATAAAAGATTTCTCTCTCTCTACTTCTACTATCTAAGATCTGTAGGTTTTTTTTTTTTAAAGATGTCCCACTTTTCATTATTTTTATGCTTAGAGAAATCTTCAATTTTAAATATTTTACCATTTTTCTTTAAATTCATCTGAAATATTGCTCATTGTTGACATGGTTCGTACATTTGGCGGGAACTTATTCTATATTAGTGCTTTTTATAAGATGAAGGAAACATTCCAAGGTGTTCCGAAAACAAATAGAACTAAGTCCGGTACACGCATGATATAACTCCGGTGGTATCATATGCAACAAAATTTTAATAAATTATAATTAGACCATACAGAATTTGAAAATAATCAAATTTAATCTTTTCATAAAGTTCAAAAGATATTAAAGAAAAATTTGACAATTATGTTAATGAAAGTAATCAGAAAAACACAATCGAAAAATTATAGAAGCTAACCGACAGCCGTCAAAACACTTGAAGCACAATAATAAAAGATTATTACATGACATTTTCCATATCGGCCCTGGTATCAACCCGAGACTCCCATATCAATCCCGACAGCGAATCTGAAGGGCTGATATGGGTCGAGGGCTGATACGAGGGACGATATGGAAAATTGCATGTCATAATTATCACTGGGTTTGTAACTAGATTAACACGACGATTGCCACTGTTCTGTTCTGTTCTGTTCTTTCTTCACCTCCAATATTGAAGATCAGTGATCTTTGTCACCTAATACATTCATATATCCATAATCCAGATTGATAAAACTATGTACACAACATACATCCGTTAATCAGAATATCACAATTCCATCACCTTGAATTAAAATCTATAAAATCGGACTTAGTATCCTCCTGAGCACTATATACATTTGAGCTTATAAGATATTGTCTCACTTTAAAAATAAAATGTTTCAAATACTCTATTACTTAAAAAATCCTGAATTCTAATATCATTTAAAAGTCCTTAATTCCAAAATCTAAAAACTCTTAGTTTTAAAATCTAAAAAACTCTTAATTTTAAAATCTAAAAAAAAACAACAAAAAAGCTCTTAATCTTTTAAAATCTACAATTATGAGTTTACAAACCGGCTTCGGGATACCCTACTGCTTTTGCTTTCTGCTTTTCACTCTGATAAGCATTTTGTATCTCGATGTGTGCATGTTATATATAAACCTTCTACATTGAGATTCTAGTTGTGTCAGCTGTTTTAATAATAACTTATCTTTGCACACAGGATTGTCATAATTCAGTAATACAGAACAGTCAAGAAGAATTTGTATCTTTAGATAGTTATCCAGATTATAGAATGTTTTTCCAGTTATTATATTGAATTCTGTATCTATGTCATCTAATACACTGTATCGCACAGCCCGTAAAATGGTACATTTGAGAAGAAAGTGTTCCATATTTTCCTCTTCCTCACCACATAGTTGACATATGGTATCTACCTGGTTTTGATTAAATCGAGCTCTATTGACTTGCAAGATATACTGTCCACTCACAACCTTCAATTTTATTGGAATTCTATTTGCGTCTCTTGTTGAAACTGTTTTGATATAAATCAATGGATGTTGTTTACCTGGTTTGTTTATTTCTGTATTGAGGAAATCTATACTCTTATATAATTTTGACGTTTCAATCATATAATTTTTCCAATAACTATTTACTTGTTCATATAATAGTTTCTTCCATTGATATTTTGTATATGGTGATTCTAATAACCAATATATTTCTGGTAAATCGTATTTCCACATCAGTGATTTTACCTCTGTAAACCAGCTATTACTATTTATATCCTTAAATGCAAGTTGTCGTCTAGCTATCTTTTTCTCTGTTGAGTCTTTCGACAGAAGAAAAATGTTATACATGAATGTTAGTATTTTCAAATGAATTTGCCCTTCTTATTGGAATTAAACCAGAGATGATGTATGATACAGGGTCTGCTACATTTTGGTATCTTCAAACTCTTCTTTTAAAACTATTTTTTGAGCCCACCAAAACACTGGTGGAGCAGGAACCGCTTACCCCGGTTTTTAGTTGGGTTCGTGTTACTCGATTTTTAGTTTTAATATAGTATGTTTTGTAGATCATTTTTTGTACTTTTTCTTTTGGCCATTGTGTTTTCCGGGCTGTTCTTAGATTTACGGATCCTGATTATCTCTGTGGTATCTTCAAACTCGTCTCTTAAAACTATTTTTTGAGCCCACCAAAACATTTTGACAACAAACTTTGCTGGAATTTTCTTTGAATGGTTCTTTGCAAAATGTGTGTGATGTTAAAAATGAACAATAAACATGTACTAGGCAATTATAAGTGATCACTTAATTTATTTCCCTTTTTTCCTATGCAGCAATCCCAGTGAGAGAAGGAGAAACGGATTGACAACATTGCCATTGTAGTGACATCACATATGGTGGCCATATTGGATTTATGGAAGAAGTAGTACATTCATGGATAAACTGTTCTCACAGTACATAAAAGCCGTCATTAATTGTGATCTAACACATTTTAAACAGAATTGGTATACTGGAATACTTTTCTGAAGAATTTTGTTTTCATTCATTATTGGTAGCGCTGTTGGCCTAATGCTAAAGGATAGGTCATTATGACCCACGATTGACTTATTTGTTCCCTTGTGAATGTTCTTGACATTTTGTTTTACTAAATATGATTGGCACATGTATCAAATACATGAGTATTTGAGGGGCCGTCCTGACAGTGATAGTACATGTATATTGTTGAAAGTGGCGCTGTGTTCTGAATTTCTTACAGTTGTTAAACTTGTAGAAGTTGAAGTTTCAGATATTTGTTCATTTTCACCGATTTGTTTATTTTGGCTCAATATTGCTGACATTTTCTATTTGAGTTTTTATACTGGTTTTTTTTTGCATAATTTTTTTTCCATTGTTTTTTTTTTTTTTTTTGACCAGGTGAGCATTTACCATCACTTGGTGTCTGTCGTAAGCTTTCACATTTAAATCTTCTCCTGAAATTGCTGAACCAATTTAAACCAAATTTGGCTGGGATGGTCTTTGGGTTGAATATATACGTTTATTCAAACCAGAAATAACAGAGTTCAAACGTATGGGTAGCCGACATTAGGACAAACGGACCTTCGGACTAATGGACCTTCGGACTAACGAACCTTCGGACCAATGGACCTTCGGACTAACGCCACGGAACCGTCAATTTTTGCCTAACCATAAATTAGCAATGAAAACACTATACGAAAAACTCTACAACCTCAACTTGCAAACACACTTTGTGTAACTAGGTATGACACCAATAGTAAACCGGTTTTAATTGAACACGACTTTATCAATCAATGACATGTTACACATTAAATTAAAGCTTATGTATACAGATGTTCTTCATAACAAACGCATAATAAACTAGAGGCTCAGCACTGAGCTGAGCAGAGGCTCAGCACTGAGCTAAGCCTGTGTCGCTCACCTTTGAGGAAACTTAATACAGACCCTTCCATAGGTGCTTCCCACCAAATATCGGTTCATTTTGGCAAAGCAGTTTCAGAGAAGAAGATTTTTAGAAATCGACCAATCTAAAACAAGAATTGCCTGTGGCAGCCATGTTTGTTAATGGATCAAAACGAAATGAGCAATCTCTATAGAGGACCTTCCATAGATGCTTCTTACCAAGTTTCATATCATTTGGCCAATCGGTTTCAGAGGAAAAGCTGTTTTAGAAATCGACCAATAAGAAACAAGAATTGCCTATGACGGCCATGTTTGTTAACGGATTCACAGGAGAAGAATCTAAACAATCAGCCAATCAGAAACAAGAATGGCCTGTGGTGGACATGTTTGTTAACAGATCGGGACGGAATGAGTAATTTTTATAGAGGACCTTCCATATATGCTTCCTACCAAGTTTCGGATCATTTGGACAAGCGGTTTCAGAGGAGAAGATTTTTAGAAATCGACCAATCAGAAACAAGAATTGCCTGTGGTGGCCATGTTTGTCAATGGATCGGGACGAAATGAGCACTCTTTATAGAGGACCGCCCATCGATGCTTCCTACCAAGTTTCGGTTCATTTCGCCAAGCGGATTCAGAGGAGAAGATTTTTAAAAATCAGCAATATCTGTATAGAGATAACTGCATTTTGAATACAGTTATCTATATTTAAACAAGAGTTATCTTTCTTATAACAGAGATTTTTTTAGAAATCAACCAATCAGAAATAAGAATTGCCTGTGGTGGCCATGTTTGTTAACAGATCGCGACAAAATGAGCAATCTTTATAGAGGACCTTCCATAGATGCTTCCTACCAAGTTTCTGTTCATTTGGCCAAGAGGTTTCAGAGGAGAAGATTTTTAGAAGTCGACCAATCAGAAACAAGAATTGCCTGTGGCAGCCATGTTTGTTAATGAATTGGGACGAAATGAGCATTCTTTATAGAGGACCTTCCAAGGATGCTCCCTACCAAGTTTCGGTTCATTTGGCCAAGTGGTTTCAGAGGAGAAGATTTTTAAAAATCGGCCGATCAGAAACAAGAATTGCCTATGGCGGCCATGTTTGTTGATGCAATCTTTAGAGAGGACCTTCCATAGATGCTTCCTACCAAGTTTCACTTCATTTGGTTGAGCAGTTTCAGAGGAGAAGATTAAAATGTGAAAAGTTAACAGACGACGGACGCCAAGTGATGGCAAAAGCTCACATTGCCTTTGGCAAGGTGAGCTAAAAGTGGAAAAAATATATTCTTAAATAATTTTAAATTTTGTATTAATTCCCCCACCTCTCAAGGGGCCCGGGTGGCTTAATGAGTTAGGTCGTTCGATCTAACAGCTCATACAAGCCTATCACCAATACGGCATGGGTTCGTGCCCAGCTTTGTAAATTACAAAAAAGGATGCACTTGACTCGTAGGCCGCAAGTGATCAAGTTTACCAGTTGCTTGCCCAGAGTCAGTGGTTCTCTCCAGGTACTCCGGCTTCCTCTACCACAAAAATTGACCGCCATGATATAGCTGAAATATTGCTGAAAGTGGCGTTAAAACACCAAAAATAAAAAAAATCAATCAAACCCCCACCTCTCCTTTTTAATAGGGATGAGTTTTGATCTATAAGATATTTTTAATATCACCATCAATATAAAAAAAATGTAATAAGATTGTATGATTATTTCATTATGGGGGGCTTTTAGTCAGGGGGGGGGGGGCTTTTGTCCCAGGGGGCTTTTGTCCGGAAGCTTATGTCGGGGGGGGGGGCTTTTGTCCTGTTCCCGTAAATAAGACATAATTCTCAAAATTCTTGTTTTTTCAACAAAAACTAGAATTTCCGCCCAAAAAATGCTGTTCACATCTCTTAATGTTTTCAAAATATGTTTTTTTTTCCTCAACTTATTGCATCAGTAAGACTCAGTTCTTAAAATCCCTGTAATTTCAACAAAAAAACTCATTTAAGACCTTTGTATTTGAAAGTTCTATTCCAAATAGTTTTTAAAACAAATAATTTATATTCTAGTTATTGCTAAAAAAAAAAAAGTGCATTCTCAAAATCCCTCATTTTTCAATTAAAACATTTAATTTATATTTAATCAAAGATTTAACTGAAATATTGAAGTGGCGTTATACACCATAACCTTAACACTATATTTAATAAAGATGGTTTATTGAGAATAAAAGATATATTTTTAGCAGTCATACACACATGTACTTATAATATTATTATTTTTTGCTTAATTAGATTTATCTATATGTTTATATTCCTGATATGTTAATTTAGGTCATGACATTTAAACCTGTCAACTTTCATTTTGCATTCTGATAGGTCACTTTGGGTCATATGTTTTTTGGAGGGAACTCTTTGTTCTTCACAAGGCTCTTGAAAATCTACCTGATAGCTGTGGTCATCCATTTTGTTCATATATTTTGGATATTTTCCTTGATTCTTCTAAATATATTCTTACTAAGGTCAGTCTATTATATATTTCTATACTAACTATTTCAATATTCTAAATCATATAATTTGAGTAGGAAAATGAGTTTCTGCATGAAAGATTATAAAAATGGATTAAAAAGTTATAAAACAAAAATAACATTTATATTTGCATGATATAAACAGTTTAAATGATAATCTTATGTAGTAAACAGTAAAATATGATCATAAGAGTGAATTACTTTCTAGTTTTTAGTCAAACTGTAACTGTTATATTTATGTGCATATATTATATTTGCAGATATTATTGTTAGTTAAATTAAGAGGCATAGTTATGAGTTCTAATTTTTTTTTATTCAGATTGTGTCCAGAGTTAGTATTGACAATAATATACATTGTACTATAGATCTAATCATAAGACCGATGAGGACCTTTGTACCTTGTGTGAGGTAAGCATTGCCCTTTTTATGTTTTTTTATTATTTGTTTATCTTAAAGTTTATTTGCATACTAAGGCCATGGAAAATTGATTGTTAGTTTCCCCCAACAGGCAGGCTTTTTATTTATTTTTATATTTTCATTTCTTTGGTAGAATAATACATGTATGCTCCTAATAATCATACTTGTTCTGTTATTCCTCTTTGGAGGGTATATAACTCAGCTTTATTCCTGTATCCATGGAAAGAAGGAGAGAAAAATAATAAAATTTCTAATTCGTGTTGAAAAAAGTGACAATATGGCTGGCTTCAAAACTATTTTTTCTACTAAAAATGCCAATAAAATTAATTGACCAGGCAGGATAAAACCTACCCGGCAGGGTTAGGGGAAACCAACAATCTTTTTTCTTTGGCCTAATACTTATTCCTGTGCTAATGCTTACTTATAATCTGCTTTGATATCGCTTGTCTCATTATTATGTCTCCCCTTCGAACGAAGGGAGACATATTGTTTTAGTCTGATTTTTTCTTCCACTTCTTCTGCTTCCACTTCTGCTTCTTCTCAGCGAATCTTGTCCGGACCATAACTTTTTTGTCTTCCCAGATAGGTCAATTATATTTGGTATGTGGGTGCATGACATAAGGCGGTGTGTCGCATACTGTAATGACCTTTGTGAGACCTTGACCTTTGACCTCAAGGTCAAATAATTGTTTTTTAAATAGTATTTTCATTAAGGGGAGATATAAGTTTTAGGTATCTAAAACAGTTCTTCCTAGTTGTTAACTGTTTTTGATCCTGTAGCTGTTTATGAAATGTATACATACATGTACAAACAAACAAAACAACTCTATATTTGTTTACACTCACAGTGCAGCAGTACTTATTTAATAAATAAAAGTTATTATTTTTTATTTTCTTTATTTTATTACGGAATACTAAAACATTCATTTAATAAAAATGCATTTAGCAGGTTGTACACATTGCTTTTTTTTCATATTTTTTTTTATTGTTCTTACATTTTTGCTGAATATCTCCCCTCATTGATTATACATTTTTGCCACTTATTTCCCCTCATTGTTCTTGCATCATTTTTCTTTACATATTGATCACTACAGGATACAAATAAGTGGAGATAATATTTATAAGAAGGATTCCAGAGCCAAATTAATATATTTTATTTCTTTGCAGTTGTATCAAGTTCTAATGTGATAACAGACATATACTGCCCCCAACATCAAGCTGTTTAGAGAAACTTTGACAGGTAGATAATTTGTTTACATTGTTGTACATTATACTTTAATGAATAGAATTTTTAGCTCACCTGACCCTAAGGGCCATGTGAGGTGGTGACCGCTCGATAGTCCGAAGGTCCATTAGTCCGAAGGTCCGTTAGTCCGAACTTTTTATGGTCCGTTAGTCTTGTTTTTTGACCAAAGGATAGGTATCGAACAGTGTTGAATTGATTTAATATTCAGTCCCTTATCAAATTAAGTAAGAGAAGCAAGATACTCATATTCACATCCCGACTAAGCAGTGGCCTATCCAGGTGGGTTGTAGGCTGTACGCCCGGCTTTTGCTAGAAAAAAAATGTGTAATTGCGGCAAATATAGGTAAAACTTAAAACATTTTGTAGAAAACATGCCAAAAATTGCACCAAGCCCCTATTTTGTAATTATGGATCCATGCGTGCTAAGTCTAAAAAAAAGAAGAAAAAACAGGTCGTCTTTGAAATATATGGAAATCATTTCATTGAAGTAAACCCTCCACTAAAACTCTGATCTGAACCAAATATGTTTAAGCTTAAAACTTAAAAGATATTTAGTCAAATATTATTTTTAAGACCCGTTGTTGATCCAATTAACAACTGGGATTTTTTTGCTTAGCAAACACTTCAGAATAGTCTTAGACTTGTCATTTACTCTTTACGAAATACTGAAAGAATCCCTTGTGGTACGACACAAAAGAGACGATCTCTGAGAAAGGGATTAGAAAACATAAACGCACATCTGAAATTAAGTTTTGTGAGGGACAAGCACATTCCATTAAAAAGAGAATACATAAAATCATTAAACAGACGTTCTAATGTACTACTGATGGTCGCAAAATACGGAGTGTAACCTCAAATATATACCAATTATTATGAAATATTGAAAACTCCAATCAACTACCGCAACAACTTAAGCATACGCGTACCAAATTCTACATCTATGTAATTCCAGAATACCGAGTTCCATGGCTCGACATATACAAGTACCCTTTTCCAGATACGTGTACCAGATGGGGGGTCTCCTTAGAGTTTTTAACCAAGTGGTATACTGTAGAGGAATAAACAGTCTGTTAGTGTAGAAAAGTGTAGAGATTGTTACTTATACATACTTATACACGCATCAGAAACAAAAAATAATATAATATTATAAAAGATCATCTAATAAATGTTTTGTGCATTTTACATGTAGGAAAAAAACGTACGGGTTAAGCTAGAAAAAAAATCATTATTTCCTGCAATTTCGGTACTTTGTTGTTTTATACCTTAATTTCTAGTAACACTACTTTAAGATACATGTTTGCACAAGGCATTTTGGAAAGTCATTTGGAGTTAACCTCAAACGCATGGGTGGCCGACATTAGGACAAACGGACCTTCGGACTAACAGACCTTCGGACTAACGCCACGGAACCATGTGAGGTATTGCCATTACTTAGCGTCCGTCATCTGTAAAGCTTACATTTTAATCTACTTCTCTACAAGCACTGGGCCTATTGAAACCAAACTTGGTAGGAATTTTCATTGGTTGGTCCCCTTTATGGTTTTCTTTTGTTGATCAGAAATACACAAAAGAAACAAGAGGCCCAAAGTTATCAAAAAGGGTGTGTCCATATATATGGGTATTTATCATATATTTGTAGATAATATAGCTAAAATTTTACCCTGTGATAAAACTGAGTTTTTTTTTTTAATAATAAGAGGAATCATGTTTATTACACCCAGCTTCAAATGAATGGCCCAAGCGGGCTGATAAAGCAAGTTTATTAACTGCTTCCGGAATGTTATTACATGCCTTTCCGTCAATGTTTGTAAGTTCACTTCGTGAATTTGCGGAAAACTGTGTTTACAAACATGCTTAAACTTTTTAGATTTGATTTTGATTTTTGGTGTTTTAATGCCACTTTCAGCAATATTTCAGCTATATCATGGCGACTAGTTTTAGTGGTGGAAGAAGCCAGAGTACCTGGAGAGAACCACCGACCATGGGCAAGCAACTGGTAAACTTTATCACTTGTGGCTGTGAGTCGAGTGCACTTTTTTTTGTAATTTACAAAGCCGAGCACGAACCCACGCCATATTGGTGATAGGCTTGTATGAGTTGTTAGGTAATCCAACTACCTAACTCATTGAGCCACCCAGGCCCTTAAACGTTTTAGCTCCCCTGGCCAAAAGGCCAAGTGAGCTATTGCCATCACTTGTTTATTGAATATTTGCACAGGAATATATTAACTGAGTTGTTCTCTCTTATGTTGAAAGTGCTAAAAAAAAAGTTCATTTATTGGATTTGCATATTAAAAAAATTAATTTCTTGTTCTATAACTATGTATTTTATTCTAGCCAAAAATGACTAAACATTTTGGTACAAATCATAACATGTCATTTTTCATATCATACCCTTTATTAGTCCTCATTCATACATCATCCCTTCAGCTTACCAGCTCTCGGGCTGATATCATGACCCAGGGCTGATAAAGGGTATGACAAAAATGACATGTAATAATCTATGTATATTATTTATCGTTTATTTGTTTTTATGATGTTTTTTTAATACAGTCCTTAAGAAAATTCCTTTCAGAAACATGCATATTATGCAACTATTACTATTTTTGAAATAAAAGTTCATCTTTATGTATTTGATTGGCCATATATTTTTTTTGCTATTTTATTTGAAAGAGGTCTAAAAGGGTTCCAAATTCTGAAATTTTGCATATTGAAATGTGCATAATTTTTTTTATTTTTCATCCAATTTTGATGGGTTGTTTTGTTTGTTGTTGAATGGATTGTGTTGAGAGCTTTCAGTAGTATCTCAATGGATTTGCTAGTGATATCTTTTATGGTTGTTAGATAATTTGATCGAAAGAGGCTGATAAAAACCATAGAGAATACTGAAGGACCAATCAAAAACTGACAATCCAGAGAAACTGGCAACACAGGGCACACAAGATGAAGAAATGTGCTAATTTCTAAAATTTGAAAAAGTTTTTATTTTTCATCCAATTTTAATGCAATTTTTGTGAAGTGTTTATATCAATGGACTATTGATGGGCCATAAAAAAATTATTCCTTTTATTTCGGAAAGGGGTCTAATAGGGGCACACATTCTGAATGGATTGTGTCGAGTGCTTTCAGTAGTATGTCAACAGATTTCACTCTATCAACGCTCATTTTTTTAAATTGAAGTCCTATGTTAATGTGGGGTGGTCATAGTTGTGTTTATATGGTAGTTGGATATTCAACTACCTGTGCTATCACAACAAATGTTATGAGTTCGAATCTTGAGGTGCACTCGATACAACTTTTTGTGATATAGTTTGTCTGTGACTTGCGGTAGGTCCATGGTTTTCTCTGGGTACACAGGTTTCCTCCACCAGTAAAACTGACTGCCACGCCACGATATATATGTTTTTTGTAACCGAAATATTGTTGATAGTGGCATTTACAACTGAAAATCAATGTAAAACTCAATATAATAATTTTTCTTAGTCTAGAACTTTAACTCATTTTCATGGTCTACTTACTTTATTAAATTCATGCCAAGTTTTTGTGATTAGGTCAGTTTCTCCATTACCATACAACCTACATTCACCATGCTTGGTCCACACATCATAGTGTGTACATGTCAGTCAGGCATGTGTTACCTGACCTTGGCCTCATTTTCATGGTCTGTTGACTTTGTTACATTTGCATCAGGTTTTCATGATTAGATCACTTTCTCCACTACCATACAAGCTAGGCTCACAATCATTGATCCACACATTTATCATGGTGCATGCATGTCAGCCAGGCAGATGTCACCTGACCGTGACCTCATTTTCACGGTCTACTGACTTTGTTAAATTTGTGTCAAGTTTTCATGATTAGGTCAGTTTCTCCATTACCATACAATCTAGGTTCACCACACTTGGTTCACACATTTATCATGGAGGGTACATATCAGCAAGACATGTTATTTTCTGAGAAATATTTCACTCAAATAATTTTCAGGGGGCAGCGAGACATTGATCTGTTTCATGTTTTAACACAAATCTACTTTTTCCAGTTTACAATTTAATGTACATAAAAGGATGTTATTTTGACAACAATAAATATACTATTTTTTTGTTTTGTAGTATAAACTGATATCCTGGAAGAAAGTCTGGAAAATTGCCAGTATCATTTGTTTCCTAAAGTCTGGAAGATTGCCAAAATCATTTGTTTCCTAAAGTATGGAAGATAACCTTTTGTTGCTTGGAAGAATGCAAAGTAAAATAGAAGAAATCCCTGTAATCTGAAGGAATTTGAATGCAACAAAATCTAAGAAGTTTATTTGATGTAAAACTTGGATGATATTTGTGTTTTGACTTATTATATTTATGAATTATTGATTGAATGTTGTTTATAGATGTAGATAATGTGTAGATTAGTGAAAATAAAATACATTATTTGAAGATGTCTTTTTGCCATTTTTTATTTTAATTTCATGATATATTGAAAATAAAACAGAAATTGTTGACAGTATTAGTAACTTTGACAACATAAAACCACATCAAACACTAATGGTTGTCTATAGATAACTATAACACACAAATCTAAAACTACTAAGTGCAAATAAACACGGCGGCTGATGGAAATTATATCTCCTGGTTTTTGATGGGTACAATTAGGAAGGATTGGCATTAAAAGTAGCCTATTGGTAACTAGATATCCAGTAGATAAACCAATATAAACTTTAAAAAATTGTAGATTCACATCGACTGGAAAACCAGAAATTTTCAACAACATTAAAATATTCCTGCAATTATCTGTACTGAAAGGTCATAACCAGACCCGACAATTGCCTCGATCAAGGGAACAATCTGACTTGCTCTGATGCAACCACCTCTTTTCTGAGGATAACTTCTTCCTATAGCCAAGGGCAATTGTAACCTGTTTTGATGCAACCACCTCTATTTAGAGGACAACCTGATCTCGGGAAGAGGTAGGTGGAACTATTTGTTCTTGGACCTTGGATAAACTAAAGCATAGAAAGTTAAGCCTGGTGTGTTTGGGGTTCACACCTATCAACGTCCCCCCCTATGCTTAAATGTCCAGGTCCGAGTGCATTTAGGCATGTCCAAATGTCAGGAGTTACATTTGGAGGCCATGCCCCTTGGGTACTATGCTCTGTGTATCTTGACTAGGGGGCAGTGGTGAAGGAACAGGTGTCTGCAGCTACACTGGGGTCCTATATTCGGGGTGTCGTTATCCCCTTAGTTGAACTACCACGTAGTTCGACAAGGGAGACCCAAATGTCAGGAGTACATTTGGATCACTGGGAGGGGAGGTGTAGGGTGGGGAAGATGTCAAAGATTACAAGTGCAGGGTGGGGAAGATGTTGAAGATTACAAGTGCAGGGTGTGGAAGATGTCGAAGATTACAAGTGTTGCATGGAGACAATAGTGGTAAGTGAGAATTCTTATTTGGGATATTTTTATATTTGCTAGTCTATTCTGTTTAGCTGAAGCTACAAATAAAAGTACAAATAGTTTGTTAAATAGGAGATCCTCTATGAAAATTCCTCATTTTATATAGGATAAACATGAACTTTAAATTTATTCATATCGATATCTGATGCGAGTTTTCCCTGAGATACTTTTTTAACAAAGAAAGACAACTCTGAGGGTAGTTCGACAAGGGGGGTAAAAAGACCTAACTGTCAGGAGCTACATTTGGGTCACTAGAGGGAGGGGGAGAGGGCAAGATGTCTGGTGAAAAAGAAGTGAGTGGTTGTGTAAACTACAAATAGTTCAAAATAATTTGTTAATTGATACAAATAATGTATGTGAGGTCCTCTATATAAATTCCTCATTTTATTAAATCATTTATGTTATTTGATGGGGGGATTTCCTGAGAACATATTTAACAAAGAAAGATAACAAATTTTTCTAAGAAGTATTTGAACAATAACAATTAACTCTAGTAATAAAGGATATGGATGTAAATTATCAAATGATACCCTTAGACACCAATTAAAGTAAAGCAACATTGGTTTTATTGCTGTTCTACCTTTCTCAGTCACAGAAGGGTCTTCTAGCTTATATCTAAATATCAGTGAAAAAATATCAATGTTACTGGGCATGTCTTGCTCTAAAAAGTACATAGAACATCTAAGATGAGTATAATATCCAATGTTTTTCGATAAAAATTCCAAAATCTGTAAATTATTTGTTCGAATCTTATATTGCAGCTGCAAATACATGCATTATTAATATTGGATATCATAAAAGCATAAATTGCTTATTTTAGAAAAAGTATCTGTTACTGGATATTTCTTGTTCTAAAAATTACATAAAATATCTAAGATAAGTAAAATGTCCAATGTTTAAACTTTATCTATAAAAAGTGAGTTCAATTTTTTTTAAACTTATACTGCAGCTGTGAGTAACATACATTATAATTATTTGATATCATATAAACATAAATTGATTATTTTTGGGGGGGAAAATATCAGTTTTACTGGGCATTTCTTGTTTCAAAAATTACATAGAATATCTAAGACAAGTAAAATTTCCAAAGTTTATCTAAAAAAGTTTCAACAATCTGTTAATTAAATTTTCTTAGATTTTTTTCAAAGTCTTTTTCTCGCAAGTATAAAATTGGTATTTACTGCCGTTCCGCTTAGCAAGCAGCTGTAAGGAATAAGAACATAGGCTAGTTGGCTCAGAATTGAGATAATGTGTTTGAGTGGAGTGACATGTCTACCTGCAGACTGTTGTTTCAGTGAGCTAACACTTTAAAGATCCAATGAAGCATGTAAGTCTAGTACAAAGCAGACATGACCATCATTATTTCATTCAATGTAACTTGTTCTCACCATTTTATAACTGAAAACATATTCATGCAGCAATAAACAACAATCAATTACTCACTCGGTTATAAATAAATTAAAATTTTACTCCATCAACAAATGCAAATATTGGAAAAATAATTTGGATTATATAGACTAACAAGTATAGATATCATAAAGATTCATAATATTTTGCAAATTATGAATTTATTAGAGAACTATTTCATTTAAATTCTAATTTCACCATTATGATTTATAACTAACTAATTATGATTGTAAATTCAGAAAGACCAGACTCAATTTATATTCATTAAACAATACTATCTCAGAATTTCAGTAAGATAAATGTTTTAAAAAGTCAACATTTTAACTGATAATTAATTGTCAGAATCAAAGCAAGTAAACACTGAAGAATTTAACAAAATGTACAAAAAAGTTATTTTGACAATTTTTATGCTTTTAATGAAAATTATGTTAAAAAGTTAAACTGTTTCATAATTTCCTATGTTTCGTGTTAAAATTTTTAAATAAACGAATCGGTCATATATAGCACATCATTAATGAACTGATCTATTGACTGACCGCTATCTAGGTAATGACCAATTGTATTCATCAGTGACAGATGCCATCAGTCAAATAAGTTGCCATTCGACAATCAGTCAATAATCAGTCAAACAAGCTACTGTTGCAAGCACTCTAACACACATATGTTTGATCACTCACTCTCCTGGATTAGCTCAATAACAAATGACTGGTCTAAGCTAGTTTTATGTGCCCCAACTTCCAACCAAGAAGGGAGATAACTCATTCATAATGTTCCTGCAAAAACAAAAAACTCTCTTTCAAATTAAAAAGAAATGTGATCCATCTACAAGACAATGATGTAATCCTGGGTTTGTTTTTGTTTTGTCATTTTTCACCTGTGCTATGAAATTGCCTGATTTTGCAGGAAGTTGTACTTATTTCTTTAGAGCACACATTCACCATATGGTGTAAACAGGGAAATTGTTATTTTTACACTTTTCATTGTAGTCAGCATGGAGGAGACCAGTGAGCCACATCAACAGTGACCTATCTACCAGCATTGTAGATACCATGGAGGAGACCAGTGAGCCACATCAACAGAGACCTATCTACCAGCACTGTAGATACCATGCAGGAGACCAGTGAGCCACATCAACAGTGACCTATCTACCAGCACTGTAGATACCATGGAGGAGACCAGTGAGCCACATCAACAGAGACCTATCTACCAGCACTGTAGATACCATGCAGGAGACCAGTGAGCCACATCAACAGCAAGGGAGACCTATCTACTAGCACCATAGATACCATGGAGGAGACCAGTGAGCCACATCAACAGTGACCTATCTACCAGCACTGTAGATACCATGGAGGAGACCAGTGAGCCACATCAACAGAGACCTATCTACTAGCACAATAGATACCATGGAGGAGACCAGTGAGCCACATCAACAGTGACCTATCTACTAGCACTGTAGATACCATGGAGGAGACCAGTGAGCCACATCAACAGAGACCTATCTACCAGCACTGTAGATACCATGGAGGAGACCAGTGAGCCACATCAACAGAGACCTATCTACTAGCACAATAGATACCATGGAGGAGACCAGTGAGCCACATCAACAGTGACCTATCTACTAGCACTGTAGATACCATGGAGGAGACCAGTGAGCCACATCAACAGCAAGGGAGACCTATCTACTAGCACAATAGATACCATGGAGGAGACCAGTGAGCCACATCAACAGAGACCTATCTACTAGCACAATAGATACCATGGAGGAGATCAGTGAGCCACATCAACAGAGACCTATCTACTAGCACAATAGATACCATGGAGGAGATCAGTGAGCCACATCAACAGAGACCTATCTACTAGCACAATAGATACCATGGAGGAGATCAGTGAGCCACATCAACAGAGACCTATCTACTAGCACAATAGATACCATGGAGGAGACCAGTGAGCCACATCAACAGAGACCTATCTACTAGCACAATAGATACCATGGAGGAGATCAGTGAGCCACATCAACAGTGACCTATCTACCAGCACTGTAGATACCATGGAGGAGACCAGTGAGCCACATCAACAGAGACCTATCTACTAGCACAATAGATACCATGGAGGAGACCAGTGAGCCACATCAACAGTGACCTATCTACTAGCACTGTAGATACCATGGAGGAGACCAGTGAGGCACATCAACAGCAAGGGAGACCTATCTACTAGCACAATAGATACCATGGAGGAGACCAGTGAGCCACATCAACAGAGACCTATCTACTAGCACAATAGATACCATGGAGGAGATCAGTGAGCCACATCAACAGTGACCTATCTACCAGCACTGTAGATACCATGGAGGAGACCAGTGAGCCACATCAACAGCAAGGGAGACCTATCTACTAGCACCATAGATACCATGGAGGAGACCAGTGAGCCACATCAACAGTGACCTATCTACCAGCACTGTAGATACCATGGAGGAGACCAGTGAGCCACATCAACAGAGACCTATCTACTAGCACAATAGATACCATGGAGGAGACCAGTGAGCCACATCAACAGTAACCTATCTACCAGCACTGTAGATACCATGGAGGAGACCAGTGAGCCACATCAACAGCAAGGGAGACCTATCTACTAGCACCATAGATACCATGGAGGAGACCAGTGAACCACATCAACAGCAAGGGAGACCTATCTACTAGCACCGTAGATACCATGGAGGAGACCAGTGAACCACATCAACAGCAAGGAAGACCTATCTACTAGCACCGTAGATACCATGGAGGAGACCAGTGAGCCACATCAACAGCAAGGGAGACCTATCTACTAGCACCATAGATACCATGGAGGAGACCAGTGAGCCACATCAACAGCAAGGGAGACCTATCTACTAGCACCATAGATACCATGGAGGAGACCAGTGAGCCACATCAACAGCAAGGGAGACCTATCTACTAGCACAATAGATACCATGGAGGAGACCAGTGAGCCACATCAACAGAGACCTATCTACCAGCACTGTAGATACCATGGAGGAGACCAGTGAGCCACATCAACAGAGACCTATCTACTAGCACAATAGATACCATGGAGGAGACCAGTGAGCCACATCAACAGAGACCTATCTACTAGCACCATAGATACCAAGGAGGAGACCAGTGAGCCACATCAACAGAGACTGATCTACTAGCACCATAGATAGATACCATGGAGGAGACCAGTGAGCCACATCAACAGTAAGGGAGACCTATCTACTAGCATCGTAGATACCATGGAGGAGACCAGTGAGCCACATCAACAGTAAGGGAGACCTATCTACTAGCACTGTAGATACCAAGGAGGAGACCAGTGAGCCACATCAACAGTAAGAGAGACCTATCTACTAGCACCGTAGATACCATGGAGGAGACCAGTGAGCCACATCAACAGTAAGGGAGACCTATCTACTAGCACCATAGATACCATGGAGGAGACCAGTGAGCCACATCAACAGTAAGGGAGACCTATCTACTAGCACCATAGATACCATGGAGGAGACCAGTGAGCCACATCAACAGTAAGGGAGACCTATCTACTAGTACCATAGATACCATGGAGGAGACCAGTGAGCCACATCAACAGCAAGGGAGACCTATCTACTAGCACCGTAGATACCATGGAGGAGACCAGTGAGCCACATTGATTTACCAAGGCCAAAATCAACACTATCAAATGAACATGATCACCTGCATATTTCATGAAGGTAACATTCGATGGTATTTACACACAACCTAATCTGTTAAATCCTTCTATAAAGTTTGTATTCATGTTCAGTCTTGTTTGTTCATGTGTCTTCAGATCATAATGTCATTTATTGATTAATTTCCTCCACACATGTAAATTCTCATTTGTATTTGTAATTTTAAAATGCTTCAATGACAATGGTTGAATGCTTAACCACAAATACTTTGAACACTTACACACAAAAGAATGTTTGCTACACAAAGTGTAGTTTTGTATGTAGCAATTTGCTATGGCATCTTCAGTGTTTGATATTTTGTTTCTGATTTTCTTGTTTGAAATTGAAAAAAAACCATATAATTACCCTTGGAAAAAAAGGTAAATTTAATTTAGAGTTACCTCCCATTAACTAATACATAATTTTTAAATTACACTTGAAATAACAATTTATTTGACCAAAAAAAATGAAATTAAAATTAGAGTTACCTCTAGTAAAGAATGTTGACATATGAACATGGAGTCTAATAAAGATACACTTTTATCTGTTTCTACTGTATGTCAGTATTTTAGAATTTAATTTAAACATATTGAGCAAGTTCTTTAACTTTTTATATCCACTTTAAACTCCAAATATTGGAGGAGCTGTCAGGGTCGTGATTATATGGTAGTTGGATTTACAACTACCTGTGCAATCAGTGACTATCACCACTTACATTATGAGTTTGAATCCCACTCATGCAGGGTGTACTTGACACAACATTATGTGATGAAGTTTGTCAGTGACTTGCGACAGGTCAGTGGTTTTCACCAGGTACTACAGTTTCCTCCACCAATCAAACGGACCGCCACGATATAACTGAAATATTAAACATCATAAATTTTGGATATAAAAAATGGAATTTTACTCAAGAAATCATTTTATTTTTATTTAATTTTGTGTGAGAAAAAAAACAACTCAGTTTTAAATTGCAGTCTAGAAAATAATAATTTATTTCATTCATATTTTATCTCTGTATTATGTTCATGATATCTTATCATTTACTTTGTACAGGTTTTTTCTTGGATTTTGGTACATCCTCAGTTTTTTTCCTATGTTGTAGTAACTCTGGAGAACAGACAGCTCTCTGGGATTTCTCTAAGTAATCAAGGTATGGAGTGTAGACAGTTAAAGTACATATCTAATGATTCCTCCAACCAAACAGCATGGCCGATGCTTCTATAAATAGAACAAAGGGATAAAATACTTCAAATAGCCATAACAGTTTCTGTTTATTGATGAAAGTGGTTGAAACCTAAATTGTAGGTACATTACAAATATTTTAAAATGGGGAGGTCCTAGCTATGTTAAATTAAAAAATTGTGTCTTTACAACCATCTGGATTTTGTTTTAGCCATGTTTAATACAGTAAGGGGGGATCCCTGTAGAAATGTTTTCGAGAAGACCCAAAATTCAGCCTTTATTAATTATATATTTCATTAATAGTCTGGAATTTACATAGGATATTGAATTATGTCAAATATTTTGTAAAAATATTTTAAAAAAAATATTCCCTGAAACCACTCAACCATTGAAATCAAACTAGGATGGATTTTTCTTGAATAGTGCTCTACAAAAGGATGAAAACAAAGTAAGTTTAAACAGAATAAATAACTACCTCTTATCTCAAGTCTTTAAACACAAAAAAGACCATGACATGATCCCGATTTGAGACAGGCATGAAAAGATGACGGGGTTAAACCGGTTCATGCGATTACAAACCAGAAATAAATAAAAGAATAAAACAAAAGTCTGTTTGTTCCCTGCATCAATGAGAAAAATATTTAAAAATTATTCTTGTCTGAAACTATTAAACCATTTGAAATCACACTTGGTTAGAATGTTCCTTGGATTGTCAGGGTGGTTTTTTTATGGCCATCACTGCAGGATACAATAGGAATATTAATAAATATTGTATGTTTAACAGGAGTTAATTCCCTTAAAGGCAGGCAAATAAGTCTCCTTTCATGCACAGTTCAATGAAAATAACATGGGTATTTTTTCCCAATAATTTGTACAAAATTGTAATGTTGTAACTACTTGTGAATTTTCTAGCTGCTATGAAACTTTCCTCTGATTTTTTACAAGATTCAAGTTATTTGATAATTAAACTGACATTTTTTGTCCTTTCCATTGTTCTTGCTAGACCAGGTACCATTTTGCCACTTGTAAGGGAAATAACTCATATAAAAAAGGTTTTAAAATGTATAATTTTAGAATAAAGTCAGGAATATGCAAAGGGAAGGGAGGGGGGGGGGTTGTCAGGTCATAATATGGATAATATAGAAAGGTTGACCGACTGGAACATTGTAGGCCACATGTTTGGGGAATGCTCTTTGCACATGAAAGATCTCTTTCTGTAGATTTTGAAAAAGAGTAAGCCCCTAATAGCAGCCACAGTAGACTACAGTTTTTGGCCTAATGCCAATTTCAACAATAGTTCAGTTATATTGTGACTGTCAGTTTTATTGGTGGAGGAAACGGAGTACTCGGAGAAAACCACTGACATGTTGCAAGTCACTGACAAACTTTATAACATAATGTTGTATCAAGTACACCTTAGCTGAGCTGGATTAAAACTCACAACGTTAGTGGCGATAAGCACTGACTGCATAGGTAGTTATAAATCAAACTACCATACTATCAAGGCCATGACGGGTCCATGAATAAAGTTTTCATCCCTACCCAACTTCTCCATATTTCTCCAGTGGCAGTCAACAGTTATTGTCCTGGTTTGCCCACCCCTTCCTCATTTTTATATACATGCAGTTTTTATATATAGTTGAACTTGTTCTCAGCACGATAATATCTGAAATACTGGTCGCTTGATGTTAAGCAATAATCAATCGATCAATCAATTAATCAATCAATCAACCCATTTGGAAAGTGTTTTAAAAATCTTCAGGTAGAAACTATTAAATTGAACACAAACTGGACATTTATAATCAATGGATATCCGAGTGGAGCAACATGTCTATCTGCGGACTGTTGTTTCAGTGAACTAGCACTATAAAAATCCAACTAAGCGTGTTGGTCTAGTACAAAGCGGACCTCATCATCATTTCATTGAAAATGAACTTGTTGTCACCATGATATAGCTGAAAAATTGCTGAGTTGGCGTTAAACAACAACAGTCACTTACTTACCCCTACTAGAGATCACCCCAAATCTGATATGGTTTGGTTTATGGTGTTTAATGCCACTTTCAACAATATTTGAGCTATATCATGGCTGTCAGTTTTTATTGGTGGAGGAAACCGGAGTACCCGAAGAAAACCACAGACTTGTCGCAAGTCACTGACAAACATTATTACAAAATGTTGTATCGGTTACACCACGCCTGTGAGGGATTCAAACTCACAACATTAGTGGTGATAGGCACTGATTGCATAGGTAGTTAAAAATCCAACTACCATATGATCACAACCATGATGACCCCAATATAAAAATTAACGATTGGGTGAAATTTCAAGAATATGGTCTACTCTACCATTTGTGCAATATGTTTTTTTTTTCTAGTTAATTAACACAATTAATTATCTCCCTTTTTCGCCGATATAAAATGTTTATATTGTTTACTTTTACCTTGTCTCCTTGAACTTCAGTACCAATACCAAGATCTCCAAAAGTAACTCTTTTATACAGTCACCTACAAAATTGTAAAGATGCTTTGTAACCAATAGTAAAGTTAATAATAATTAAACTTAATCTGAAGTGAACACTTTTATACAAAATTGGTAGCAAAATCTAAGGGCCCAGGTGGTTCAATGAGTTGGTAGTTGGATTACCTAACAACTCATACAAACCTATCACCAATACAGTGTGGGTTCGCGCCTGGCTTTGTAAATTACAAAAAAGGGTGCACTCGACTCGCAGTCGCATGTGATAAAGTTTACCAATTGCTTGCCCATGGTCGGTGGTTCTCTCTGGGTACTCTGGCTTCCTCCACCACTGAAACTGGTTGCCATGATATCGCTGAAATATTGTTGAAAGTGGCATTAAAACATCAAAAATCAAATCATTGTACAAAATTGGAAAAGGAGCTACAAGTGGTCAAAATATCGAAATTTCACATATTTAGAAGGTCTTTTGCATCCAATTTTTATTTGATTTATTGAAACTATGGGGTAGGTAAATATATGGACTGATTTTTCACGATCTCTTTAACATTCCGATTATAAATTCATCCAAAAGTGACCAAAAAGTCCCAAAACCCAAGAATTGAACTTTCCTATTTTTTATCCAAAATTTAAGTGGTTCCTTTTTTTAATAACAAAATGCTCCTCTTAATGAATTTTTTATGAGGTCGTAAAGCAAAATGAGCCTTTCTAATTGAAGAGTGGTTAAAAGGGCCTCAAATTCTGTATTTTTGCATATTTAGAAGGTAAACATAATCTTTATTTTACATCTTATTTTACTGCATTTTTCTACTTTTAATTTATCGAGTCAAGGGTAGTATTTCATTGGATTTCCTCTATCAGTTATGGTTTACAAGTTGTAGTAATACTTGTGCAACAGGAAACCCTTTTCAAGTTGAAAGGGGCAGATTTAAGGAAATACAAAGAAAATATGGAATACAGTTAAACTTGTGTTAAAGGTGACCTCTATAAAACAAATCACTGTCTATAAAGGACACCTCTATATAACAAATCACTGTCATTAAAGGACACCTCTATAAAACAAATCACTGTCTATAAAGGACACCTCTATATAACAAATCACTGTCATTAAAGGACACCTATATATAGCAAATCACTGTCTATAAAGGACACCTCTATATAACAAATCACTGTATATAAAGGCCACTCTATATAATAAATCACTGTCTATAAAGGCCACCTCTATATAGCAAATCACTGTCTATAAAGGACACCTCTATATAGCAAATCACTGTCTATAAAGGACACCTCTATATAGCAAATCACTGTCTAAAGGACACCTCTATATAACAAATCACTGTCTATAAAAGCCACCTCTATATTACAAATCACTGTCTATAAAGGCCACCTCTATATAACAAATCACTGTCTATAAAGGCCACCTCTATATAGCAAATCATTGTCTATGAAGGACACCTCTATATAACAAATCACTGTCTATAAAGGACACCTCTATATAGCAAATCACTGTCTATAAAGGCCACCTCTATATAGCAAATCACTGTCTATAAAGGCCACCTCTATATAGCAAATCACTGTCTATAAAGGCCACCTCTATATAGCAAATCACTGTCAATAAAGGACACCTCTATATAACAAATCACTGTCTATAAAAAAAAACCTCTATATAACAAATCACTGTCTATAAAGGTCAGCATCAATTTTCCCATTAATGAATAGTGCCTATAATTTTAACCTGTATATAAAGGGCTCATTTCAGGTTCCTTGAGTGGCCTTTATTTACAGGTTTGACTATGTCAATGAAGAGAATGAAACCCATTTATTTTTCACATAAGCTAAAATAGAAATAGAACTTGATGAAAATACAATCATGAGCAGATAAAAAAAAATCAAAAAAGGGGTTCCAGGCTATGGTAATGCCAATTACAGATAAAAAAAAATCCAAAAAGGGGTTCCAGGCTATGGTAGCACCAATTACATATCCAAAAAAATCCCAAAAAGGGTTCCAGGCTATGGCAACGCCAATTACCATAATAACAACCCATAATTTTGAAATGTTTCAATGCTGGTAGAATATTACATATACTTCGAAGCATAGTTCTTCAAAATAATACACATTAAATAGACCATATATTAATTATTGAAGTTTTTCCAAACTATTAAATAACTGCTCCCCAAAGAGGGTACGGTTGTTATGGTATGAAGTTGTGTGATCTCTACTACTAGTATGTGAAATTACACATTATGTTACATTACATCATTGTAGAATGGCTCTGAAATTGTCTGAAGATATTTGTTTTTCAAATTTTTCATTTTTTTTTCAGAACCAACAGCTAAGAGAGACCAACCTTCTTATTATATGGATACCTTAAAAGATAAAAAGTTCACAGAAAGACCAGCATTAACTACCAGCCAACAGAGAGAAAACAAAGGAGATCAATGAGCCACTTAAAAATACATACTGTTTTAGTATGTGACTTGAATTGACCACATCAGAGGAAATATATAGGCCTGTCAGACCCTACACAAGAGAAAATCAATAGAGGAAGCCGTACTACCATTACACCACAGGATATCAACAGCGAATAACAATAGACTGGCACCAGAGAGTTACCATCAAACATTAAACAAGAGAATATCAACAGAGCTGACCAATAGACTGGCACCAGAGAGTTACCAACAAACATTAAACCAGAGAATATCAACAGAGCTGACCAATAGACTGGCACCAGAGTTACCAACAAACATTAAACCAGAGAATATCAACAGAGCTGACCAATAGACTGGCACCAGAGTTACCAACAAACATTAAACCAGAGAATATCAACAGAGCTGACCAATAGACTGGCACCAGAGTTACCAACAAACACTACACCAGAGAATATCAACAGAGCAGACCAATAGACTGGCACCAGAGATTTACCTACATATTTTAGATCAGGGGCTAACCAACAGACTGGCACCAGAGAGTTACCTACAGATCCTAGATCAGAGACTAACCAACAGACTGCCACAAGAGAGTTACCAACATATCTTAGATCAGAGACTAACCAATAGACTGGCACCAGAGAGTTACCAACAGATTTTAGATCAGGGGCTAACCAACAGACTGGCACCAGAGAGTTACCAACAGATCTTAGATCAGAGGCTAACCAACAGACTGTCACAAAAGAGTTACCAACATATCTTAGATCAGAGGCTAACCAACAGACTGGTACCAGAGAGTTACCAACAGATTTTAGATCAGAGGTTAACCAACAGACTGGCACCAGAGAGTTACCTACAGATCTTGGATCAGAGGCTAACAAATAGACTGGCACAAGAGAATTACCAACATATCTTAGATCAGAGGCTAACCAACAGACTGCCACAAGAGAGTAACCAACATATCTTAGATCAGAGGCTAACAAATAGACTGCCACAAGAGAGTTAACAACATATCTTAGATCAGAGGCTAACCAACAGTTTGGCACAAGAGAGTTACCAACAGATCTTAGATCAGAGGCTAACCAACAGACTGGCACCAGAGAGTTACCAACAGATTTTAGATCAGGGGCTAACCAACAGACTGCCACCAGAGAGTTACCAACATATCTTAGATCAAAGGCTAACCAATAGACTGCCACAAGAGAGTTACCTATCAATCGTAGATCTGAGACTAACAAATAGACTGGCACAAGAGAGTTACCTACCGATCATAGATCAGGGCTAACCAACAGACTGGCACCAGAGAGTTATCAACAGATCTTAGATCAGAGGCTAACCAACAGACTGCCACAAGAGAGTTACCTACCGATCTTAGATCAGAGGCTAACAAATAGACTGGCACAAGAGAGTTACCTACCAATCATAGATCAGGGCTAACCAACAGACTGCCACCAGAGAGTTACCAACAGATCTTAGATCAGAGGCTAACCAACAGACTGCCACAAGAGAGTTACCTACAGATCTTAGATCAGACGCTTACCAACAGACTGGCACCAGAGAGTTATCAACATATCATAGATCAGAGGCTAACCAACAGACTGCCACAAGAGAGTTACCAACATATCTTAGATCAGATGCTTACCAACAGACTGGCACCAGAGAGTTACCAATATATCTAAGATCAGAGGCTAACCAACAGACTGGCACCAGAGAGTTACCAACATATCTTAGATCAGAGGCTAACCAACAGACTGGCACCAGAGAGTTACTAACAGATCTTAGATCAGAGGCTAACCAACAGACTGCCACAAGAGAGTTACCAACATATCTTAGATCAGATGCTTACCAACAGACTGGCACCAGAGAGTTACCAATATATCTTAGATCAGAGGCTAACCAACAGACTGGCACCAGAGAGTTACCAACATATTTTAGATTAGAGGCTAACCAACAGACTGGCACCAGAGAGTTAACAACAGATCTTAGATCAGAGTTTAATCAACATATTGGCACCAGAGAGTTTCCAACATATCTTAGATCAGAGACTAACCAACAGATTGGCACAAGAGAGTTACCTACATATCTTAGATCAGAGGCTAACCAACAGATTGGCACCAGAGAGTTACCTATAGATCTTAGATTAGAGGCTAACCAACAGACTGCCACAAGAGAGTTAACACCCGATCTTAGATCGGAGGCTAATCAACAGACTGGCACCAGAGAGTTACCTGCATATCTTAGATCGGAGGATAACCAACAGACTGCCACAAGAGAATTAACACCAGATCTTAGATCAGAGGCTAACCAACAGACTGCCACAAGAGAGTTAACAACATATCTCAGATCAGAGGCTAACAAATAGACTGGCACAAAAGAGTTACCAACATATCTTAGATCAGAGGCTAACAAATAGACTGGCACCAGAGAATTACCAACATATCTTAGATCAGAGGCTAACCAACAAACTGGCACCAGAGAGTTACAAACATCTCAGATCAGAAACTAACAAATAGACTGGCACAAGAGAGTTACCAACATATCTTAGATCAGAGGCTAACCAACAGACTGGCACCAGAGAGTTACCAACAGATCTTAGATCAAAGGCTAACAAATAGACTGGCACAAGAGAGTTATCAACATATGTTAGATCAGAGGCTAACCAACAGACTGGCACAAGAGAGTTACAAACAGATCTTAGATCAGAAACTAACAAATAGACTGGCACAAGAGAGTTACCAACATATCTTAGATCAGAGGCTAACCAACAGACTGGCACCAGAGAGTTACCAACAGATCTTAGATCAGAGGCTAACAAATAGACTGGCACAAGAGAGTTATCAACATATGTTATATCAGAGGCTAACCAACAGACTGGCACAAGAGAGTTACAAACAGATCTTAGATCAGAAACTAACAAATAGACTGGCACAAGAGAGTTACCGACATATCTTAGATCAGAGGCTAACCAACAGACTGGCACCAGAGAGTTATCAAGATATCTTAGATCAGAGGCTAACCAACAGACTGGCACAAGAGAGTTACAAACAGATCTTAGATCAGAGGCTAACAAATAGACTGGCACCAGAGAATTACCAACAAATTTTAGATCAGGGGTTAACCAACAGACTGGCACCAGAGAGTTACCTACATATCTTAGATCAGAGACTAACCAACAGACTGGTACCAGAGAGTTACCAACATATCTTAGATCAGAGACTAACCAACAGACTGGTACCAGAGAGTTACCAACATATCTTAGATCAGAGACTAACCAACAGACTGGTACCAGAGAGTTACCAACATATCTTAGATCAGAGGCTAACCAACAGACTGGCACCAGAGAGTTACCAACATATCTTAGATTAGAGACTAACCAACAGACTGGCACCAGAGAGTTACCAACAGATCTTAGATCAGAAGTTAAACAACAGACTGGCACCAGAGAGTTACCAACATATCTTAGATCAGAGGCTAACCAACAGACTGACACCAGAGAGTTACCAACATATCTTAGATCAGAGACTAACCAACAGACTGGCACCAGAGAGTTACCAACAGATCTTAGATCAGAAGTTAACCAACAGACTGGCACCAGAGAGTTACCAACATATCTTAGATCAGCGGCTAACCAACAGACTGGCACCAGAGAGTTACCAACATATCTTAGATCAGAGGCTAGCCAACAGACTGACACATGAGAGTTACCAACATATCTTACATCAGAGGCTAACCAACAGACTGGCACCAGAGAGTTACCAACATATCTTACATCAGAGGCTAACCAACAGACTGCCACAAGAGAGTTACCAACATATCTTACATCAGAGGCTAACCAACAGACTGGCACCAGAGAGTTACCAACATATCTTACATCAGAGGCTAACCAACAGACTGGCACAAGAGAGATACCAACATATCTTACATCAGAGGCTAACCAACAGACTGCCACAAGAGAGTTACCAACATATCTTACATCAGAGGCTAACCAACAGACTGCCACAAGAGAGTTACCAACATATCTTACATCAGAGGCTAACCAACAGACTGGCACCAGAGAGTTACCAACATATCTTACATCAGAGGCTAACCAACAGACTGCCACAAGAGAGTTACCAATATATCTTACATCAGAGGCTAACCAACAAACTGGCACAAGAGAGTTACCAACATATCTTACATCAGAGGCTAACCAACAGACTGGCACAAGAGAGTTACCAACATATTTTAGATCAGGGCTAACCAACAGACTGCCACAAGAGAGTTACCAATATATCTTACATCAGAGGCTAACCAACAGACTGACACATGAGAGTTACCAACAGATTTTAGATCAGGGGCTAACCAACAGACTAGCACCAGAGAGTTACCAACATATCTTAGATCAAAGGCTAACCAATAGACTGCCACAAGAGAGTTACCTACCAATCTTAGATCAGAGACTAACAAATAGACTGGCACAAGAGAGTTACCTACCGATCATAGATCAGGGCTAACCAACAGACTGGCACCAGAGAGTTACCAACAGATCTTAGATCAGAGGCTAACCAACAGACTGCCACAAGAGAGTTACCTACAGATCTTAGATCAGACGCTTACCAACAGACTGGCACCAGAGAGTTATCAACATATCATAGATCAGAGGCTAACCAACAGTCTGGCACAAGAGAGTTACCAACATATCTTAGATCAGAGGCTAACAAATAGACTGTCACAAGAGAGTTAACAACATATCTTAGATCAGAGGCTAACCAGCAGACTGGCACCAGAGAGTTACCAACATATCTTAGATCAGAGGCTAACCAACAGACTGCCACAAGAGAGTTACCTACAGATCTTAGATCAGACGCTAACCAATAGACTGGCACCAGAGAGTTACTAACAGATCTTAGATCAGAGGCTAACCAACAGACTGCCACAAGAGAGTTACCAACATATCTTAGATCAGATGCTTACCAACAGACTGGCACCAGAGAGTTACCAATATATCTTAGATCAGAGGCTAACCAACAGACTGGCACCAGAGAGTTACCAACATATTTTAGATTAGAGGCTAACCAACAGACTGGCACCAGAGAGTTAACAACAGATCTTAGATCAGAGTTTAATCAACATATTGGCACCAGAGAGTTTCCAACATATCTTAGATCAGAGACTAACCAACAGATTGGCACAAGAGAGTTACCTACATATCTTAGATCAGAGGCTAACCAACAGATTGGCACCAGAGAGTTACCTATAGATCTTAGATTAGAGGCTAACCAACAGACTGCCACAAGAGAGTTAACACCCGATCTTAGATCGGAGGCTAATCAACAGACTGGCACCAGAGAGTTACCTGCATATCTTAGATCGGAGGATAACCAACAGACTGCCACAAGAGAATTAACACCAGATCTTAGATCAGAGGCTAACCAACAGACTGCCACAAGAGAGTTAACAACATATCTCAGATCAGAGGCTAACAAATAGACTGGCACAAAAGAGTTACCAACATATCTTAGATCAGAGGCTAACAAATAGACTGGCACCAGAGAATTACCAACATATCTTAGATCAGAGGCTAACCAACAAACTGGCACCAGAGAGTTACAAACATCTCAGATCAGAAACTAACAAATAGACTGGCACAAGAGAGTTACCAACATATCTTAGATCAGAGGCTAACCAACAGACTGGCACCAGAGAGTTACCAACAGATCTTAGATCAAAGGCTAACAAATAGACTGGCACAAGAGAGTTATCAACATATGTTAGATCAGAGGCTAACCAACAGACTGGCACAAGAGAGTTACAAACAGATCTTAGATCAGAAACTAACAAATAGACTGGCACAAGAGAGTTACCAACATATCTTAGATCAGAGGCTAACCAACAGACTGGCACCAGAGAGTTACCAACAGATCTTAGATCAGAGGCTAACAAATAGACTGGCACAAGAGAGTTATCAACATATGTTATATCAGAGGCTAACCAACAGACTGGCACAAGAGAGTTACAAACAGATCTTAGATCAGAAACTAACAAATAGACTGGCACAAGAGAGTTACCGACATATCTTAGATCAGAGGCTAACCAACAGACTGGCACCAGAGAGTTATCAAGATATCTTAGATCAGAGGCTAACCAACAGACTGGCACAAGAGAGTTACAAACAGATCTTAGATCAGAGGCTAACAAATAGACTGGCACCAGAGAATTACCAACAAATTTTAGATCAGGGGTTAACCAACAGACTGGCACCAGAGAGTTACCTACATATCTTAGATCAGAGACTAACCAACAGACTGGTACCAGAGAGTTACCAACATATCTTAGATCAGAGACTAACCAACAGACTGGTACCAGAGAGTTACCAACATATCTTAGATCAGAGACTAACCAACAGACTGGTACCAGAGAGTTACCAACATATCTTAGATCAGAGGCTAACCAACAGACTGGCACCAGAGAGTTACCAACATATCTTAGATTAGAGACTAACCAACAGACTGGCACCAGAGAGTTACCAACAGATCTTAGATCAGAAGTTAAACAACAGACTGGCACCAGAGAGTTACCAACATATCTTAGATCAGAGGCTAACCAACAGACTGACACCAGAGAGTTACCAACATATCTTAGATCAGAGACTAACCAACAGACTGGCACCAGAGAGTTACCAACAGATCTTAGATCAGAAGTTAACCAACAGACTGGCACCAGAGAGTTACCAACATATCTTAGATCAGCGGCTAACCAACAGACTGGCACCAGAGAGTTACCAACATATCTTAGATCAGAGGCTAGCCAACAGACTGACACATGAGAGTTACCAACATATCTTACATCAGAGGCTAACCAACAGACTGGCACCAGAGAGTTACCAACATATCTTACATCAGAGGCTAACCAACAGACTGCCACAAGAGAGTTACCAACATATCTTACATCAGAGGCTAACCAACAGACTGGCACCAGAGAGTTACCAACATATCTTACATCAGAGGCTAACCAACAGACTGGCACAAGAGAGATACCAACATATCTTACATCAGAGGCTAACCAACAGACTGCCACAAGAGAGTTACCAACATATCTTACATCAGAGGCTAACCAACAGACTGCCACAAGAGAGTTACCAACATATCTTACATCAGAGGCTAACCAACAGACTGGCACCAGAGAGTTACCAACATATCTTACATCAGAGGCTAACCAACAGACTGCCACAAGAGAGTTACCAATATATCTTACATCAGAGGCTAACCAACAAACTGGCACAAGAGAGTTACCAACATATCTTACATCAGAGGCTAACCAACAGACTGGCACAAGAGAGTTACCAACATATTTTAGATCAGGGCTAACCAACAGACTGCCACAAGAGAGTTACCAATATATCTTACATCAGAGGCTAACCAACAGACTGACACATGAGAGTTACCAACAGATTTTAGATCAGGGGCTAACCAACAGACTAGCACCAGAGAGTTACCAACATATCTTAGATCAAAGGCTAACCAATAGACTGCCACAAGAGAGTTACCTACCAATCTTAGATCAGAGACTAACAAATAGACTGGCACAAGAGAGTTACCTACCGATCATAGATCAGGGCTAACCAACAGACTGGCACCAGAGAGTTACCAACAGATCTTAGATCAGAGGCTAACCAACAGACTGCCACAAGAGAGTTACCTACAGATCTTAGATCAGACGCTTACCAACAGACTGGCACCAGAGAGTTATCAACATATCATAGATCAGAGGCTAACCAACAGTCTGGCACAAGAGAGTTACCAACATATCTTAGATCAGAGGCTAACAAATAGACTGTCACAAGAGAGTTAACAACATATCTTAGATCAGAGGCTAACCAGCAGACTGGCACCAGAGAGTTACCAACATATCTTAGATCAGAGGCTAACCAACAGACTGCCACAAGAGAGTTACCTACAGATCTTAGATCAGACGCTAACCAATAGACTGGCACCAGAGAGTTACCAACAGATTTTAGATCAGGGCTAACCAACAGACTGGCACCAGAGAGTTACCAACAGATCTTAGATCAGAGGCTAACCAACAGACTGGCACAAGAGAGTTACCAACATATCTTAGATCAGAGACTAACCAATAGACTGGCACCAGAGAGTTACCAACAGATTTTAGATCAGGGCTAACCAACAGACTGGCACCAGAGAGTTACCAACAGATCTTAGATCAGAGGCTAACCAACAGACTGCCACAAGAGAGTTACCAACATATCTTAGATCAGACGCTTACCAACAGACTGGCACCAGAGAGTTACCAATATATCTTAGATCAGAGGCTAACCAACAGACTGACACAAGAGAGTTACCAACATATTTTAGATTAGAGGCTAACCAACAGACTGGTACCAGAGAGTTACCAACATATCTTAGATCAGAGACTAACCAACAGACTGGTACCAGAGAGTTACCAACATACCTTAGATCAGAGGCTAACCAACAGACTGGCACCAGAGAGTTACCAACATATCTTAGATCAGAGACTAACCAACAGACTGGCACCAGAGAGTTACCAACATATCTTAGATCAGAAGTTAAACAACAGACTGGCACCAGAGAGTTACCAACATATCTTAGATCAGAGGCTAACCAACAGACTGGCACCAGAGAGTTACCAACATATCTTAGATCAGAGACTAAACAACAGACTGGCACCAGAGAGTTACCAACAGATCTTAGATCAGAAGTTAACCAACAGACTGGCACAAGAGAGTTACCAACATATCTTAGATCAGAGACTAACCAACAGACTGGCACCAGAGAGTTACCAACAGATCTTAGATCAGAAGTTAACCAACAGACTGGCACAAGAGAGTTACCAACATATCTTAGATCAGAGACTAACCAACAGACTGGCACCAGAGAGTTACCAACAGATCTTAGATCAGGGGTTAACCAACAGACTGGCACCAGAGAGTTACCAACATATCTTAGATCAGAGGCTAACCAACAGATTGGCACCAGAGAGTTACCAACAGATCTTAAATCAGAGGCTAAGCAACAGACTGGCACAAGAGAGTTAGCAACAGATCTTAGATCAGAGGCTAACCAACAGACCCAGCACTAGAACAAAAAAATACATCAGTAAAGGTGAGTTGTTGTAAAATCTAATTAATCAGTGTTCAGGGTTATCAAAACGAACAATCCACTCACTGAACACAAAGAGAACAATCACCTCTCACCTTCACTCACTGAACACAAAAAGATCACTATTAATTATAACATTAATTAAGATATGATTTTATTGTTGAATGGATTGTGTTGAGAGCTCTCAGTAGTCTTTCGACAGATTTCCTCTATCTTTTATGGTTTCTGAGATAAACTTGACTGATTGGTAGGTGACTTCATTGATTCACCATTTAAGGAAAGTTCAACCAATGTATAATGATAAATGACATTGGTATTTGTTGCTTCTCTGCTAAGCACGCTGCATTAAGGAGTAAGAGCAAAGACTGGTTGGCTCGGACTGTTGTTTCGGTGAGCTAGCACTATAAAAATCCAACACAGCGTGTTGGTCTAGAACAAAGTGGACCTCATCATCATCATCTCGTTGAAAATTAACTTGTTATTGACATGATTAGCTGAATAATTGCTGAGTTGGCGTTAAACAACAATCATTCACTCACTCACACATTTTTCAAGTTATTCATTATTTCTTTAAAGGGATTACTTAAATGACTTAATTAACATTAATTAACCAAAGTTCAATTACTCTGGTAAATATCAATCTTATTCTTCTTATCAACATGCAATTGCTATATATGTTATTGCAGGCATTACCTTTTATAAACAAAAATATTATCCTTCCCAAAAATCTGTCCAAAAATAAGACTCAACGTTTATTAATTCAAAATCCTTGAAAAACATGTTATTATAGTTTATTCAATTTAACAAAAAATATTACAAAATAAAATGCTGCTGAAAGATTGTCAGAACCAACATTTTTTTTCAAATGATGGCTATTTGGTACAAAAATGTATATATATAAACTATATTTTTAATAATAAATACTGAAACATCCCAAATATACGGGTTATACAGTCAGCAATCCGTCGCCATAGTTACGGCTACCATACTAAGGACTGTGTGCTTTATGTTAACCAGATAAACAATTGAAGACTCAAGGGTTTAGTTGCTATTATTGATGTTAAATAGCACTGACATTTAAATAAAAGGATTCAAATTCATGATTATGATTATATTACAGGGCAACTGTAATATCTAGAATGGACAGATGTAATGGTATACATTTATTGGATGAACAGAGTTATTTCCCCTTGGACAGAAGTTCTCCACTCAGATAAAGAATTTTTTTATGAATGTACCAGTTATTTGTGATATTATATTTCTTTTGTGTATATTTTGTAACATATTTAAACATTTGAGACCTGTACTAGTAAATTATAAAGTTTAATATTTTAATGAGAAACTTTGTACACATGAAATTTATAAATATAATTAGAGGAAAGTGTACAGTCAAACCTGTATATAAAGACCACATAAGGGAACCTGATAATGTGGTCTTTATGAGCAGTTGTCCTTTATATAGAGGTTAGAATTATATTCATCAGATAACCATATAATTGAACATATAATGTGATAAGAAAGTCTACTTTAATTTTTTTTTTTATCAGACATGGTTTGTTATGATTTTCTATATACTATATTTTACCTAATTATGCATACCATCTCCCATACTAATACTATGGCTACTAAACTGTATGGCTCAACACTATATCTAATGTCACTGAGCTGTACTTTCCTCATTTCACTGATTAAAAACCTCCTGTACTAAACTGTATGACTCAACACTATATCTAACGTCACTGAGCTGTACTTTCTCCATTTCACTGATTAAAAACCTCCTGTATTAAACTGTATGGCTCAACACTATATCTAACGTCACTGAGCTGTACTTTCCCCATTTCACTTATTAAAAACCTCCTGTACTAAACTGTATGGCTCAACACTATATCTAACGTCACTGAGCTGTACTTTCCTCATTTCACTGATTAAAAACCTCCTGTACTAAACTGTATGACTCAACACTATATCTAACGTCACTGAGCTGTACTTTCTCCATTTCACTGATTAAAAAGCTCCTGTACTAAACTGTATGGCTCAACACTATGTCTAATGTCACTGAGCGGTACTTTCCTCATTTCACTGATTAAAAACCTCCTGTACTAAACTGTATGGCTCAACACTATATCTAACGTCACTGAGCTGTACTTTCTCCATTTCACTGATTAAAAAGCTCCTGTACTAAACTGTATGGCTCAACACTATATCTAATGTCACTGAGCTGTACTTTCCTCATTTCACTGATTAAAAACCTCCTGTACTAAACTGTATGGCTCAACACTATATCTAACGTCACTGAGCTGTACTTTCTCCATTTCACTGATTAAAAAGCTCCTGTACTAAACTGTATGGCTCAACACTATGTCTAATGTCACTGAGCGGTACTTTCTCCATTTCACTGATTAAAAACCTCCTGTATTAAACTGTATGGCTCAACACTATATCTAACGTCACTGAGCTGTACTTTCTCCATTTCACTGATTAAAAACCTCCTGTACTAAACTGTATGACTCAACACTATATCTAACGTCACTGAGCTGTACTTTCCTCATTTCACTGATTAAAAACCTCCTGTACTAAACTGTATGACTCAACACTATATCTAACGTCACTGAGCTGTACTTTCCTCATTTCACTGATTAAAAACCTCCTGTACTAAACTGTATGACTCAACACTATATCTAACGTCACTGAGCTGTACATTCCTCATTTCACTTATTAAAAACCTCCTGTACTAAACTGTATGGCTCAACACTATGTCTAATGTCACTGAGCTGTACTTTCCTCATTTCACTGATTAAAAACCTCCTGTACTAAACTGTATGGCTCAACACTATATCTAACGTCACTGAGCTGTACATTCCTCATTTCACTTATTAAAAACCTCCTGTACTAAACGGTATGGCTCAACACTATATCTAACGTCACTGAGCTGTACTTTCCCCATTTCACTTATTAAAAACCTCCTGTACTAAACTGTATGGCTCAACACTATGTCTAATGTCACTGAGCTGTACTTTCCTCATTTCACTTATTAAAAACCTCCTGTACTAAACTGTATGGCTCAACACTATATCTAATGTCACTGAGCTGTACTTTCCTCATTTCACTGATTAAAAACCTCCTGTACTAAACTGTATGGCTCAACACTATATCTAACGTCACTGAGCTGTACTTTCCTCATTTCACTTATTAAAAACCTCCTGTACTAAACTGTATGGCTCAACACTATATCTAACGTCACTGAGCTGTACTTTCCCCATTTCACTGATTAAAAACCTCATGTACTAAACTGTATGGCTCAACACTATGTCTAATGTCACTGAGCAGTACTTTCCCCATTTCACTGATTAAAAACCTCCTGTACTAAGCTGTATGGCTCAACACTATGTCTAATGTCACTGAGCTGTACTTTCCCCATTTCACTGATTAAAATCCTCCTGTACTAAACTGTATGGCTCAACACTATGTCTAATGTCACTGAGCTGTACTTTCTGCATTTCACTGATTTAAAACCTCCTGTATTAAACTGTATGGCTCAACACTATGTCTAATGTCACTGAGCTGTACTTTCCCCATTTCACTGATTTAAAACTTCCCATACTAAAATATATATGGCTCAACACTATGTCTAATGTCACTGATTAAAAACCTCCCATACTAAAATATATATGGCTCAACACTATGTCTAATGTCACTGATTAAAAACCTCCCATACTAAAATATATATGGCTCAACACTATGTCTAATGTCACTGATTAAAAACCTCCCATACTAAAATATATATGGCTCAACACTATGTCTAATGTCACTGATTAAAAACCTCCCATACTAAAATATATATGGCTCAACACTATGTCTAATGTCACTCAGCTGTACGTTTCTCTTTTCACAATATACATGTTACATGCTGACATATTAACTGTTCAGAAAACCACAAATAGTACATGTATGGTTCATAGTGTATACATGTATGGTTCATAGTGTATACATGTATGGTTCATAGTGTATACATGTATGGTTCATAGTGTATACATGTATGGTTCATAGTGTATACATGTATGGTTCATAGTGTATACATGTATGGTTCATAGTGTATACATGTATGGTTCATAGTGTATACATGTATGGTTCATAGTGTATACATGTATGGTTCATAGTGTATACATGTATGGTTCATAGTGTATACATGTATGGTTCATAGTGTATACATGTATGGTTCATAGTGTATACATGTATGGTTCATAGTGTATACATGTATGGTTCATAGTGTATACATGTATGGTTCATAGTGTATACATGTATGGTTCATAGTGTATACATGTATGGTTCATAGTGTATACATGTATGGTTCATAGTGTATACATGTATGGTTCATAGTGTATACATGTATGGTTCATAGTGTATACATGTATGGTTCATAGTGTATACATGTATGGTTCATAGTGTATACATGTATGGTTCATAGTGTATACATGTATGGTTCATAGTGTATACATGTATGGTTCATAGTGTATACATGTATGGTTCATAGTGTATACATGTATGGTTCATAGTGTATACATGTATGGTTCATAGTGTATACATGTATGATTCATAGTGTATACATGTATGGTTCATAGTGTATACGTGTATGGTTCATAGTGTATACATGTATGGTTCATAGTGTATACATGTATGGTTCATAGTGTATACATGTATGATTCATAGTGTATACATGTATGGTTCATAGTGTATACATGTATGGGTCATAGTGTATACATGTATGGTTCATAGTGTATACATGTATGGGTCATAGTGTATACATGTATGGTTCATAGTGTATACATGTATGGTTCATAGTGTATACATGTATGGTTCAGTGTATACATGTATGATTCATAGTGTATACATGTATGGTTCATAGTGTATACATGTATGGGTCATAGTGTATACATGTATGGTTAAATTAAGTTAATTGATTTTTGATTGGTTGTTTTTAATTAGCATCATATTAGATCATTAGAATAATTGTACAAGTTTGGAAGTTGTATTTTTATATTGGAATTAAGATTGTTTCATTATTGGTCAAGATATCTAATTAATTAGTTTCTCTATTCAGAAGTAATTTGTTTAATTCTGAACATGATGTGCCTTAGAATATTTATATGAAATACCATATTTATCTGTAATATAGGGTTAGAGGTTACAGCATTGAAACAGTATGTAATTATGTTATCTTTTGATAGAGTTCATTATAGAACTATGCATAATAAAATTCCAACATAAGGTAGCCATGATAAAAAAATGAATTTTTGCTCTCAATTAAAGAAGGTGTTGGTTTTATTTTTTGTATTGTGAGATTCTGTATTACAATTACACTTTTAATTGTTTCTTATAAGATTTTATGAAGAAATGATATGTATTAAATCTAATAAACAATTCATTTTTTAGCCCACTTGTCTCGAAGGGTCATGTGAACTACTACTGCCGTCACTTGTCGTCCGTTGTATGTCATTATGTCGTTGTCTTTTACGTACACATTTTTTTCCTATCATACCAATGAACGAAATTAAACCAAACTTGGTTGATATGGTACTTGGGTGGCTCTTATTAATTATGTACCCGTCAGACGCCACATTCCATAGCAACCATTTCTAAAAATAGTGTTTTCTTCCATTGGGCATTATTATCTTGTTTGAAATCATAATGAACATCAGCTCTATGATGCATACATTCAAATTTTCCCATGATATGCTTTGTTCAGCCAATTATACCAATTATGCAAATTAGACTTATTTTGATAAAAAAAAATCACATTAAAGTCTTCTCGATAGAAAAAAATAGATTCAAATTATACGTAATCTGGACTGGATTGTGATTTGGAAGGTGTCCTTCATCCAAGATCACCATTACTGTTTTTATTGGTCAACAAGATCTCAAAACTTCACCTGAATAACAATGAATAGTTGAACATATCTTCTTGTTTATTCTATTTAAATTTTCTGTCAAAATTGGCTGATTTTTGGATGGTCCACTTTCAAGATATGTGTGATAATATATTCCTTCAGATAAGATCACTGCTTCTACTTAAAAGATTTGCATGTCAACAACAGGTTAATTCAGATGCAGTTTGAATTGTTACTTGTTTTAACTTACATGTTTCTACTTTTTGTGTAAAAGTTTAAAGTCTGAAAAGGAAAGTCAGATGAGTGATTACATGCTCTGGTTCTTATACCCATGGTTACTTAGTTGTAAATATTTGTGTTCAGATTGTAACTTTGGCTAACTTGCTTCTTGTATGACTAAACGTTTTAAATATTTGTTTTCACATTTTTAAAATAGGCTAACTTGCTACTTGTATCACTAAAGTTTTAAATATTTGGGCTAAGATTTATAACTTAGGCTAAATTGCTACATTTATCACTGAACGCTTTAAATATTTATGTTCAGATTTGTAACTTAGGCTAGCTTTCTTCTTGTATCACTAAACGTTTTAAATATTTGCTTTCAGATATGTAACTTAAGCTAACTTGCTTCTTGCATAACTAAACTTTTAGAATATTTGGGTTCAGATTGTAACTTAGGCTAACTTCCTTCTTGTATCATCAAAGATTTTAAATATTTGTGTTAAGATTTGTAACTTAGGCTAACTTGATACTCATATTATACTTGTATCACTAAAGTTTTAAATATTTGTGTTAAGATTTGTAACTTAAGCTAACTTGCTTCTTGTATCACTAAACATTTTAAATACCGGTATTTGTGTTAAGATTTGTACCTTAGGCTAATTTGCTTCTTGTATCACTAAGCATTTTAAATATTTGTATAAAGATTTGTAACTTAGGCTAACTTGCTTCTTGTATCACTAAACGTTTTAAATATTTGTATTAAGATTTGTAACTTAGGCTAACTTGCTTCTTGTATCACTAAACATTTTAAATATTTGTGTTCAGATTTGTAACTTAGGCTATCTTTCTTCTTGTATCACTAAACGTTTTAAATATTTGCCTTAATATATGTAGCTTAGCCTAACTTTCTTCTTGTATCACTAAACATTTTAAATATTTGTGTTAAGATTTGTATCTTAAGCTAACTTGCTTCTTGTATCACTAAACATTTTAAATATTTGTGTTCAGATTTGTAACTTAAGCTAACTTGCTTCTTGTATTTAACTAAACATTTTAAATATTTGTGTTAAGATTTGTAACTTAGGTTAATTTGCTTCTTGTATCACTAAACGTTTTAAATATTTGTGTTCAGATTTGTAATTTAGGCGAACTTGCTACTTGTATCACTAAACATTTTAAATATTTGAGTTAAGATTTGTAACTTAGGCTAACTTGCTTCTTGTATCACTAAGCGTTTTAAATATTTGTGTTCAGATATGTAGCTTAGGCTCGCTTTCTTCTTGTATATATAAACATTTTAAATATTTGTGTTAAGATTTGTAACATAGGCTAACTTGCTACTTGTATCCCTAAAGTTTTAAATATTTGTGTTAAGATTTTTAACTTAGCTAACTTGCTACTTGTATCACTAAAGTTTTAAATATTTGTGTTAAGATTTGTAACTTATGCTAACTTGCTTCTTGTATCACTAAACATTTTAAATATTTGTGTTCAGATTTGTAACTTAGGCTAACTTACTACTCGTATCATACTTGTATCACTAAACATTTTAAATAAATTTGTGTTCAGATTTGTATCTTAAGCTAACTTGCTTCTTGTATCACTAAGCGTTTTAAATATTTGTGTTCAGATATGTAACTTAGGCTAACTTGCTTCTTGTATCACTAAACACTTTAAATATTTGTGTTCAGATATGTATCTTAGGCTAACTTGCTTCTTGTATCACTAAACATTTTAAATATTTGTTTTAAGATTGGTAGCTTAGGCTAACTTGCTACTTGTATCCCTAAAGTTTTAAATATTTGTGCTAAAATTGGTAACTTAGGCTAACTTGCTACTTGTATCCCTAAAGTTTTAAATATTTGTGTTAAGATTTGTAACTTAGGCTAATTTGCTTCTTGTATCACTAAACGTTTTAAATATTTGTGTTCAGATTTGTAATTTAGGCGAACTTGCTACTTGTATCACTAAACATTTTAAATATTTGTGTTAAGATTTGTAACTTAGGCTAACTTGCTTCTTGTATCACTAAGCGTTTTAAATATTTGTGTTCAGATATGTAACTTAGGCCACTTTCTTCTTGTATATATAAACATTTTAAATATTTGTGTTAAGATTTGTAACATAGGCTAAATTGCTACTTGTATCCCTAAAGTTTGAAATATTTGTGTTAAGATTTGTAACTTATGCTAACTTGCTTCTTGTATCACTAAACATTTTAAATATTTGTGTTAAGATTGGTAACTTAGGCTAACTTGCTTCTTGTATCACTAAGCATTTTAAATATTTGTGTTAAGATTGGTAACTTAGGCTAACTTGCTACTTGTATCCCTTAAGTTTTAAATATTTGTGTTAAGATTTGTAACTTATGCTAACTTGCTTCTTGTATCACTAAACATTTTAAATATTTGTGTTCAGATTTGTATCTTAGGCTAACTTGCTTCTTGTATCACTAAACATTTTAAATATTTGTGTTCAGATTTGTAACTTAGGCTAACCTCCTACTCGTATCATACTTGTATCACTAAACATTTTAAATAAATTTGTGTTCAGATTTGTATCTTAGGCTAACTTGCTTCTTGTATCACTAAACGTTTTAAATATTTGTGTTCAGATATGTAACTTAGGCTAACTTGCTTCTTGTATCACTAAACATTTTAAATATTTGTGTTAAGATTACTAGCTTAGGCTAACTTGCTACTTGTATCCCTAAAATTTTAAATATTTGTGTTAAGATTTGTAACTTTGGCTAACTTGCTACTTGTATCACTAAATGTTTTAAATATTTGTGTTCAGATTTATAACTTAGGCTAAATTGCTACTTTTATCACTGAACGTTTTAAATATTTGTGTTCAGATTTGTAACTTAGGCTAACTTGCTACTCGTATCATACTTGTATCACTAAACATTTTAAATAAATTTGTGTTCAGATATGTATCTTAGGCTAACTTCCTCTTGTATCACTAAACGTTTTAAATATTTGTGTTCAGATATGTAACTTAGGCTAACTTGTTTCTTGTATCACTAATCATTTTAAATATTTGTGTTCAGATTTGTATCTTAGGCTAACTTGCTTCTTGTATCACTAAGCGTTTTAAATATTTGTGTTCAGATTTGTAGCTTACGCTAACTTGCTTCTTGTATCACTAAACATTTTAAATATTTGTGTTAAGATTTGTATCTTAGGCTAACTTACTTCTTGTATTTAACTAAACATTTTAAATATTTGTGTTCAGATTTGTAACTTAGGATAACTTGCTTCTTGTATCACTAAACATTTTAAATATTTGTGTTCAGATATGTAGCTTAGGCTAAATTGCTACTTGTATCCCTAAAGTTTTAAATATTTGTGCTAAGATTGGTAACTTACGGTAGGCTAACTTGCTACTTGCATCACTAAAGCTTTTAATATTTGTGTTAAGATTGGTAACTTACAGTAGGCTAACTTGCTACTTGTATCACTAAAGCTTTTAATATTTGTGTTAAGATTGGTAACTTACAGTAGGCTAACTTGCTACTTGTATCACTTAAGTTTTAAATATTTGTGTTAAGATTTGTAACTTAGGCTAACTTGCTTCTTGTATCACTGAAGCTTTTAATATTTGTGTTAAGATTGGTAACTTAGGCTAACTTGCTACTTATATCCGAGGCTCTAAAGGTCTCTAAGTCATTAAAATCATTGAACAAAAATAGCTGGTATGGTAGTATAGAAAGCTTGATGCAGTACATTAATATAGATGTTAAAAAAGTTAAAAATATTAAAATAGACTTGAAATCTTTAATTTACAGCAAATTAAAACAAAAATATAATTTTGTATAGAGATCTGAAATTTATGATGACAGAAATAATAAACAGGGGGGTAATAAATTAAGAACTTACAGACTATTTAAAGATAATATTTCCTTAGAAAAATATTTACTAATACTAAATGAGGATGAAAGGAGAGTACTTACTAAGTTCAGAGTAAGTGCTCATAGTCTAGATATCGAAAAAGGAAGATATATAGGAGTAAAAACAGAAGATAGAATTTGTGAATTATGTAACACTGGGGTTGAAGATGAAACCCATTTTCTTCTTCAGTGTCCTGTTTTAGAAAACAAGAGAACCCAAATTATTAATAATATTAAAAATGTGAATACAAATTTCAATAATCTGCCAAATAAATCAAAATTAATATATTTAATGTCATCAGAAGATAATTCTATAATTAAGAACACTAGTTCACTACTATGTTCTTTATTTAAAGAAAGAGATTGAGTTCTCTAAGGAAATTAAGATAGATTGAAAAATAAAAAATAAAAATAATAATATTTAATATTAAATAAAATATTAATAATATTAATGAAATACTGTTCATAAAAAAGACTATATGTATACTATAACTATACTGAATATGAGTCACTGGTGGTTCTCCCATACTAATACTAATAAAATATTACACTTATACATGGTGTGAAAGTAAATATCTGGAAATTATGTAAGATCACCATGCAGGGTCAGATTTTATTATTGTATTTATTCATTTGTTATATTGTCCTTCTTTCTTTCTTTGTTGTAAAACCAATCAAACCAATCAATATGAAATCAAATGTATGTAATTCACTTAATTATTCTGCTCAATATATTGGGTGTCATCATTGACAATAAAAGATTTGTATATTGTATCCCTAAAGTTTTAAATATTTGTGTTAAGATTGGTAACTTAGGCTAACTTGCTACTTGTATCCCTAAAGTTTTAAATATTTGTGTACAGATTTGTAACTTTGGCTAACTTGCTACTTGTATCACTAAATGTTTTAAATATTTGTGTTCAGATTTGTAACTTAAGCTAACTTGCTTCTTGTATCACTAAACATTTTAAATATTTGTGTTCAGATTTGTAACTTAAGCTAACTTGCTTCTTGTATTTAACTAAACATTTTAAATATTTGTGTTAAGATTTGTAACTTAGGTTAATTTGCTTCTTGTATCACTAAACGTTTTAAATATTTGTGTTCAGATTTGTAATTTAGGCGAACTTGCTACTTGTATCACTAAACATTTTAAATATTTGAGTTAAGATTTGTAACTTAGGCTAACTTGCTTCTTGTATCACTAAGCGTTTTAAATATTTGTGTTCAGATATGTAGCTTAGGCTCGCTTTCTTCTTGTATATATAAACATTTTAAATATTTGTGTTAAGATTTGTAACATAGGCTAACTTGCTACTTGTATCCCTAAAGTTTTAAATATTTGTGTTAAGATTTTTAACTTAGCTAACTTGCTACTTGTATCACTAAAGTTTTAAATATTTGTGTTAAGATTTGTAACTTATGCTAACTTGCTTCTTGTATCACTAAACATTTTAAATATTTGTGTTCAGATTTGTAACTTAGGCTAACTTACTACTCGTATCATACTTGTATCACTAAACATTTTAAATAAATTTGTGTTCAGATTTGTATCTTAAGCTAACTTGCTTCTTGTATCACTAAGCGTTTTAAATATTTGTGTTCAGATATGTAACTTAGGCTAACTTGCTTCTTGTATCACTAAACACTTTAAATATTTGTGTTCAGATATGTATCTTAGGCTAACTTGCTTCTTGTATCACTAAACATTTTAAATATTTGTTTTAAGATTGGTAGCTTAGGCTAACTTGCTACTTGTATCCCTAAAGTTTTAAATATTTGTGCTAAAATTGGTAACTTAGGCTAACTTGCTACTTGTATCCCTAAAGTTTTAAATATTTGTGTTAAGATTTGTAACTTAGGCTAATTTGCTTCTTGTATCACTAAACGTTTTAAATATTTGTGTTCAGATTTGTAATTTAGGCGAACTTGCTACTTGTATCACTAAACATTTTAAATATTTGTGTTAAGATTTGTAACTTAGGCTAACTTGCTTCTTGTATCACTAAGCGTTTTAAATATTTGTGTTCAGATATGTAACTTAGGCCACTTTCTTCTTGTATATATAAACATTTTAAATATTTGTGTTAAGATTTGTAACATAGGCTAAATTGCTACTTGTATCCCTAAAGTTTGAAATATTTGTGTTAAGATTTGTAACTTATGCTAACTTGCTTCTTGTATCACTAAACATTTTAAATATTTGTGTTAAGATTGGTAACTTAGGCTAACTTGCTTCTTGTATCACTAAGCATTTTAAATATTTGTGTTAAGATTGGTAACTTAGGCTAACTTGCTACTTGTATCCCTTAAGTTTTAAATATTTGTGTTAAGATTTGTAACTTATGCTAACTTGCTTCTTGTATCACTAAACATTTTAAATATTTGTGTTCAGATTTGTATCTTAGGCTAACTTGCTTCTTGTATCACTAAACATTTTAAATATTTGTGTTCAGATTTGTAACTTAGGCTAACCTCCTACTCGTATCATACTTGTATCACTAAACATTTTAAATAAATTTGTGTTCAGATTTGTATCTTAGGCTAACTTGCTTCTTGTATCACTAAACGTTTTAAATATTTGTGTTCAGATATGTAACTTAGGCTAACTTGCTTCTTGTATCACTAAACATTTTAAATATTTGTGTTAAGATTACTAGCTTAGGCTAACTTGCTACTTGTATCCCTAAAATTTTAAATATTTGTGTTAAGATTTGTAACTTTGGCTAACTTGCTACTTGTATCACTAAATGTTTTAAATATTTGTGTTCAGATTTATAACTTAGGCTAAATTGCTACTTTTATCACTGAACGTTTTAAATATTTGTGTTCAGATTTGTAACTTAGGCTAACTTGCTACTCGTATCATACTTGTATCACTAAACATTTTAAATAAATTTGTGTTCAGATATGTATCTTAGGCTAACTTCCTCTTGTATCACTAAACGTTTTAAATATTTGTGTTCAGATATGTAACTTAGGCTAACTTGTTTCTTGTATCACTAATCATTTTAAATATTTGTGTTCAGATTTGTATCTTAGGCTAACTTGCTTCTTGTATCACTAAGCGTTTTAAATATTTGTGTTCAGATTTGTAGCTTACGCTAACTTGCTTCTTGTATCACTAAACATTTTAAATATTTGTGTTAAGATTTGTATCTTAGGCTAACTTACTTCTTGTATTTAACTAAACATTTTAAATATTTGTGTTCAGATTTGTAACTTAGGATAACTTGCTTCTTGTATCACTAAACATTTTAAATATTTGTGTTCAGATATGTAGCTTAGGCTAAATTGCTACTTGTATCCCTAAAGTTTTAAATATTTGTGCTAAGATTGGTAACTTACGGTAGGCTAACTTGCTACTTGCATCACTAAAGCTTTTAATATTTGTGTTAAGATTGGTAACTTACAGTAGGCTAACTTGCTACTTGTATCACTAAAGCTTTTAATATTTGTGTTAAGATTGGTAACTTACAGTAGGCTAACTTGCTACTTGTATCACTTAAGTTTTAAATATTTGTGTTAAGATTTGTAACTTAGGCTAACTTGCTTCTTGTATCACTGAAGCTTTTAATATTTGTGTTAAGATTGGTAACTTAGGCTAACTTGCTACTTATATCCGAGGCTCTAAAGGTCTCTAAGTCATTAAAATCATTGAACAAAAATAGCTGGTATGGTAGTATAGAAAGCTTGATGCAGTACATTAATATAGATGTTAAAAAAGTTAAAAATATTAAAATAGACTTGAAATCTTTAATTTACAGCAAATTAAAACAAAAATATAATTTTGTATAGAGATCTGAAATTTATGATGACAGAAATAATAAACAGGGGGGTAATAAATTAAGAACTTACAGACTATTTAAAGATAATATTTCCTTAGAAAAATATTTACTAATACTAAATGAGGATGAAAGGAGAGTACTTACTAAGTTCAGAGTAAGTGCTCATAGTCTAGATATCGAAAAAGGAAGATATATAGGAGTAAAAACAGAAGATAGAATTTGTGAATTATGTAACACTGGGGTTGAAGATGAAACCCATTTTCTTCTTCAGTGTCCTGTTTTAGAAAACAAGAGAACCCAAATTATTAATAATATTAAAAATGTGAATACAAATTTCAATAATCTGCCAAATAAATCAAAATTAATATATTTAATGTCATCAGAAGATAATTCTATAATTAAGAACACTAGTTCACTACTATGTTCTTTATTTAAAGAAAGAGATTGAGTTCTCTAAGGAAATTAAGATAGATTGAAAAATAAAAAATAAAAATAATAATATTTAATATTAAATAAAATATTAATAATATTAATGAAATACTGTTCATAAAAAAGACTATATGTATACTATAACTATACTGAATATGAGTCACTGGTGGTTCTCCCATACTAATACTAATAAAATATTACACTTATACATGGTGTGAAAGTAAATATCTGGAAATTATGTAAGATCACCATGCAGGGTCAGATTTTATTATTGTATTTATTCATTTGTTATATTGTCCTTCTTTCTTTCTTTGTTGTAAAACCAATCAAACCAATCAATATGAAATCAAATGTATGTAATTCACTTAATTATTCTGCTCAATATATTGGGTGTCATCATTGACAATAAAAGATTTGTATATTGTATCCCTAAAGTTTTAAATATTTGTGTTAAGATTGGTAACTTAGGCTAACTTGCTACTTGTATCCCTAAAGTTTTAAATATTTGTGTACAGATTTGTAACTTTGGCTAACTTGCTACTTGTATCACTAAATGTTTTAAATATTTGTGTTCAGATTTGTAACTTAAGCTAACTTGCTTCTTGTATCACTAAACATTTTAAATATTTGTGTTCAGATTTGTAACTTAAGCTAACTTGCTTCTTGTATTTAACTAAACATTTTAAATATTTGTGTTAAGATTTGTAACTTAGGTTAATTTGCTTCTTGTATCACTAAACGTTTTAAATATTTGTGTTCAGATTTGTAATTTAGGCGAACTTGCTACTTGTATCACTAAACATTTTAAATATTTGAGTTAAGATTTGTAACTTAGGCTAACTTGCTTCTTGTATCACTAAGCGTTTTAAATATTTGTGTTCAGATATGTAGCTTAGGCTCGCTTTCTTCTTGTATATATAAACATTTTAAATATTTGTGTTAAGATTTGTAACATAGGCTAACTTGCTACTTGTATCCCTAAAGTTTTAAATATTTGTGTTAAGATTTTTAACTTAGCTAACTTGCTACTTGTATCACTAAAGTTTTAAATATTTGTGTTAAGATTTGTAACTTATGCTAACTTGCTTCTTGTATCACTAAACATTTTAAATATTTGTGTTCAGATTTGTAACTTAGGCTAACTTACTACTCGTATCATACTTGTATCACTAAACATTTTAAATAAATTTGTGTTCAGATTTGTATCTTAAGCTAACTTGCTTCTTGTATCACTAAGCGTTTTAAATATTTGTGTTCAGATATGTAACTTAGGCTAACTTGCTTCTTGTATCACTAAACACTTTAAATATTTGTGTTCAGATATGTATCTTAGGCTAACTTGCTTCTTGTATCACTAAACATTTTAAATATTTGTTTTAAGATTGGTAGCTTAGGCTAACTTGCTACTTGTATCCCTAAAGTTTTAAATATTTGTGCTAAAATTGGTAACTTAGGCTAACTTGCTACTTGTATCCCTAAAGTTTTAAATATTTGTGTTAAGATTTGTAACTTAGGCTAATTTGCTTCTTGTATCACTAAACGTTTTAAATATTTGTGTTCAGATTTGTAATTTAGGCGAACTTGCTACTTGTATCACTAAACATTTTAAATATTTGTGTTAAGATTTGTAACTTAGGCTAACTTGCTTCTTGTATCACTAAGCGTTTTAAATATTTGTGTTCAGATATGTAACTTAGGCCACTTTCTTCTTGTATATATAAACATTTTAAATATTTGTGTTAAGATTTGTAACATAGGCTAAATTGCTACTTGTATCCCTAAAGTTTGAAATATTTGTGTTAAGATTTGTAACTTATGCTAACTTGCTTCTTGTATCACTAAACATTTTAAATATTTGTGTTAAGATTGGTAACTTAGGCTAACTTGCTTCTTGTATCACTAAGCATTTTAAATATTTGTGTTAAGATTGGTAACTTAGGCTAACTTGCTACTTGTATCCCTTAAGTTTTAAATATTTGTGTTAAGATTTGTAACTTATGCTAACTTGCTTCTTGTATCACTAAACATTTTAAATATTTGTGTTCAGATTTGTATCTTAGGCTAACTTGCTTCTTGTATCACTAAACATTTTAAATATTTGTGTTCAGATTTGTAACTTAGGCTAACCTCCTACTCGTATCATACTTGTATCACTAAACATTTTAAATAAATTTGTGTTCAGATTTGTATCTTAGGCTAACTTGCTTCTTGTATCACTAAACGTTTTAAATATTTGTGTTCAGATATGTAACTTAGGCTAACTTGCTTCTTGTATCACTAAACATTTTAAATATTTGTGTTAAGATTACTAGCTTAGGCTAACTTGCTACTTGTATCCCTAAAATTTTAAATATTTGTGTTAAGATTTGTAACTTTGGCTAACTTGCTACTTGTATCACTAAATGTTTTAAATATTTGTGTTCAGATTTATAACTTAGGCTAAATTGCTACTTTTATCACTGAACGTTTTAAATATTTGTGTTCAGATTTGTAACTTAGGCTAACTTGCTACTCGTATCATACTTGTATCACTAAACATTTTAAATAAATTTGTGTTCAGATATGTATCTTAGGCTAACTTCCTCTTGTATCACTAAACGTTTTAAATATTTGTGTTCAGATATGTAACTTAGGCTAACTTGTTTCTTGTATCACTAATCATTTTAAATATTTGTGTTCAGATTTGTATCTTAGGCTAACTTGCTTCTTGTATCACTAAGCGTTTTAAATATTTGTGTTCAGATTTGTAGCTTACGCTAACTTGCTTCTTGTATCACTAAACATTTTAAATATTTGTGTTAAGATTTGTATCTTAGGCTAACTTACTTCTTGTATTTAACTAAACATTTTAAATATTTGTGTTCAGATTTGTAACTTAGGATAACTTGCTTCTTGTATCACTAAACATTTTAAATATTTGTGTTCAGATATGTAGCTTAGGCTAAATTGCTACTTGTATCCCTAAAGTTTTAAATATTTGTGCTAAGATTGGTAACTTACGGTAGGCTAACTTGCTACTTGCATCACTAAAGCTTTTAATATTTGTGTTAAGATTGGTAACTTACAGTAGGCTAACTTGCTACTTGTATCACTAAAGCTTTTAATATTTGTGTTAAGATTGGTAACTTACAGTAGGCTAACTTGCTACTTGTATCACTTAAGTTTTAAATATTTGTGTTAAGATTTGTAACTTAGGCTAACTTGCTTCTTGTATCACTGAAGCTTTTAATATTTGTGTTAAGATTGGTAACTTAGGCTAACTTGCTACTTATATCCGAGGCTCTAAAGGTCTCTAAGTCATTAAAATCATTGAACAAAAATAGCTGGTATGGTAGTATAGAAAGCTTGATGCAGTACATTAATATAGATGTTAAAAAAGTTAAAAATATTAAAATAGACTTGAAATCTTTAATTTACAGCAAATTAAAACAAAAATATAATTTTGTATAGAGATCTGAAATTTATGATGACAGAAATAATAAACAGGGGGGTAATAAATTAAGAACTTACAGACTATTTAAAGATAATATTTCCTTAGAAAAATATTTACTAATACTAAATGAGGATGAAAGGAGAGTACTTACTAAGTTCAGAGTAAGTGCTCATAATCTAGATATCGAAAAAGGAAGATATATAGGAGTAAAAACAGAAGATAGAATTTGTGAATTATGTAACACTGGGGTTGAAGATGAAACCCATTTTCTTCTTCAGTGTCCTGTTTTAGAAAACAAGAGAACCCAAATTATTAATAATATTAAAAATGTGAATACAAATTTCAATAATCTGCCAAATAAATCAAAATTAATATATTTAATGTCATCAGAAGATAATTCTATAATTAAGAACACTAGTTCACTACTATGTTCTTTATTTAAAGAAAGAGATTGAGTTCTCTAAGGAAATTAAGATAGATTGAAAAATAAAAAATAAAAATAATAATATTTAATATTAAATAAAATATTAATAATATTAATGAAATACTGTTCATAAAAAAGACTATATGTATACTATAACTATACTGAATATGAGTCACTGGTGGTTCTCCCATACTAATACTAATAAAATATTACACTTATACATGGTGTGAAAGTAAATATCTGGAAATTATGTAAGATCACCATGCAGGGTCAGATTTTATTATTGTATTTATTCATTTGTTATATTGTCCTTCTTTCTTTCTTTGTTGTAAAACCAATCAAACCAATCAATATGAAATCAAATGTATGTAATTCACTTAATTATTCTGCTCAATATATTGGGTGTCATCATTGACAATAAAAGATTTGTATATTGTATCCCTAAAGTTTTAAATATTTGTGTTAAGATTGGTAACTTAGGCTAACTTGCTACTTGTATCCCTAAAGTTTTAAATATTTGTGTACAGATTTGTAACTTTGGCTAACTTGCTACTTGTATCACTAAATGTTTTAAATATTTGTGTTCAGATTTGTAACTTAAGCTAACTTGCTTCTTGTATCACTAAACATTTTAAATATTTGTGTTCAGATTTGTAACTTAAGCTAACTTGCTTCTTGTATTTAACTAAACATTTTAAATATTTGTGTTAAGATTTGTAACTTAGGTTAATTTGCTTCTTGTATCACTAAACGTTTTAAATATTTGTGTTCAGATTTGTAATTTAGGCGAACTTGCTACTTGTATCACTAAACATTTTAAATATTTGAGTTAAGATTTGTAACTTAGGCTAACTTGCTTCTTGTATCACTAAGCGTTTTAAATATTTGTGTTCAGATATGTAGCTTAGGCTCGCTTTCTTCTTGTATATATAAACATTTTAAATATTTGTGTTAAGATTTGTAACATAGGCTAACTTGCTACTTGTATCCCTAAAGTTTTAAATATTTGTGTTAAGATTTTTAACTTAGCTAACTTGCTACTTGTATCACTAAAGTTTTAAATATTTGTGTTAAGATTTGTAACTTATGCTAACTTGCTTCTTGTATCACTAAACATTTTAAATATTTGTGTTCAGATTTGTAACTTAGGCTAACTTACTACTCGTATCATACTTGTATCACTAAACATTTTAAATAAATTTGTGTTCAGATTTGTATCTTAAGCTAACTTGCTTCTTGTATCACTAAGCGTTTTAAATATTTGTGTTCAGATATGTAACTTAGGCTAACTTGCTTCTTGTATCACTAAACACTTTAAATATTTGTGTTCAGATATGTATCTTAGGCTAACTTGCTTCTTGTATCACTAAACATTTTAAATATTTGTTTTAAGATTGGTAGCTTAGGCTAACTTGCTACTTGTATCCCTAAAGTTTTAAATATTTGTGCTAAAATTGGTAACTTAGGCTAACTTGCTACTTGTATCCCTAAAGTTTTAAATATTTGTGTTAAGATTTGTAACTTAGGCTAATTTGCTTCTTGTATCACTAAACGTTTTAAATATTTGTGTTCAGATTTGTAATTTAGGCGAACTTGCTACTTGTATCACTAAACATTTTAAATATTTGTGTTAAGATTTGTAACTTAGGCTAACTTGCTTCTTGTATCACTAAGCGTTTTAAATATTTGTGTTCAGATATGTAACTTAGGCCACTTTCTTCTTGTATATATAAACATTTTAAATATTTGTGTTAAGATTTGTAACATAGGCTAAATTGCTACTTGTATCCCTAAAGTTTGAAATATTTGTGTTAAGATTTGTAACTTATGCTAACTTGCTTCTTGTATCACTAAACATTTTAAATATTTGTGTTAAGATTGGTAACTTAGGCTAACTTGCTTCTTGTATCACTAAGCATTTTAAATATTTGTGTTAAGATTGGTAACTTAGGCTAACTTGCTACTTGTATCCCTTAAGTTTTAAATATTTGTGTTAAGATTTGTAACTTATGCTAACTTGCTTCTTGTATCACTAAACATTTTAAATATTTGTGTTCAGATTTGTATCTTAGGCTAACTTGCTTCTTGTATCACTAAACATTTTAAATATTTGTGTTCAGATTTGTAACTTAGGCTAACCTCCTACTCGTATCATACTTGTATCACTAAACATTTTAAATAAATTTGTGTTCAGATTTGTATCTTAGGCTAACTTGCTTCTTGTATCACTAAACGTTTTAAATATTTGTGTTCAGATATGTAACTTAGGCTAACTTGCTTCTTGTATCACTAAACATTTTAAATATTTGTGTTAAGATTACTAGCTTAGGCTAACTTGCTACTTGTATCCCTAAAATTTTAAATATTTGTGTTAAGATTTGTAACTTTGGCTAACTTGCTACTTGTATCACTAAATGTTTTAAATATTTGTGTTCAGATTTATAACTTAGGCTAAATTGCTACTTTTATCACTGAACGTTTTAAATATTTGTGTTCAGATTTGTAACTTAGGCTAACTTGCTACTCGTATCATACTTGTATCACTAAACATTTTAAATAAATTTGTGTTCAGATATGTATCTTAGGCTAACTTCCTCTTGTATCACTAAACGTTTTAAATATTTGTGTTCAGATATGTAACTTAGGCTAACTTGTTTCTTGTATCACTAATCATTTTAAATATTTGTGTTCAGATTTGTATCTTAGGCTAACTTGCTTCTTGTATCACTAAACATTTTAAATATTTGTGTTCAGATTTGTAACTTAGGCTAACTTGCTACTCGTATCTTGTATCACTAAACTTTTTAAATAAATTTGTGTTCAGATATGTAACTTAGGCTAACTTGTTTCTTGTATCACTAAATGTTTTAAATATTTGCATTCAGATATGTAACTTAGGCTAACTTGCTTCTTGTATCACTAAACATTTTAAATATTTGTGTTCAGATTTGTATCTTAGGCTAACTTGCTTCTTGTATCACTAAACGTTTTAAATATTTGTGTTCAGATTTGTAGCTTAGGCTAACTTGTTTCTTGTATCACTAAGCATTTTAAATATTTGTGTTCAGATTTGTATCTTAGGCTAACTTGCTTCTTGTATCACTAAGCGTTTTAAATATTTGTGTTCAGATTTGTAGCTTATGCTAACTTGCTTCTTGTATCACTAAACATTTTAAATATTTGTGTTAAGATTTGTATCTTAGGCTAACTTACTTCTTGTATTTAACTAAACATTTTAAATATTTGTGTTCAGATTTGTAACTTAGGCTAACTTGCTTCTTGTATCACTAAACGTTTTAAATATTTGTGTTCAGATATGTAACTTAGGCTAAATTGCTACTTGTATCCCTAAAGTTTTAAATATTTGTGCTAAGATAGGTAACTTACTGTAGGCTAACTTGCTACTTGCATCACTAAAGCTTTTAATATTTGTGTTAAGATTGGTTACTTAGGCTAACTTGCTACTTGTATCCGAGGCCCTAAAGGTCTCTAAATCATTAAAATCATTGAACAAAAATAGCTGGTATGGTAGTATAGAAAGCTTGATGCAGTACATTAATATAGATGTTAAAAAAGTTAAAAATATTAAAATAGACTTAAAATCTTTAATTTACAGCAAATTAAAACAAAAATATAATTTTGTATAGAGATCTGAAATTTATGATGACAGAAATAATAAACAGGGGGGTAATAAATTAAGAACTTACAGACTATTTAAAGATAATATTTCCTTAGAAAAATATTTACTAATACTAAATGAGGATGAAAGGAGAGTACTTACTAAGTTCAGAGTAAGTGCTCATAATCTAGATATCGAAAACGGAAGATATATAGGAGTAAAAACAGAAGATAGAATTTGTGAATTATGTAACACTGGGGTTGAAGATGAAACCCATTTTCTTCTTCAGTGTCCTGTTTTAGAAAACAAGAGAACCCAAATTATTAATAATATTAAAAATGTGAATACAAATTTCAATAATCTGCCAAATAAATCAAAATTAATATGTTTAATGTCATCAGAAGATAATTTTATAATTAAGAACACTAGTTCACTACTATGTTCTTTATTGAAAGAAAGAGATTTAGTTCTCAAAGGAAATTAAGATGGATTGAAAAATAAAAAATAAAAATAATAATATTTAATATTAAATAAAATATTAATAATATTTAATATTAAATAAAATATTAATAATATTTAATATTAAATAAAATATTAATAATATTTAATATTAAATAAAATATTAATAATATTTAATATTAAATAAAATATTAATAATATTAATGAAATACTGTTCATAAAAAATACTATATGTATACTATAACTATACTGAATATGAGTCACTGGTGGTTCTCCCATACTAATACTAATAAAATATTACACTTATACATGGTGTGAAAGTAAATATCTGGAAATTATGTAAGATCACCATGCAGGGTCAGATTTTATTATTGTATTTATTCATTTGTTATATTGTCCTTCTTTCTTTCTTTGTTGTAAAACCAATCAAACCAATCAATATGAAATCAAATGTATGTAATTCACTTAATTATTCTGCTCAATATATTGGGTGTCATCATTGACAATAAAAGATTTGTATATTGTATCCCTAAAGTTTTAAATATTTGTGTTAAGATTGGTAACTTAGGCTAACTTGCTACTTGTATCCCTAAAGTTTTAAATATTTGTGTTCAGATTTGTAACTTTGGCTAACTTGCTACTTGTATCACTAAATGTTTTAAATATTTGTGTTCAGATTTATAACTTAGGCTAAATTGCTACTTTTATCACTGAACATTTTAAATATTTGTGTTCAGATTTGTAACTTAGGCTAATTTGTTTCTTGTATCATTAAACATTTTAAATATTTGTGTTCAGATTTGTAACTTATGCTAACTTGCTTCTTGTATCACTAAACATTTTAAATATTTGTGTTCAGATTTGTATCTTAGGCTAACTTGCTTCTTTTATCACTAAACATTTTAAATATTTGTGTTCAGATTTGTAACTTAGGCTAACTTGCTACTCGTATCTTGTATCACTAAACTTTTTAAATAAATTTGTGTTCAGATATGTAACTTAGGCTAACTTGCTTCTTGTATCACTAAACGTTTTAAATATTTGCATTCAGATATGGAACTTAGGCTAACTTGCTTCTTGTATCACTAAACATTTTGAATATTTGTGTTCAGATTTGTATCTTAGGCTAACTTGCTTCTTGTATCACTAAACGTTTTAAATAATTGTGTTCAGATTTGTAGCTTAGGCTAACTTGCTTCTTGTATCACTAAACGTTTTAAATATTTGTGTTCAGATTTGTAACTTAGGCTAACTTGCTACTCATATCTTACTTGTATCACTAAACATTTTAAATAAATTTGTGTTCAGATTTGTATCTTAGGCTAACTTCCTCTTGTATCACTAAACGTTTTAAATATTTGTGTTCAGATATGTAACTTAGGCTAACTTGTTTCTTGTATCACTAAGCATTTTAAATATTTGTGTTCAGATTTGTATCTTAGGCTAACTTGCTTCTCTTGTATCACTAAGCGTTTTAAATATTTGTGTTCAGATTTGTAGCTTATGCTAACTTGCTTCTTGTATCACTAAACATTTTAAATATTTGTGTTAAGATTTGTATCTTAGGCTAACTTACTTCTTGTATTTAACTAAACATTTTAAATATTTGTGTTCAGATTTGTAACTTAGGCTAACTTGCTTCTTGTATCACTAAACGTTTTAAATATTTGTGTTCAGATATGTAACTTAGGCTAAATTGCTACTTGTATCCCTAAAGTTTTAAATATTTGTGCTAAGATAGGTAACTTACGGTAGGCTAACTTGCTACTTGCATCACTAAAGCTTTTAATATTTGTGTTAAGATTGGTTACTTAGGCTAACTTGCTACTTGTATCCGAGGCCCTAAAGGTCTCTAAATCATTAAAATCATTGAACAAAAATAGCTGGTATGGTAGTATAGAAAGCTTGATGCAGTACATTAATATAGATGTTAAAAAAGTTAAAAATATTAAAATAGACTTAAAATCTTTAATTTACAGCAAATTAAAACAAAAATATAATTTTGTATAGAGATCTGAAATTTATGATGACAGAAATAATAAACAGGGGGGTAATAAATTAAGAACTTACAGACTATTTAAAGATAATATTTCCTTAGAAAAATATTTACTAATACTAAATGAGGATGAAAGGAGAGTACTTACTAAGTTCAGAGTAAGTGCTCATAATCTAGATATCGAAAAAGGAAGATATATAGGAGTAAAAACAGAAGATAGAATTTGTGAATTATGTAACACTGGGGTTGAAGATGAAACCCATTTTCTTCTTCAGTGTCCTGTTTTAGAAAACAAGAGAACCCAAATTATTAATAATATTAAAAATGTGAATACAAATTTCAATAATCTGCCAAATAAATCAAAATTAATATGTTTAATGTCATCAGAAGATAATTTTATAATTCAGAACACTAGTTCACTACTATGTTCTTTATTGAAAGAAAGAGATTTAGTTCTCAAAGGAAATTAAGATGGATTGAAAAATAAAAAATAAAAATAATAATATTTAATATTAAATAAAATATTAATAATATTTAATATTAAATAAAATATTAATAATATTTAATATTAAATAAAATATTAATAATATTTAATATTAAATAAAATATTAATAATATTTAATATTAAATAAAATATTAATAATATTAATGAAATACTGTTCATAAAAAATACTATATGTATACTATAACTATACTGAATATGAGTCACTGGTGGTTCTCCCATACTAATACTAATAAAATATTACACTTATACATGGGGTGAAAGTAAATATCTGGAAATTATGTAAGATCACCATGCAGGGTCAGATTTTATTATTGTATTTATTCATTTGTTATATTGTCCTTCTTTCTTTCTTTGTTGTAAAACCAATCAAACCAATCAATATGAAATCAAATGTATGTAATTCACTTAATTATTCTGCTCAATATATTGGGTGTCATCATTGACAATAAAAGATTTGTATATTGTAACCCTAAAGTTTTAAATATTTGTGTTAAGATTGGTAACTTAGGCTAACTTGCTACTTGTATCCCTAAAGTTTTAAATATTTGTGTTCAGATTTGTAACTTTGGCTAACTTGCTACTTGTATCACTAAATGTTTTAAATATTTGTGTTCAGATTTATAACTTAGGCTAAATTGCTACTTTTATCACTGAACATTTTAAATATTTGTGTTCAGATTTGTAACTTAGGCTAATTTGTTTCTTGTATCATTAAACATTTTAAATATTTGTGTTCAGATTTGTAACTTATGCTAACTTGCTTCTTGTATCACTAAACATTTTAAATATTTGTGTTCAGATTTGTATCTTAGGCTAACTTGCTTCTTTTATCACTAAACATTTTAAATATTTGTGTTCAGATTTGTAACTTAGGCTAACTTGCTACTCGTATCTTGTATCACTAAACTTTTTAAATAAATTTGTGTTCAGATATGTAACTTAGGCTAACTTGCTTCTTGTATCACTAAACGTTTTAAATATTTGCATTCAGATATGGAACTTAGGCTAACTTGCTTCTTGTATCACTAAACATTTTGAATATTTGTGTTCAGATTTGTATCTTAGGCTAACTTGCTTCTTGTATCACTAAACGTTTTAAATAATTGTGTTCAGATTTGTAGCTTAGGCTAACTTGCTTCTTGTATCACTAAACGTTTTAAATATTTGTGTTCAGATTTGTAACTTAGGCTAACTTGCTACTCATATCTTACTTGTATCACTAAACATTTTAAATAAATTTGTGTTCAGATTTGTATCTTAGGCTAACTTCCTCTTGTATCACTAAACGTTTTAAATATTTGTGTTCAGATATGTAACTTAGGCTAACTTGTTTCTTGTATCACTAAGCATTTTAAATATTTGTGTTCAGATTTGTATCTTAGGCTAACTTGCTTCTCTTGTATCACTAAGCGTTTTAAATATTTGTGTTCAGATTTGTAGCTTATGCTAACTTGCTTCTTGTATCACTAAACATTTTAAATATTTGTGTTAAGATTTGTATCTTAGGCTAACTTACTTCTTGTATTTAACTAAACATTTTAAATATTTGTGTTCAGATTTGTAACTTAGGCTAACTTGCTTCTTGTATCACTAAACGTTTTAAATATTTGTGTTCAGATATGTAACTTAGGCTAAATTGCTACTTGTATCCCTAAAGTTTTAAATATTTGTGCTAAGATAGGTAACTTACGGTAGGCTAACTTGCTACTTGCATCACTAAAGCTTTTAATATTTGTGTTAAGATTGGTTACTTAGGCTAACTTGCTACTTGTATCCGAGGCCCTAAAGGTCTCTAAATCATTAAAATCATTGAACAAAAATAGCTGGTATGGTAGTATAGAAAGCTTGATGCAGTACATTAATATAGATGTTAAAAAAGTTAAAAATATTAAAATAGACTTAAAATCTTTAATTTACAGCAAATTAAAACAAAAATATAATTTTGTATAGAGATCTGAAATTTATGATGACAGAAATAATAAACAGGGGGGTAATAAATTAAGAACTTACAGACTATTTAAAGATAATATTTCCTTAGAAAAATATTTACTAATACTAAATGAGGATGAAAGGAGAGTACTTACTAAGTTCAGAGTAAGTGCTCATAATCTAGATATCGAAAAAGGAAGATATATAGGAGTAAAAACAGAAGATAGAATTTGTGAATTATGTAACACTGGGGTTGAAGATGAAACCCATTTTCTTCTTCAGTGTCCTGTTTTAGAAAACAAGAGAACCCAAATTATTAATAATATTAAAAATGTGAATACAAATTTCAATAATCTGCCAAATAAATCAAAATTAATATGTTTAATGTCATCAGAAGATAATTTTATAATTCAGAACACTAGTTCACTACTATGTTCTTTATTGAAAGAAAGAGATTTAGTTCTCAAAGGAAATTAAGATGGATTGAAAAATAAAAAATAAAAATAATAATATTTAATATTAAATAAAATATTAATAATATTTAATATTAAATAAAATATTAATAATATTTAATATTAAATAAAATATTAATAATATTTAATATTAAATAAAATATTAATAATATTTAATATTAAATAAAATATTAATAATATTAATGAAATACTGTTCATAAAAAATACTATATGTATACTATAACTATACTGAATATGAGTCACTGGTGGTTCTCCCATACTAATACTAATAAAATATTACACTTATACATGGGGTGAAAGTAAATATCTGGAAATTATGTAAGATCACCATGCAGGGTCAGATTTTATTATTGTATTTATTCATTTGTTATATTGTCCTTCTTTCTTTCTTTGTTGTAAAACCAATCAAACCAATCAATATGAAATCAAATGTATGTAATTCACTTAATTATTCTGCTCAATATATTGGGTGTCATCATTGACAATAAAAGATTTGTATATTGTAACCCTAAAGTTTTAAATATTTGTGTTAAGATTGGTAACTTAGGCTAACTTGCTACTTGTATCCCTAAAGTTTTAAATATTTGTGTTCAGATTTGTAACTTTGGCTAACTTGCTACTTGTATCACTAAATGTTTTAAATATTTGTGTTCAGATTTATAACTTAGGCTAAATTGCTACTTTTATCACTGAACATTTTAAATATTTGTGTTCAGATTTGTAACTTAGGCTAATTTGTTTCTTGTATCATTAAACATTTTAAATATTTGTGTTCAGATTTGTAACTTATGCTAACTTGCTTCTTGTATCACTAAACATTTTAAATATTTGTGTTCAGATTTGTATCTTAGGCTAACTTGCTTCTTTTATCACTAAACATTTTAAATATTTGTGTTCAGATTTGTAACTTAGGCTAACTTGCTACTCGTATCTTGTATCACTAAACTTTTTAAATAAATTTGTGTTCAGATATGTAACTTAGGCTAACTTACTTCTTGTATCACTAAACGTTTTAAATATTTGCATTCAGATATGGAACTTAGGCTAACTTGCTTCTTGTATCACTAAACATTTTGAATATTTGTGTTCAGATTTGTATCTTAGGCTAACTTGCTTCTTGTATCACTAAACGTTTTAAATAATTGTGTTCAGATTTGTAGCTTAGGCTAACTTGCTTCTTGTATCACTAAACGTTTTAAATATTTGTGTTCAGATTTGTAACTTAGGCTAACTTGCTACTCGTATCTTACTTGTATCACTAAACATTTTAAGTAAATTTGTGTTCAGATTTGTATCTTAGGCTAACTTGCTCTTGTATCACTAAACGTTTTAAATATTTGTGTTCAGATATGTAACTTAGGCTAACTTGTTTCTTGTATCACTAAACATTTTAAATATTTGTGTTCAGATATGTATCTTAGGCTAACTTGCTTCTTGTATCACTAAGCGTTTTAAATATTTGTGTTCAGATTTGTAGCTTATGCTAACTTGCTTCTTGTATCACTAAACATTTTAAATATTTGTGTTAAGATTTGTATCTTAGGCTAACTTACTTCTTGTATTTAACTAAACATTTTAAATATTTGTGTTCAGATTTGTAACTTAGGCTAACTTGCTTCTTGTATCACTAAGCATTTTAAATATTTGTGTTCAGATATGTAACTTAGGCTAAATTGCTACTTGTATCCCTAAAGTTTTAAATATTTGTGCTAAGATAGGTAACTTACGGTAGGCTAACTTGCTTCTTGCATCACTAAAGCTTTTAATATTTGTGTTAAGATTGGTAACTTAGGCTAACTTGCTACTTGTATCCGAGGCCCTAAAGGTCTCTAAATCATTAAAATCATTGAACAAAAATAGCTGGTATGGTAGTATAGAAAGCTTGATGCAGTACATTAATATAGATGTTAAAAAAGTTAAAAATATTAAAATAGACTTAAAATCTTTAATTTACAGCAAATTAAAACAAAAATATAATTTTGTATAGAGATCTGAAATTTATGATGACAGAAATAATAAACAGGGGGGTAATAAATTAAGAACTTACAGACTATTTAAAGATAATATTTCCATAGAAAAATATTTACTAATACTAAATGAGGATGAAAGGAGAGTACTTACTAAGTTCAGAGTAAGTGCTCATAATCTAGATATCGAAAAAGGAAGATATATAGGAGTAAAAACAGAAGATAGAATTTGTGAATTATGTAACACTGGGGTTGAAGATGAAACCCATTTTCTTCTTCAGTGTCCTGTTTTAGAAAACAAGAGAACCCAAATTATTAATAATATTAAAAATGTGAATACAAATTTCAATAATCTGCCAAATAAATCAAAATTAATATGTTTAATGTCATCAGAAGATAATTTTATAATTAAGAACACTAGTTCACTACTATGTTCTTTATTGAAAGAAAGAGATTTAGTTCTCAAAGGAAATTAAGGTAGATTGAAAAATAAAAAATAAAAATAATAATATTTAATATTAAATAAAATATTAATAATATTTAATATTAAATAAAATATTAATAATATTAATGAAATACTGTTCATAAAAAATACTATATGTATACTATAACTATACTGAATATGAGTCACTGGTGGTTCTCCCATACTAATACTAATAAAATATTACACTTATACATGGTGTGAAAGTAAATATCTGGAAATTATGTAAGATCACCATGCAGGGTCAGATTTTATTATTGTATTTATTCATTTGTTATATTGTCCTTCTTTCTTTCTTTGTTGTAAAACCAATCAAACCAATCAATATGAAATCAAATGTATGTAATTCACTTAATTATTCTGCTCAATATATTGGGTGTCATCATTGACAATAAAAGATTTGTATATTGTATCCCTAAAGTTTTAAATATTTGTGTTAAGATTGGTAACTTAGGCTAACTTGCTACTTGTATCCCTAAAGTTTTAAATATTTGTGTTCAGATTTGTAACTTTGGCTAACTTGCTACTTGTATCACTAAATGTTTTAAATATTTGTGTTCAGATTTATAACTTAGGCTAAATTGCTACTTTTATCACTGAACGTTTTAAATATTTGTGTTCAGATTTGTAACTTAGGCTAATTTGCTTCTTGTATCATTAAACATTTTAAATATTTGTGTTCAGATTTGTAACTTATGCTAACTTGCTTCTTGTATCACTAAACATTTTAAATATTTGTGTTCAGATTTGTATCTTAGGCTAACTTGCTTCTTTTATCACTAAACATTTTAAATATTTGTGTTCAGATTTGTAACTTAGGCTAACTTGCTACTCGTATCTTACTTGTATCACTAAACTTTTAAATAAATTTGTGTTCAGATTTGTATCTTAGGCTAACTTGCTTCTTGTATCACTAAACGTTTTAAATATTTGTGTTCAGATATGTAACTTAGGCTAACTTGCTTCTTGTATCACTAAACGTTTTAAATATTTGTGTTCAGATATGTAACTTAGGCTAACTTGCTTCTTGTATCACTAAACATTTTAAATATTTGTGTTCAGATTTGTATCTTAGGCTAACTTGCTTCTTGTATTTAACTAAACATTTTAAATATTTGTGTTCAGATTTGTAACTTAGGCTAACTTGCTTCTTGTATCACTAAACATTTTAAATATTTGTGTTCGGATTTGTATCTTAGGCTAACTTGCTTCTTTTATCACTAAACATTTTAAATATTTGTGTTCAGATTTGTAACTTAGGCTAACTTGCTACTCATATCATACTTGTATCACTAAACATTTTAATTCAATTTGTGTTCAGATTTGTAACTTAGGCTAACTTGCTTCTTGTATCACTAAGCGTTTTAAATATTTGTGTTCAGATATGTAACTTAGGCTAACTTGCTTCTTGTATCACTAAACATTTTAAATATTTGTGTTAAGATTTGTATCTTAGGCTAACTTGCTTCTTGTATCACTAAACGTTTTAAATATTTGTGTTCAGATTTGTAGCTTAGGCTAACTTGCTACTTGTATCACTAAACATTTTAAATATTTGTGTTAAGATTTGTATCTTAGGCTAACTTGCTTCTTGTATCACTAAACGTTTTAAATACTTGTGTTCAGATATGTAACTTAGGCTAATTTGCTTCTTGTATCACTAAACATTTTAAATATTTGTGTTCAGATTTGTAACTTAGGCTAACTTGCTTCTTGTATCACTAAAGCTTTTAATATTTGTGTTAAGATTGGTAACTTAGGCTAACTTGCTACTTATATCCGAGGCTCTAAAGGTCTCTAAATCATTAAAATCATTGAACAAAAATAGCTGGTATGGTAGTATAGAAAGCTTGATGCAGTACATTAATATAGATGTTAAAAAAGTAAAAAATATTAAAATAGACTTGAAATCTTTAATTGACAGCAAATTAAAACAAAAATATAATTTTGTATAGAGATCTGAAATTTATGATGACAGAAATAATAAACAGGGGGGTAATAAATTAAGAACTTACAGACTATTTAAAGATAATATTTCCTTAGAAAAATATTTACTAATACTAAATGAGGATGAAAGGAGAGTACTTACTAAGTTCAGAGTAAGTGCTCATAATCTAGATATCGAAAAAGGAAGATATATAGGAGTAAAAACAGAAGATAGAATTTGTGAATTATGTAACACTGGGGTTGAAGATGAAACCCATTTTCTTCTTCAGTGTCCTGTTTTAGATAACAAGAGAACCCAAATTATTAATAATATTAAAAATGTGAATACAAATTTCAATAATCTGCCAAATAAATCAAAATTAATATGTTTAATGTTATCAGAAGATAATTTTATAATTGAGAACACTAGATCACTACTATATTCTTTATTTTAAGAAAGATATTGAGTTCTCAAAGGAAATTAAGATAGATTGAAAAATAAAAAATAAAAATAATAATATTTAATATTAAATAAAATATTAATAATATTAATGAAATACTGTTCATAAAAAATACTATATGTATACTATAACTATACTGAATATGAGTCACTGGTGGTTCTCCCATACTAATATTAATAAAATATTACACTTATACATGGTGTGAAAGTAAATATCTGGAAATTATGTAAGATCACCATGCAGGGTCAGATTTTATTATTGTATTTATTCATTTGTTATATTGTCCTTCTTTCTTTCTTTGTTGTAAAACCAATCAAACCAATCAATATGAAATCAAATGTATGTAATTCACTTAATTATTCTGCTCAATATATTGGGTGTCATGATTGACAATAAAAGATTTGTATATTGTATCCCTAAAGTTTTGAATATTTGTGTTAAGATTGGTAACTTAGGATAACTTGCTACTTGTATCCCTAAAGTTTTAAATATTTGTGTTCAGATTTGTAACTTTGGCTAACTTGCTACTTGTATCACTAAATGTTTTAAATATTTGTGTTCAGATTTATAACTTAGGCTAAATTGCTACTTTTATCACTGAACGTTTTAAATATTTGTGTTCAGATTTGTAACTTAGGCTAATTTGCTTCTTGTATCATTAAACATTTTAAATATTTTTGTTCAGATTTGTAACTTTGGCTAACTTGCTACTTGTATCACTAAATGTTTTAAATATTTGTGTTCAGATTTATAACTTAGGCTAAATTGCTACTTTTATCACTGAACGTTTTAAATATTTGTGTTCAGATTTGTAACTTAGGCTAATTTGCTTCTTGTATCATTAAACATTTTAAATATTTTTGTTCAGATTTGTAACTTATGCTAACTTGCTTCTTGTATCACTAAACATTTTAAATATTTGTGTTCAGATTTGTATCTTAGGCTAACTTGCTTCTTGTATCACTAAACGTTTTAAATATTTGTGTTCAGATATGTAACTTAGGCTAACTTGCTTCTTGTATCACTAAACATTTTAAATATTTGTGTTAAGATTGCTAGCTTAGGCTAACTTGCTACTTGTATCCCTAAAATTTTAAATATTTGTGCTAAGATTTGTAACTTTGGCTAAGTTGCTACTTGTATCACTAAATGTTTTAAATATTTGTGTTCAGATTTATAACTTAGGCTAAATTGCTACTTTTATCACTGAACGTTTTAAATATTTGTGTTCAGATTTGTAACTTAGGCTAACTTGCTACTCGTATCATACTTGTATCACTAAACATTTTAAATAAATTTGTGTTCAGATATGTATCTTAGGCTAACTTCCTCTTGTATCACTAAACGTTTTAAATATTTGTGTTCAGATATGTAACTTAGGCTAACTTGTTTCTTGTATCACTAAACATTTTAAATATTTGTGTTCAGATTTGTATCTTAGGCTAACTTGCTTCTTGTATCACTAAGCGTTTTAAATATTTGTGTTCAGATTTGTAGCTTACGCTAACTTGCTTCTTGTATCACTAAACATTTTAAATATTTGTGTTAAGATTTGTATCTTAGGCTAACTTACTTCTTGTATTTAACTAAACATTTTAAATATTTGTGTTCAGATTTGTAACTTAGGCTAACTTGCTTCTTGTATCACTAAACATTTTAAATATTTGTGTTCAGATATGTAACTTAGGCTAAATTGCTACTTGTATCCCTAAAGTTTTAAATATTTGTGCTAAGATTGGTAACTTACGGTAGGCTAACTTGCTACTTGCATCACTAAAGCTTTTAATATTTGTGTTAAGATTGGTAACTTACAGTAGGCTAACTTGCTACTTGTATCACTAAAGCTTTTAATATTTGTGTTAAGATTGGTAACTTACAGTAGGCTAACTTGCTACTTGTATCACTTAAGTTTTAAATATTTGTGTTAAGATTTGTAACTTAGGCTAACTTGCTTCTTGTATCACTGAAGCTTTTAATATTTGTGTTAAGATTGGTAACTTAGGCTAACTTGCTACTTATATCCGAGGCTCTAAAGGTCTCTAAATCATTAAAATCATTGAACAAAAATAGCTGGTATGGTAGTATAGAAAGCTTGATGCAGTACATTAATATAGATGTTAAAAAAGTTAAAAATATTAAAATAGACTTGAAATCTTTAATTTACAGCAAATTAAAACAAAAATATAATTTTGTATAGAGATCTGAAATTTATGATGACAGAAATAATAAACAGGGGGGTAATAAATTAAGAACTTACAGACTATTTAAAGATAATATTTCCTTAGAAAAATATTTACTAATACTAAATGAGGATGAAAGGAGAGTACTTACTAAGTTCAGAGTAAGTGCTCATAATCTAGATATCGAAAAAGGAAGATATATAGGAGTAAAAACAGAAGATAGAATTTGTGAATTATGTAACACTGGGGTTGAAGATGAAACCCATTTTCTTCTTCAGTGTCCTGTTTTAGAAAACAAGAGAACCCAAATTATTAATAATATTAAAAATGTGAATACAAATTTCAATAATCTGCCAAATAAATCAAAATTAATATGTTTAATGTCATCAGAAGATAATTTTATAATTAAGAACACTAGTTCACTACTATGTTCTTTATTTAAAGAAAGAGATTGAGTTCTCTAAGGAAATTAAGATAGATTGAAAAATAAAAAATAAAAATAATAATATTTAATATTAAATAAAATATTAATAATATTAATGAAATACTGTTCATAAAAAATACTATATGTATACTATAACTATACTGAATATGAGTCACTGGTGGTTCTCCCATACTAATACTAATAAAATATTACACTTATACATGGTGTGAAAGTAAATATCTGGAAATTATGTAAGATCACCATGCAGGGTCAGATTTTATTATTGTATTTATTCATTTGTTATATTGTCCTTCTTTCTTTCTTTGTTGTAAAACCAATCAAACCAATCAATATGAAATCAAATGTATGTAATTCACTTAATTATTCTGCTCAATATATTGGGTGTCATGATTGACAATAAAAGATTTGTATATTGTATCCCTAAAGTTTTGAATATTTGTGTTAAGATTGGTAACTTAGGATAACTTGCTACTTGTATCCCTAAAGTTTTAAATATTTGTGTTCAGATTTGTAACTTTGGCTAACTTGCTACTTGTATCACTAAATGTTTTAAATATTTGTGTTCAGATTTATAACTTAGGCTAAATTGCTACTTTTATCACTGAACGTTTTAAATATTTGTGTTCAGATTTGTAACTTAGGCTAATTTGCTTCTTGTATCATTAAACATTTTAAATATTTTTGTTCAGATTTGTAACTTTGGCTAACTTGCTACTTGTATCACTAAATGTTTTAAATATTTGTGTTCAGATTTATAACTTAGGCTAAATTGCTACTTTTATCACTGAACGTTTTAAATATTTGTGTTCAGATTTGTAACTTAGGCTAATTTGCTTCTTGTATCATTAAACATTTTAAATATTTTTGTTCAGATTTGTAACTTATGCTAACTTGCTTCTTGTATCACTAAACATTTTAAATATTTGTGTTCAGATTTGTATCTTAGGCTAACTTGCTTCTTGTATCACTAAACGTTTTAAATATTTGTGTTCAGATATGTAACTTAGGCTAACTTGCTTCTTGTATCACTAAACATTTTAAATATTTGTGTTAAGATTGCTAGCTTAGGCTAACTTGCTACTTGTATCCCTAAAATTTTAAATATTTGTGCTAAGATTTGTAACTTTGGCTAAGTTGCTACTTGTATCACTAAATGTTTTAAATATTTGTGTTCAGATTTATAACTTAGGCTAAATTGCTACTTTTATCACTGAACGTTTTAAATATTTGTGTTCAGATTTGTAACTTAGGCTAACTTGCTACTCGTATCATACTTGTATCACTAAACATTTTAAATAAATTTGTGTTCAGATATGTATCTTAGGCTAACTTCCTCTTGTATCACTAAACGTTTTAAATATTTGTGTTCAGATATGTAACTTAGGCTAACTTGTTTCTTGTATCACTAAACATTTTAAATATTTGTGTTCAGATTTGTATCTTAGGCTAACTTGCTTCTTGTATCACTAAGCGTTTTAAATATTTGTGTTCAGATTTGTAGCTTACGCTAACTTGCTTCTTGTATCACTAAACATTTTAAATATTTGTGTTAAGATTTGTATCTTAGGCTAACTTACTTCTTGTATTTAACTAAACATTTTAAATATTTGTGTTCAGATTTGTAACTTAGGCTAACTTGCTTCTTGTATCACTAAACATTTTAAATATTTGTGTTCAGATATGTAACTTAGGCTAAATTGCTACTTGTATCCCTAAAGTTTTAAATATTTGTGCTAAGATTGGTAACTTACGGTAGGCTAACTTGCTACTTGCATCACTAAAGCTTTTAATATTTGTGTTAAGATTGGTAACTTACAGTAGGCTAACTTGCTACTTGTATCACTAAAGCTTTTAATATTTGTGTTAAGATTGGTAACTTACAGTAGGCTAACTTGCTACTTGTATCACTTAAGTTTTAAATATTTGTGTTAAGATTTGTAACTTAGGCTAACTTGCTTCTTGTATCACTGAAGCTTTTAATATTTGTGTTAAGATTGGTAACTTAGGCTAACTTGCTACTTATATCCGAGGCTCTAAAGGTCTCTAAATCATTAAAATCATTGAACAGAAATAGCTGGTATGGTAGTATAGAAAGCTTGATGCAGTACATTAATATAGATGTTAAAAAAGTTAAAAATATTAAAATAGACTTGAAATCTTTAATTTACAGCAAATTAAAACAAAAATATAATTTTGTATAGAGATCTGAAATTTATGATGACAGAAATAATAAACAGGGGGGTAATAAATTAAGAACTTACAGACTATTTAAAGATAATATTTCCTTAGAAAAATATTTACTAATACTAAATGAGGATGAAAGGAGAGTACTTACTAAGTTCAGAGTAAGTGCTCATAATCTAGATATCGAAAAAGGAAGATATATAGGAGTAAAAACAGAAGATAGAATTTGTGAATTATGTAACACTGGGGTTGAAGATGAAACCCATTTTCTTCTTCAGTGTCCTGTTTTAGAAAACAAGAGAACCCAAATTATTAATAATATTAAAAATGTGAATACAAATTTCAATAATCTGCCAAATAAATCAAAATTAATATGTTTAATGTCATCAGAAGATAATTTTATAATTAAGAACACTAGTTCACTACTATGTTCTTTATTTAAAGAAAGAGATTGAGTTCTCTAAGGAAATTAAGATAGATTGAAAAATAAAAAATAAAAATAATAATATTTAATAAAATATTAATAATATTAATGAAATACTGTTCATAAAAAATACTATATGTATACTATAACTATACTGAATATGAGTCACTGGTGGTTCTCCCATACTAATACTAATAAAATATTACACTTATACATGGTGTGAAAGTAAATATCTGGAAATTATGTAAGATCACCATGCAGGGTCAGATTTTATTATTGTATTTATTCATTTGTTATATTGTCCTTCTTTCTTTCTTTGTTGTAAAACCAATCAAACCAATCAATATGAAATCAAATGTATGTAATTCACTTAATTATTCTGCTCAATATATTGGGTGTCATCATTGACAATAAAAGATTTGTATATTGTATCCCTAAAGTTTTAAATATTTGTGTTAAGATTGGTAACTTAGGCTAACTTGCTACTTGTATCCCTAAAGTTTTAAATATTTGTGTTCAGATTTGTAACTTTGGCTAACTTGCTACTTGTATCACTAAATGTTTTAAATATTTGTGCTAAGATTTATAACTTAGGCTAAATTGCTACTTTTATCACTGAACGTTTTAAATATTTGTGTTCAGATTTGTAACTTAGGCTAATTTGCTTCTTGTATCACTAAACATTTTAAATATTTGTGTTCAGATTTGTATCTTAGACTAACTTGCTTCTTTTATCACTAAACATTTTAAATATTTGTGTTCAGATTTGTAACTTAGGCTAACTTGCTACTCGTATCTTACTTGTATCACTAAACATTTTAAATAAATTTGTGTTCAGATTTGTATCTTAGGCTAACTTGCTTCTTGTATCACTAAACGTTTTAAATATTTGTGTTCAGATATGTAGCTTAGGCTAACTTGCTTCTTGTATCACTAAACGTTTTAAATATTTGTGTTCAGATATGTAACTTAGGCTAACTTGCTTCTTGTATCACTAAACATTTTAAATATTTGTGTTCAGATTTGTATCTTAGGCTAACTTGCTTCTTGTATTTAACTAAACATTTTAAATATTTGTGTTCAGATTTGTAACTTAGGCTAACTTGCTTCTTGTATCACTAAACATTTTAAATATTTGTGTTCGGATTTGTATCTTAGGCTAACTTGCTTCTTTTATCACTAAACATTTTAAATATTTGTGTTCAGATTTGTAACTTAGGCTAACTTGCTACTCATATCATACTTGTATCACTAAACATTTTAATTCAATTTGTGTTCAGATTTGTAACTTAGGCTAACTTGCTTCTTGTATCACTAAACATTTTAAATATTTGTGTTAAGATTTGTATCTTAGGCTAACTTGCTTCTTGTATCACTAAACGTTTTAAATACTTGTGTTCAGATATGTAACTTAGGCTAACTTGCTTCTTGTATCACTAAACATTTTAAATATTTGTGTTCAGATTTGTAACTTAGGCTAACTTGCTTCTTGTATCACTAAAGCTTTTAATATTTGTGTTAAGATTGGTAACTTAGGCTAACTTGCTACTTATATCCGAGGCTCTAAAGGTCTCTAAATCATTAAAATCATTGAACAAAAATAGCTGGTATGGTAGTATAGAAAGCTTGATGCAGTACATTAATATAGATGTTAAAAAAGTAAAAAATATTAAAATAGACTTGAAATCTTTAATTGACAGCAAATTAAAACAAAAATATAATTTTGTATAGAGATCTGAAATTTATGATGACAGAAATAATAAACAGGGGGGTAATAAATTAAGAACTTACAGACTATTTAAAGATAATATTTCCTTAGAAAAATATTTACTAATACTAAATGAGGATGAAAGGAGAGTACTTACTAAGTTCAGAGTAAGTGCTCATAATCTAGATATCGAAAAAGGAAGATATATAGGAGTAAAAACAGAAGATAGAATTTGTGAATTATGTAACACTGGGGTTGAAGATGAAACCCATTTTCTTCTTCAGTGTCCTGTTTTAGATAACAAGAGAACCCAAATTATTAATAATATTAAAAATGTGAATACAAATTTCAATAATCTGCCAAATAAATCAAAATTAATATGTTTAATGTTATCAGAAGATAATTTTATAATTGAGAACACTAGATCACTACTATATTCTTTATTTTAAGAAAGATATTGAGTTCTCAAAGGAAATTAAGATAGATTGAAAAATAAAAAATAAAAATAATAATATTTAATATTAAATAAAATATTAATAATATTAATGAAATACTGTTCATAAAAAATACTATATGTATACTATAACTATACTGAATATGAGTCACTGGTGGTTCTCCCATACTAATATTAATAAAATATTACACTTATACATGGTGTGAAAGTAAATATCTGGAAATTATGTAAGATCACCATGCAGGGTCAGATTTTATTATTGTATTTATTCATTTGTTATATTGTCCTTCTTTCTTTCTTTGTTGTAAAACCAATCAAACCAATCAATATGAAATCAAATGTATGTAATTCACTTAATTATTCTGCTCAATATATTGGGTGTCATGATTGACAATAAAAGATTTGTATATTGTATCCCTAAAGTTTTGAATATTTGTGTTAAGATTGGTAACTTAGGCTAACTTGCTACTTGTATCCCTAAAGTTTTAAATATTTGTGTTCAGATTTGTAACTTTGGCTAACTTGCTACTTGTATCACTAAATGTTTTAAATATTTGTGTTCAGCTTTATAACTTAGGCTAAATTGCTACTTTTATCACTGAACGTTTTAAATATTTGTGTTCAGATTTGTAACTTAGGCTAATTTGCTTCTTGTATCATTAAACATTTTAAATATTTGTGTTCAGATTTGTAACTTATGCTAACTTGCTTCTTGTATCACTAAACATTTTAAATATTTGTGTTCAGATTTGTATCTTAGGCTAACTTGCTTCTTTTATCACTAAACATTTTAAATATTTGTGTTAAGATTGGTAGCTTAGGCTAACTTGCTACTTGTATCACTAAAGTTTTAAATATTTGTGTTCAGATATGTAACTTAGGCTCACTTTCTTCTTGTATATATAAACATTTTAAATATTTGTGTTCAGATTTGTAACTTATGCTAACTTGCTTCTTGTATCACTAAACATTTTAAATATTTGTGTTCAGATTTGTATCTTAGGCTAACTTGCTTCTTTTATCACTAAACATTTTAAATATTTGTGTTAAGATTGGTAGCTTAGGCTAACTTGCTACTTGTATCACTAAAGTTTTAAATATTTGTGTTCAGATATGTAACTTAGGCTCACTTTCTTCTTGTATATATAAACATTTTAAATATTTGTGTTCAGATTTGTAACATGGGCTAACTTGCTACTTGTATCCCTAAAGTTTTAAATATTTGTGTTAAGATTTGTAACTTAGCTAACTTGCTACTTGTATCACTAAAGTTTTAAATATTTGAGTTAAGATTTGTAACTTATGCTAACTTGCTTCTTGTATCACTAAACATTTTAAATATTTGTGTTCAGATTTGTAACTTAGGCTAACTTACTACTCGTATCATACTTGTATCACTAAACATTTTAAATAAATTTGTGTTCAGATTTGTATCTTAGGCTAACTTGCTTCTTGTATCACTAAACATGTTAAATATTTGTGTTCAGATATGTAACTTAGGCTAACCTGCTTCTTGTATTACTAAACACTTTAAATATTTGTGTTCAGATATGTATCTTAGGCTAACTTGTTTCTTGTATCACTAAACATTTTAAATATTTGTTTTAAGATTGGTAGCTTAGGCTAACTTGCTACTTGTATCCCTAAAGTTTTGAATATTTGTGCTAAGATTGGTAACTTAGGCTAACTTGCTACTTGTATCCCTAAAGTTTTAAATATTTGTGTTAAGATTTGTAACTTAGGCTAATTTGCTTCTTGTATCACTAAACGTTTTAAATATTTGTGTTCAGATTTGTAATTTAGGCGAACTTGCTACTTGTATCACTAAACATTTTAAATATTTGTGTTAAGATTTGTAACTTAGGCTAACTTGCTTCTTGTATCACTAAGCGTTTTAAATATTTGTGTTCAGATATGTAACTTAGGCCACTTTCTTCTTGTAGATATAAACATTTTAAATATTTGTGTTAAGATTTGTAACATAGGCTAAATTGCTACTTGTATCCCTAAAGTTTGAAATATTTGTGTTAAGATTTGTAACTTATGCTAACTTGCTTCTTGTATCACTAAACATTTTAAATATTTGTGTTAAGATTGGTAACTTAGGCTAACTTGCTTCTTGTATCACTAAACATTTTAAATATTTGTGTTCAGATTTGTATCTTAGGCTAACTTGCTTCTTGTATCACTAAACATGTTAAATATTTGTGTTCAGATTTGTAACTTAGGCTAACCTCCTACTCGTATCATACTTGTATCACTAAACATTTTAAATAAATTTGTGTTCAGATTTGTATCTTAGGCTAACTTGCTTCTTGTATCACTAAACGTTTTAAATATTTGTGTTAAGATTTGTAGCTTACGCTAACTTGCTTCTTGTATCACTAAACATTTTAAATATTTGTGTTAAGATTTGTATCTTAGGCTAACTTACTTATTGTATTTAACTAAACATTTTAAATATTTGTGTTCAGATTTGTAACTTAGGATAACTTGCTTCTTGTATCACTAAACATTTTAAATATTTGTGTTCAGATATGTAACTTAGGCTAAATTGCTACTTGTATCCCTAAAGTTTTAAATATTTGTGCTAAGATTGGTAGCTTACGGTAGGCTAACTTGCTACTTGCATCACTAAAGCTTTTAATATTTGTGTTAAGATTGGTAACTTACAGTAGGCTAACTTGCTACTTGTATCACTAAAGCTTTTAATATTTGTGTTAAGATTGGTAACTTACAGTAGGCTAACTTGCTACTTGTATCACTTAAGTTTTAAATATTTGTGTTAAGATTTGTAACTTAGGCTAACTTGCTTCTTGTATCACTGAAGCTTTTAATATTTGTGTTAAGATTGGTAACTTAGGCTAACTTGCTACTTATATCCGAGGCTCTAAAGGTCTCTAAATCATTAAAATCATTGAACAAAAATAGCTGGTATGGTAGTATAGAAAGCTTGATGCAGTACATTAATATAGATGTTAAAAAAGTTAAAAATATTAAAATAGACTTGAAATCTTTAATTTACAGCAAATTAAAACAAAAATATAATTTTGTATAGAGATCTGAAATTTATGATGACAGAAATAATAAACAGGGGGGTAATAAATTAAGAACTTACAGACTATTTAAAGATAATATTTCCTTAGAAAAATATTTACTAATACTAAATGAGGATGAAAGGAGAGTACTTACTAAGTTCAGAGTAAGTGCTCATAATCTAGATATCGGAAAAGGAAGATATATAGGAGTAAAAACAGAAGATAGAATTTGTGAATTATGTAACACTGGGGTTGAAGATGAAACCCATTTTCTTCTTCAGTGTCCTGTTTTAGAAAACAAGAGAACCCAAATTATTAATAATATTAAAAATGTGAATACAAATTTCAATAATCTGCCAAATAAATCAAAATTAATATGTTTAATGTCATCAGAAGATAATTTTATAATTAAGAACACTAGTTCACTACTATGTTCTTTATTTAAAGAAAGAGATTGAGTTCTCTAAGGAAATTAAGATAGATTGAAAAATAAAAAATAAAAATAATAATATTTAATATTAAATAAAATATTAATAATATTAATGAAATACTGTTCATAAAAAATACTATATGTATACTATAACTATACTGAATATGAGTCACTGGTGGTTCTCCCATACTAATACTAATAAAATATTACACTTATACATGGTGTGAAAGTAAATATCTGGAAATTATGTAAGATCACCATGCAGGGTCAGATTTTATTATTGTATTTATTCATTTGTTATATTGTCCTTCTTTCTTTCTTTGTTGTAAAACCAATCAAACCAATCAATATGAAATCAAATGTATGTAATTCACTTAATTATTCTGCTCAATATATTGGGTGTCATGATTGACAATAAAAGATTTGTATATTGTATCCCTAAAGTTTTAAATATTTGTGTTAAGATTGGTAACTTAGGCTAACTTGCTACTTGTATCCCTAAAGTTTTAAATATTTGTGTTCAGATTTGTAACTTTGGCTAACTTGCTACTTGTATCACTAAATGTTTTAAATATTTGTGCTAAGATTTATAACTTAGGCTAAATTGCTACTTTTATCACTGAACGTTTTAAATATTTGTGTTCAGATTTGTAACTTAGGCTAATTTGCTTCTTGTATCACTAAACATTTTAAATATTTGTGTTCAGATTTGTATCTTAGACTAACTTGCTTCTTTTATCACTAAACATTTTAAATATTTGTGTTCAGATTTGTAACTTAGGCTAACTTGCTACTCGTATCTTACTTGTATCACTAAACATTTTAAATAAATTTGTGTTCAGATTTGTATCTTAGGCTAACTTGCTTCTTGTATCACTAAACGTTTTAAATATTTGTGTTCAGATATGTAGCTTAGGCTAACTTGCTTCTTGTATCACTAAACGTTTTAAATATTTGTTTTAAGATATGTAACTTAGGCTAACTTGCTTCTTGTATCACTAAACATTTTAAATATTTGTGTTCAGATTTGTATCTTAGGCTAACTTGCTTCTTGTATTTAACTAAACATTTTAAATATTTGTGTTCAGATTTGTAACTTAGGCTAACTTGCTTCTTGTATCACTAAACATTTTAAATATTTGTGTTCGGATTTGTATCTTAGGCTAACTTGCTTCTTTTATCACTAAACATTTTAAATATTTGTGTTCAGATTTGTAACTTAGGCTAACTTGCTACTCATATCATACTTGTATCACTAAACATTTTAAATAAATTTGTGTTCAGATTTGTATCTTAGGCTAACTTGCTTCTTGTATCACTAAGCGTTTTGAATATTTGTGTTCAGATATGTAACTTAGGCTAACTTGCTTCTTGTATCACTAAGCATTTTAAATATTTGTGTTAAGATTTGTATCTTAGGCTAACTTGCTTCTTGTATCACTAAACATTTTAAATATTTGTGTTCAGATTTGTAGCTTAGGCTAACTTGCTACTTGTATCACTAAACATTTTAAATATTTGTGTTCAGATTTGTATCTTAGGCTAACTTGCTTCTTGTGTCACTAAACGTTTTAAATATTTGTGTTCAGATTTATAACTTAGGCTAAATTGCTACTTTTATCACTGAACGTTTTAAATATTTGTGTTCAGATTTGTAACTTAGGCTAATTTGCTTCTTGTATCATTAAACATTTTAAATATTTTTGTTCAGATTTGTAACTTATGCTAACTTGCTTCTTGTATCACTAAACATTTTAAATATTTGTGTTCAGATTTGTATCTTAGGCTAACTTGCTTCTTGTATCACTAAACGTTTTAAATATTTGTGTTCAGATATGTAACTTAGGCTAACTTGCTTCTTGTATCACTAAACATTTTAAATATTTGTGTTAAGATTGCTAGCTTAGGCTAACTTGCTACTTGTATCCCTAAAATTTTAAATATTTGTGCTAAGATTTGTAACTTTGGCTAAGTTGCTACTTGTATCACTAAATGTTTTAAATATTTGTGTTCAGATTTATAACTTAGGCTAAATTGCTACTTTTATCACTGAACGTTTTAAATATTTGTGTTCAGATTTGTAACTTAGGCTAACTTGCTACTCGTATCATACTTGTATCACTAAACATTTTAAATAAATTTGTGTTCAGATATGTATCTTAGGCTAACTTCCTCTTGTATCACTAAACGTTTTAAATATTTGTGTTCAGATATGTAACTTAGGCTAACTTGTTTCTTGTATCACTAAACATTTTAAATATTTGTGTTCAGATTTGTATCTTAGGCTAACTTGCTTCTTGTATCACTAAGCGTTTTAAATATTTGTGTTCAGATTTGTAGCTTACGCTAACTTGCTTCTTGTATCACTAAACATTTTAAATATTTGTGTTAAGATTTGTATCTTAGGCTAACTTACTTCTTGTATTTAACTAAACATTTTAAATATTTGTGTTCAGATTTGTAACTTAGGCTAACTTGCTTCTTGTATCACTAAACATTTTAAATATTTGTGTTCAGATATGTAACTTAGGCTAAATTGCTACTTGTATCCCTAAAGTTTTAAATATTTGTGCTAAGATTGGTAACTTACGGTAGGCTAACTTGCTACTTGCATCACTAAAGCTTTTAATATTTGTGTTAAGATTGGTAACTTACAGTAGGCTAACTTGCTACTTGTATCACTAAAGCTTTTAATATTTGTGTTAAGATTGGTAACTTACAGTAGGCTAACTTGCTACTTGTATCACTTAAGTTTTAAATATTTGTGTTAAGATTTGTAACTTAGGCTAACTTGCTTCTTGTATCACTGAAGCTTTTAATATTTGTGTTAAGATTGGTAACTTAGGCTAACTTGCTACTTATATCCGAGGCTCTAAAGGTCTCTAAATCATTAAAATCATTGAACAGAAATAGCTGGTATGGTAGTATAGAAAGCTTGATGCAGTACATTAATATAGATGTTAAAAAAGTTAAAAATATTAAAATAGACTTGAAATCTTTAATTTACAGCAAATTAAAACAAAAATATAATTTTGTATAGAGATCTGAAATTTATGATGACAGAAATAATAAACAGGGGGGTAATAAATTAAGAACTTACAGACTATTTAAAGATAATATTTCCTTAGAAAAATATTTACTAATACTAAATGAGGATGAAAGGAGAGTACTTACTAAGTTCAGAGTAAGTGCTCATAATCTAGATATCGAAAAAGGAAGATATATAGGAGTAAAAACAGAAGATAGAATTTGTGAATTATGTAACACTGGGGTTGAAGATGAAACCCATTTTCTTCTTCAGTGTCCTGTTTTAGAAAACAAGAGAACCCAAATTATTAATAATATTAAAAATGTGAATACAAATTTCAATAATCTGCCAAATAAATCAAAATTAATATGTTTAATGTCATCAGAAGATAATTTTATAATTAAGAACACTAGTTCACTACTATGTTCTTTATTTAAAGAAAGAGATTGAGTTCTCTAAGGAAATTAAGATAGATTGAAAAATAAAAAATAAAAATAATAATATTTAATAAAATATTAATAATATTAATGAAATACTGTTCATAAAAAATACTATATGTATACTATAACTATACTGAATATGAGTCACTGGTGGTTCTCCCATACTAATACTAATAAAATATTACACTTATACATGGTGTGAAAGTAAATATCTGGAAATTATGTAAGATCACCATGCAGGGTCAGATTTTATTATTGTATTTATTCATTTGTTATATTGTCCTTCTTTCTTTCTCTGTTGTAAAACCAATCAAACCAATCAATATGAAATCAAATGTATGTAATTCACTTAATTATTCTGCTCAATATATTGGGTGTCATCATTGACAATAAAAGATTTGTATATTGTATCCCTAAAGTTTTAAATATTTGTGTTAAGATTGGTAACTTAGGCTAACTTGCTACTTGTATCCCTAAAGTTTTAAATATTTGTGTTCAGATTTGTAACTTTGGCTAACTTGCTACTTGTATCACTAAATGTTTTAAATATTTGTGCTAAGATTTATAACTTAGGCTAAATTGCTACTTTTATCACTGAACGTTTTAAATATTTGTGTTCAGATTTGTAACTTAGGCTAATTTGCTTCTTGTATCACTAAACATTTTAAATATTTGTGTTCAGATTTGTATCTTAGACTAACTTGCTTCTTTTATCACTAAACATTTTAAATATTTGTGTTCAGATTTGTAACTTAGGCTAACTTGCTACTCGTATCTTACTTGTATCACTAAACATTTTAAATAAATTTGTGTTCAGATTTGTATCTTAGGCTAACTTGCTTCTTGTATCACTAAACGTTTTAAATATTTGTGTTCAGATATGTAGCTTAGGCTAACTTGCTTCTTGTATCACTAAACGTTTTAAATATTTGTGTTCAGATATGTAACTTAGGCTAACTTGCTTCTTGTATCACTAAACATTTTAAATATTTGTGTTCAGATTTGTATCTTAGGCTAACTTGCTTCTTGTATTTAACTAAACATTTTAAATATTTGTGTTCAGATTTGTAACTTAGGCTAACTTGCTTCTTGTATCACTAAACATTTTAAATATTTGTGTTCGGATTTGTATCTTAGGCTAACTTGCTTCTTTTATCACTAAACATTTTAAATATTTGTGTTCAGATTTGTAACTTAGGCTAACTTGCTACTCATATCATACTTGTATCACTAAACATTTTAATTCAATTTGTGTTCAGATTTGTAACTTAGGCTAACTTGCTTCTTGTATCACTAAACATTTTAAATATTTGTGTTAAGATTTGTATCTTAGGCTAACTTGCTTCTTGTATCACTAAACGTTTTAAATACTTGTGTTCAGATATGTAACTTAGGCTAACTTGCTTCTTGTATCACTAAACATTTTAAATATTTGTGTTCAGATTTGTAACTTAGGCTAACTTGCTTCTTGTATCACTAAAGCTTTTAATATTTGTGTTAAGATTGGTAACTTAGGCTAACTTGCTACTTATATCCGAGGCTCTAAAGGTCTCTAAATCATTAAAATCATTGAACAAAAATAGCTGGTATGGTAGTATAGAAAGCTTGATGCAGTACATTAATATAGATGTTAAAAAAGTAAAAAATATTAAAATAGACTTGAAATCTTTAATTGACAGCAAATTAAAACAAAAATATAATTTTGTATAGAGATCTGAAATTTATGATGACAGAAATAATAAACAGGGGGGTAATAAATTAAGAACTTACAGACTATTTAAAGATAATATTTCCTTAGAAAAATATTTACTAATACTAAATGAGGATGAAAGGAGAGTACTTACTAAGTTCAGAGTAAGTGCTCATAATCTAGATATCGAAAAAGGAAGATATATAGGAGTAAAAACAGAAGATAGAATTTGTGAATTATGTAACACTGGGGTTGAAGATGAAACCCATTTTCTTCTTCAGTGTCCTGTTTTAGATAACAAGAGAACCCAAATTATTAATAATATTAAAAATGTGAATACAAATTTCAATAATCTGCCAAATAAATCAAAATTAATATGTTTAATGTTATCAGAAGATAATTTTATAATTGAGAACACTAGATCACTACTATATTCTTTATTTTAAGAAAGATATTGAGTTCTCAAAGGAAATTAAGATAGATTGAAAAATAAAAAATAAAAATAATAATATTTAATATTAAATAAAATATTAATAATATTAATGAAATACTGTTCATAAAAAATACTATATGTATACTATAACTATACTGAATATGAGTCACTGGTGGTTCTCCCATACTAATATTAATAAAATATTACACTTATACATGGTGTGAAAGTAAATATCTGGAAATTATGTAAGATCACCATGCAGGGTCAGATTTTATTATTGTATTTATTCATTTGTTATATTGTCCTTCTTTCTTTCTTTGTTGTAAAACCAATCAAACCAATCAATATGAAATCAAATGTATGTAATTCACTTAATTATTCTGCTCAATATATTGGGTGTCATGATTGACAATAAAAGATTTGTATATTGTATCCCTAAAGTTTTGAATATTTGTGTTAAGATTGGTAACTTAGGCTAACTTGCTACTTGTATCCCTAAAGTTTTAAATATTTGTGTTCAGATTTGTAACTTTGGCTAACTTGCTACTTGTATCACTAAATGTTTTAAATATTTGTGTTCAGCTTTATAACTTAGGCTAAATTGCTACTTTTATCACTGAACGTTTTAAATATTTGTGTTCAGATTTGTAACTTAGGCTAATTTGCTTCTTGTATCATTAAACATTTTAAATATTTGTGTTCAGATTTGTAACTTATGCTAACTTGCTTCTTGTATCACTAAACATTTTAAATATTTGTGTTCAGATTTGTATCTTAGGCTAACTTGCTTCTTTTATCACTAAACATTTTAAATATTTGTGTTAAGATTGGTAGCTTAGGCTAACTTGCTACTTGTATCACTAAAGTTTTAAATATTTGTGTTCAGATATGTAACTTAGGCTCACTTTCTTCTTGTATATATAAACATTTTAAATATTTGTGTTCAGATTTGTAACTTATGCTAACTTGCTTCTTGTATCACTAAACATTTTAAATATTTGTGTTCAGATTTGTATCTTAGGCTAACTTGCTTCTTTTATCACTAAACATTTTAAATATTTGTGTTAAGATTGGTAGCTTAGGCTAACTTGCTACTTGTATCACTAAAGTTTTAAATATTTGTGTTCAGATATGTAACTTAGGCTCACTTTCTTCTTGTATATATAAACATTTTAAATATTTGTGTTCAGATTTGTAACATGGGCTAACTTGCTACTTGTATCCCTAAAGTTTTAAATATTTGTGTTAAGATTTGTAACTTAGCTAACTTGCTACTTGTATCACTAAAGTTTTAAATATTTGAGTTAAGATTTGTAACTTATGCTAACTTGCTTCTTGTATCACTAAACATTTTAAATATTTGTGTTCAGATTTGTAACTTAGGCTAACTTACTACTCGTATCATACTTGTATCACTAAACATTTTAAATAAATTTGTGTTCAGATTTGTATCTTAGGCTAACTTGCTTCTTGTATCACTAAACATGTTAAATATTTGTGTTCAGATATGTAACTTAGGCTAACCTGCTTCTTGTATTACTAAACACTTTAAATATTTGTGTTCAGATATGTATCTTAGGCTAACTTGTTTCTTGTATCACTAAACATTTTAAATATTTGTTTTAAGATTGGTAGCTTAGGCTAACTTGCTACTTGTATCCCTAAAGTTTTGAATATTTGTGCTAAGATTGGTAACTTAGGCTAACTTGCTACTTGTATCCCTAAAGTTTTAAATATTTGTGTTAAGATTTGTAACTTAGGCTAATTTGCTTCTTGTATCACTAAACGTTTTAAATATTTGTGTTCAGATTTGTAATTTAGGCGAACTTGCTACTTGTATCACTAAACATTTTAAATATTTGTGTTAAGATTTGTAACTTAGGCTAACTTGCTTCTTGTATCACTAAGCGTTTTAAATATTTGTGTTCAGATATGTAACTTAGGCCACTTTCTTCTTGTAGATATAAACATTTTAAATATTTGTGTTAAGATTTGTAACATAGGCTAAATTGCTACTTGTATCCCTAAAGTTTGAAATATTTGTGTTAAGATTTGTAACTTATGCTAACTTGCTTCTTGTATCACTAAACATTTTAAATATTTGTGTTAAGATTGGTAACTTAGGCTAACTTGCTTCTTGTATCACTAAACATTTTAAATATTTGTGTTCAGATTTGTATCTTAGGCTAACTTGCTTCTTGTATCACTAAACATGTTAAATATTTGTGTTCAGATTTGTAACTTAGGCTAACCTCCTACTCGTATCATACTTGTATCACTAAACATTTTAAATAAATTTGTGTTCAGATTTGTATCTTAGGCTAACTTGCTTCTTGTATCACTAAACGTTTTAAATATTTGTGTTCAGATTTGTAGCTTACGCTAACTTGCTTCTTGTATCACTAAACATTTTAAATATTTGTGTTAAGATTTGTATCTTAGGCTAACTTACTTATTGTATTTAACTAAACATTTTAAATATTTGTGTTCAGATTTGTAACTTAGGATAACTTGCTTCTTGTATCACTAAACATTTTAAATATTTGTGTTCAGATATGTAACTTAGGCTAAATTGCTACTTGTATCCCTAAAGTTTTAAATATTTGTGCTAAGATTGGTAACTTACGGTAGGCTAACTTGCTACTTGCATCACTAAAGCTTTTAATATTTGTGTTAAGATTGGTAACTTACAGTAGGCTAACTTGCTACTTGTATCACTAAAGCTTTTAATATTTGTGTTAAGATTGGTAACTTACAGTAGGCTAACTTGCTACTTGTATCACTTAAGTTTTAAATATTTGTGTTAAGATTTGTAACTTAGGCTAACTTGCTTCTTGTATCACTGAAGCTTTTAATATTTGTGTTAAGATTGGTAACTTAGGCTAACTTGCTACTTATATCCGAGGCTCTAAAGGTCTCTAAATCATTAAAATCATTGAACAAAAATAGCTGGTATGGTAGTATAGAAAGCTTGATGCAGTACATTAATATAGATGTTAAAAAAGTTAAAAATATTAAAATAGACTTGAAATCTTTAATTTACAGCAAATTAAAACAAAAATATAATTTTGTATAGAGATCTGAAATTTATGATGACAGAAATAATAAACAGGGGGGTAATAAATTAAGAACTTACAGACTATTTAAAGATAATATTTCCTTAGAAAAATATTTACTAATACTAAATGAGGATGAAAGGAGAGTACTTACTAAGTTCAGAGTAAGTGCTCATAATCTAGATATCGGAAAAGGAAGATATATAGGAGTAAAAACAGAAGATAGAATTTGTGAATTATGTAACACTGGGGTTGAAGATGAAACCCATTTTCTTCTTCAGTGTCCTGTTTTAGAAAACAAGAGAACCCAAATTATTAATAATATTAAAAATGTGAATACAAATTTCAATAATCTGCCAAATAAATCAAAATTAATATGTTTAATGTCATCAGAAGATAATTTTATAATTAAGAACACTAGTTCACTACTATGTTCTTTATTTAAAGAAAGAGATTGAGTTCTCTAAGGAAATTAAGATAGATTGAAAAATAAAAAATAAAAATAATAATATTTAATATTAAATAAAATATTAATAATATTAATGAAATACTGTTCATAAAAAATACTATATGTATACTATAACTATACTGAATATGAGTCACTGGTGGTTCTCCCATACTAATACTAATAAAATATTACACTTATACATGGTGTGAAAGTAAATATCTGGAAATTATGTAAGATCACCATGCAGGGTCAGATTTTATTATTGTATTTATTCATTTGTTATATTGTCCTTCTTTCTTTCTTTGTTGTAAAACCAATCAAACCAATCAATATGAAATCAAATGTATGTAATTCACTTAATTATTCTGCTCAATATATTGGGTGTCATCATTGACAATAAAAGATTTGTATATTGTATCCCTAAAGTTTTAAATATTTGTGTTAAGATTGGTAACTTAGGCTAACTTGCTACTTGTATCCCTAAAGTTTTAAATATTTGTGTTCAGATTTGTAACTTTGGCTAACTTGCTACTTGTATCACTAAATGTTTTAAATATTTGTGCTAAGATTTATAACTTAGGCTAAATTGCTACTTTTATCACTGAACGTTTTAAATATTTGTGTTCAGATTTGTAACTTAGGCTAATTTGCTTCTTGTATCACTAAATGTTTTAAATATTTGTGCTAAGATTTATAACTTAGGCTAAATTGCTACTTTTATCACTGAACGTTTTAAATATTTGTGTTCAGATTTGTAACTTAGGCTAATTTGCTTCTTGTATCACTAAACATTTTAAATATTTGTGTTCAGATTTGTATCTTAGACTAACTTGCTTCTTTTATCACTAAACATTTTAAATATTTGTGTTCAGATTTGTAACTTAGGCTAACTTGCTACTCGTATCTTACTTGTATCACTAAACATTTTAAATAAATTTGTGTTCAGATTTGTATCTTAGGCTAACTTGCTTCTTGTATCACTAAACGTTTTAAATATTTGTGTTCAGATATGTAGCTTAGGCTAACTTGCTTCTTGTATCACTAAACGTTTTAAATATTTGTTTTAAGATATGTAACTTAGGCTAACTTGCTTCTTGTATCACTAAACATTTTAAATATTTGTGTTCAGATTTGTATCTTAGGCTAACTTGCTTCTTGTATTTAACTAAACATTTTAAATATTTGTGTTCAGATTTGTAACTTAGGCTAACTTGCTTCTTGTATCACTAAACATTTTAAATATTTGTGTTCGGATTTGTATCTTAGGCTAACTTGCTTCTTTTATCACTAAACATTTTAAATATTTGTGTTCAGATTTGTAACTTAGGCTAACTTGCTACTCATATCATACTTGTATCACTAAACATTTTAAATAAATTTGTGTTCAGATTTGTATCTTAGGCTAACTTGCTTCTTGTATCACTAAGCGTTTTGAATATTTGTGTTCAGATATGTAACTTAGGCTAACTTGCTTCTTGTATCACTAAGCATTTTAAATATTTGTGTTAAGATTTGTATCTTAGGCTAACTTGCTTCTTGTATCACTAAACATTTTAAATATTTGTGTTCAGATTTGTAGCTTAGGCTAACTTGCTACTTGTATCACTAAACATTTTAAATATTTGTGTTCAGATTTGTATCTTAGGCTAACTTGCTTCTTGTGTCACTAAACGTTTTAAATATTTGTGTTCAGATATGTAACTTAGGCTAACTTGCTTCTTGTATCACTAAACATTTTAAATATTTGTGTTCAGATTTGTAACTTATGCTAACTTGCTTCTTGTATCACTAAACATTTTAAATATTTGTGTTCAGATTTGTATCTTAGGCTAACTTGCTACTTGTATCACTAAAGTTTTAAATATTTGTGTTCAGATTTGTAACTTTGGCTAACTTGCTACTTGTATCACTAAATGTTTTTAATATTTGTGTTCAGATTTATAACTTAGGCTAAATTGCTACTTTTATCACTGAACGTTTTAAATATTTGTGTTCAGATTTGTAACTTAGGCTAATTTGCTTCTTGTATCATTAAACATTTTAAATATTTGTGTTCAGATTTGTAACTTATGCTAACTTGCTTCTTGTATCACTAAACATTTTAAATATTTGTGTTCAGATTTGTATCTTAGGCTAACTTGCTTCTTTTATCACTAAACATTTTAAATATTTGTGTTCAGATTTGTAACTTAGGCTAACTTGCTACTCGTATCATACTTGTATCACTAAACATTTTAAATAAATTTGTGTTCAGATATGTATCTTAGGCTAACTTCCTCTTGTATCACTAAACGTTTTAAATATTTGTGTTCAGATATGTAACTTAGGCTAACTTGTTTCTTGTATCACTAAACATTTTAAATATTTGTGTTCAGATTTGTATCTTAGGCTAACTTGCTTCTTGTATCACTAAGCGTTTTAAATATTTGTGTTCAGATTTGTAGCTTACGCTAACTTGCTTCTTGTATCACTAAACATTTTAAATATTTGTGTTAAGATTTGTATCTTAGGCTAACTTACTTCTTGTATTTAACTAAACATTTTAAATATTTGTGTTCAGATTTGTAACTTAGGCTAACTTGCTTCTTGTATCACTAAACATTTTAAATATTTGTGTTCAGATATGTAACTTAGGCTAAATTGCTACTTGTATCCCTAAAGTTTTAAATATTTGTGCTAAGATTGGTAACTTACGGTAGGCTAACTTGCTACTTGCATCACTAAAGCTTTTAATATTTGTGTTAAGATTGGTAACTTACAGTAGGCTAACTTGCTACTTGTATCACTAAAGCTTTTAATATTTGTGTTAAGATTGGTAACTTACAGTAGGCTAACTTGCTACTTGTATCACTTAAGTTTTAAATATTTGTGTTAAGATTTGTAACTTAGGCTAACTTGCTTCTTGTATCACTGAAGCTTTTAATATTTGTGTTAAGATTGGTAACTTAGGCTAACTTGCTACTTATATCCGAGGCTCTAAAGGTCTCTAAATCATTAAAATCATTGAACAGAAATAGCTGGTATGGTAGTATAGAAAGCTTGATGCAGTACATTAATATAGATGTTAAAAAAGTTAAAAATATTAAAATAGACTTGAAATCTTTAATTTACAGCAAATTAAAACAAAAATATAATTTTGTATAGAGATCTGAAATTTATGATGACAGAAATAATAAACAGGGGGGTAATAAATTAAGAACTTACAGACTATTTAAAGATAATATTTCCTTAGAAAAATATTTACTAATACTAAATGAGGATGAAAGGAGAGTACTTACTAAGTTCAGAGTAAGTGCTCATAATCTAGATATCGAAAAAGGAAGATATATAGGAGTAAAAACAGAAGATAGAATTTGTGAATTATGTAACACTGGGGTTGAAGATGAAACCCATTTTCTTCTTCAGTGTCCTGTTTTAGAAAACAAGAGAACCCAAATTATTAATAATATTAAAAATGTGAATACAAATTTCAATAATCTGCCAAATAAATCAAAATTAATATGTTTAATGTCATCAGAAGATAATTTTATAATTAAGAACACTAGTTCACTACTATGTTCTTTATTTAAAGAAAGAGATTGAGTTCTCTAAGGAAATTAAGATAGATTGAAAAATAAAAAATAAAAATAATAATATTTAATAAAATATTAATAATATTAATGAAATACTGTTCATAAAAAATACTATATGTATACTATAACTATACTGAATATGAGTCACTGGTGGTTCTCCCATACTAATACTAATAAAATATTACACTTATACATGGTGTGAAAGTAAATATCTGGAAATTATGTAAGATCACCATGCAGGGTCAGATTTTATTATTGTATTTATTCATTTGTTATATTGTCCTTCTTTCTTTCTCTGTTGTAAAACCAATCAAACCAATCAATATGAAATCAAATGTATGTAATTCACTTAATTATTCTGCTCAATATATTGGGTGTCATCATTGACAATAAAAGATTTGTATATTGTATCCCTAAAGTTTTAAATATTTGTGTTAAGATTGGTAACTTAGGCTAACTTGCTACTTGTATCCCTAAAGTTTTAAATATTTGTGTTCAGATTTGTAACTTTGGCTAACTTGCTACTTGTATCACTAAATGTTTTAAATATTTGTGCTAAGATTTATAACTTAGGCTAAATTGCTACTTTTATCACTGAACGTTTTAAATATTTGTGTTCAGATTTGTAACTTAGGCTAATTTGCTTCTTGTATCACTAAACATTTTAAATATTTGTGTTCAGATTTGTATCTTAGACTAACTTGCTTCTTTTATCACTAAACATTTTAAATATTTGTGTTCAGATTTGTAACTTAGGCTAACTTGCTACTCGTATCTTACTTGTATCACTAAACATTTTAAATAAATTTGTGTTCAGATTTGTATCTTAGGCTAACTTGCTTCTTGTATCACTAAACGTTTTAAATATTTGTGTTCAGATATGTAGCTTAGGCTAACTTGCTTCTTGTATCACTAAACGTTTTAAATATTTGTGTTCAGATATGTAACTTAGGCTAACTTGCTTCTTGTATCACTAAACATTTTAAATATTTGTGTTCAGATTTGTATCTTAGGCTAACTTGCTTCTTGTATTTAACTAAACATTTTAAATATTTGTGTTCAGATTTGTAACTTAGGCTAACTTGCTTCTTGTATCACTAAACATTTTAAATATTTGTGTTCGGATTTGTATCTTAGGCTAACTTGCTTCTTTTATCACTAAACATTTTAAATATTTGTGTTCAGATTTGTAACTTAGGCTAACTTGCTACTCATATCATACTTGTATCACTAAACATTTTAATTCAATTTGTGTTCAGATTTGTAACTTAGGCTAACTTGCTTCTTGTATCACTAAACATTTTAAATATTTGTGTTAAGATTTGTATCTTAGGCTAACTTGCTTCTTGTATCACTAAACGTTTTAAATACTTGTGTTCAGATATGTAACTTAGGCTAACTTGCTTCTTGTATCACTAAACATTTTAAATATTTGTGTTCAGATTTGTAACTTAGGCTAACTTGCTTCTTGTATCACTAAAGCTTTTAATATTTGTGTTAAGATTGGTAACTTAGGCTAACTTGCTACTTATATCCGAGGCTCTAAAGGTCTCTAAATCATTAAAATCATTGAACAAAAATAGCTGGTATGGTAGTATAGAAAGCTTGATGCAGTACATTAATATAGATGTTAAAAAAGTAAAAAATATTAAAATAGACTTGAAATCTTTAATTGACAGCAAATTAAAACAAAAATATAATTTTGTATAGAGATCTGAAATTTATGATGACAGAAATAATAAACAGGGGGGTAATAAATTAAGAACTTACAGACTATTTAAAGATAATATTTCCTTAGAAAAATATTTACTAATACTAAATGAGGATGAAAGGAGAGTACTTACTAAGTTCAGAGTAAGTGCTCATAATCTAGATATCGAAAAAGGAAGATATATAGGAGTAAAAACAGAAGATAGAATTTGTGAATTATGTAACACTGGGGTTGAAGATGAAACCCATTTTCTTCTTCAGTGTCCTGTTTTAGATAACAAGAGAACCCAAATTATTAATAATATTAAAAATGTGAATACAAATTTCAATAATCTGCCAAATAAATCAAAATTAATATGTTTAATGTTATCAGAAGATAATTTTATAATTGAGAACACTAGATCACTACTATATTCTTTATTTTAAGAAAGATATTGAGTTCTCAAAGGAAATTAAGATAGATTGAAAAATAAAAAATAAAAATAATAATATTTAATATTAAATAAAATATTAATAATATTAATGAAATACTGTTCATAAAAAATACTATATGTATACTATAACTATACTGAATATGAGTCACTGGTGGTTCTCCCATACTAATATTAATAAAATATTACACTTATACATGGTGTGAAAGTAAATATCTGGAAATTATGTAAGATCACCATGCAGGGTCAGATTTTATTATTGTATTTATTCATTTGTTATATTGTCCTTCTTTCTTTCTTTGTTGTAAAACCAATCAAACCAATCAATATGAAATCAAATGTATGTAATTCACTTAATTATTCTGCTCAATATATTGGGTGTCATGATTGACAATAAAAGATTTGTATATTGTATCCCTAAAGTTTTGAATATTTGTGTTAAGATTGGTAACTTAGGCTAACTTGCTACTTGTATCCCTAAAGTTTTAAATATTTGTGTTCAGATTTGTAACTTTGGCTAACTTGCTACTTGTATCACTAAATGTTTTAAATATTTGTGTTCAGCTTTATAACTTAGGCTAAATTGCTACTTTTATCACTGAACGTTTTAAATATTTGTGTTCAGATTTGTAACTTAGGCTAATTTGCTTCTTGTATCATTAAACATTTTAAATATTTGTGTTCAGATTTGTAACTTATGCTAACTTGCTTCTTGTATCACTAAACATTTTAAATATTTGTGTTCAGATTTGTATCTTAGGCTAACTTGCTTCTTTTATCACTAAACATTTTAAATATTTGTGTTAAGATTGGTAGCTTAGGCTAACTTGCTACTTGTATCACTAAAGTTTTAAATATTTGTGTTCAGATATGTAACTTAGGCTCACTTTCTTCTTGTATATATAAACATTTTAAATATTTGTGTTCAGATTTGTAACTTATGCTAACTTGCTTCTTGTATCACTAAACATTTTAAATATTTGTGTTCAGATTTGTATCTTAGGCTAACTTGCTTCTTTTATCACTAAACATTTTAAATATTTGTGTTAAGATTGGTAGCTTAGGCTAACTTGCTACTTGTATCACTAAAGTTTTAAATATTTGTGTTCAGATATGTAACTTAGGCTCACTTTCTTCTTGTATATATAAACATTTTAAATATTTGTGTTCAGATTTGTAACATGGGCTAACTTGCTACTTGTATCCCTAAAGTTTTAAATATTTGTGTTAAGATTTGTAACTTAGCTAACTTGCTACTTGTATCACTAAAGTTTTAAATATTTGAGTTAAGATTTGTAACTTATGCTAACTTGCTTCTTGTATCACTAAACATTTTAAATATTTGTGTTCAGATTTGTAACTTAGGCTAACTTACTACTCGTATCATACTTGTATCACTAAACATTTTAAATAAATTTGTGTTCAGATTTGTATCTTAGGCTAACTTGCTTCTTGTATCACTAAACATGTTAAATATTTGTGTTCAGATATGTAACTTAGGCTAACCTGCTTCTTGTATTACTAAACACTTTAAATATTTGTGTTCAGATATGTATCTTAGGCTAACTTGTTTCTTGTATCACTAAACATTTTAAATATTTGTTTTAAGATTGGTAGCTTAGGCTAACTTGCTACTTGTATCCCTAAAGTTTTGAATATTTGTGCTAAGATTGGTAACTTAGGCTAACTTGCTACTTGTATCCCTAAAGTTTTAAATATTTGTGTTAAGATTTGTAACTTAGGCTAATTTGCTTCTTGTATCACTAAACGTTTTAAATATTTGTGTTCAGATTTGTAATTTAGGCGAACTTGCTACTTGTATCACTAAACATTTTAAATATTTGTGTTAAGATTTGTAACTTAGGCTAACTTGCTTCTTGTATCACTAAGCGTTTTAAATATTTGTGTTCAGATATGTAACTTAGGCCACTTTCTTCTTGTAGATATAAACATTTTAAATATTTGTGTTAAGATTTGTAACATAGGCTAAATTGCTACTTGTATCCCTAAAGTTTGAAATATTTGTGTTAAGATTTGTAACTTATGCTAACTTGCTTCTTGTATCACTAAACATTTTAAATATTTGTGTTAAGATTGGTAACTTAGGCTAACTTGCTTCTTGTATCACTAAACATTTTAAATATTTGTGTTCAGATATGTAACTTAGGCTCACTTTCTTCTTGTATATATAAACATTTTAAATATTTGTGTTCAGATTTGTAACATGGGCTAACTTGCTACTTGTATCCCTAAAGTTTTAAATATTTGTGTTAAGATTTGTAACTTAGCTAACTTGCTACTTGTATCACTAAAGTTTTAAATATTTGAGTTAAGATTTGTAACTTATGCTAACTTGCTTCTTGTATCACTAAACATTTTAAATATTTGTGTTCAGATTTGTAACTTAGGCTAACTTACTACTCGTATCATACTTGTATCACTAAACATTTTAAATAAATTTGTGTTCAGATTTGTATCTTAGGCTAACTTGCTTCTTGTATCACTAAACATGTTAAATATTTGTGTTCAGATATGTAACTTAGGCTAACCTGCTTCTTGTATTACTAAACACTTTAAATATTTGTGTTCAGATATGTATCTTAGGCTAACTTGTTTCTTGTATCACTAAACATTTTAAATATTTGTTTTAAGATTGGTAGCTTAGGCTAACTTGCTACTTGTATCCCTAAAGTTTTGAATATTTGTGCTAAGATTGGTAACTTAGGCTAACTTGCTACTTGTATCCCTAAAGTTTTAAATATTTGTGTTAAGATTTGTAACTTAGGCTAATTTGCTTCTTGTATCACTAAACGTTTTAAATATTTGTGTTCAGATTTGTAATTTAGGCGAACTTGCTACTTGTATCACTAAACATTTTAAATATTTGTGTTAAGATTTGTAACTTAGGCTAACTTGCTTCTTGTATCACTAAGCGTTTTAAATATTTGTGTTCAGATATGTAACTTAGGCCACTTTCTTCTTGTAGATATAAACATTTTAAATATTTGTGTTAAGATTTGTAACATAGGCTAAATTGCTACTTGTATCCCTAAAGTTTGAAATATTTGTGTTAAGATTTGTAACTTATGCTAACTTGCTTCTTGTATCACTAAACATTTTAAATATTTGTGTTAAGATTGGTAACTTAGGCTAACTTGCTTCTTGTATCACTAAACATTTTAAATATTTGTGTTCAGATTTGTATCTTAGGCTAACTTGCTTCTTGTATCACTAAACATGTTAAATATTTGTGTTCAGATTTGTAACTTAGGCTAACCTCCTACTCGTATCATACTTGTATCACTAAACATTTTAAATAAATTTGTGTTCAGATTTGTATCTTAGGCTAACTTGCTTCTTGTATCACTAAACGTTTTAAATATTTGTGTTCAGATTTGTAGCTTACGCTAACTTGCTTCTTGTATCACTAAACATTTTAAATATTTGTGTTAAGATTTGTATCTTAGGCTAACTTACTTATTGTATTTAACTAAACATTTTAAATATTTGTGTTCAGATTTGTAACTTAGGATAACTTGCTTCTTGTATCACTAAACATTTTAAATATTTGTGTTCAGATATGTAACTTAGGCTAAATTGCTACTTGTATCCCTAAAGTTTTAAATATTTGTGCTAAGATTGGTAACTTACGGTAGGCTAACTTGCTACTTGCATCACTAAAGCTTTTAATATTTGTGTTAAGATTGGTAACTTACAGTAGGCTAACTTGCTACTTGTATCACTAAAGCTTTTAATATTTGTGTTAAGATTGGTAACTTACAGTAGGCTAACTTGCTACTTGTATCACTTAAGTTTTAAATATTTGTGTTAAGATTTGTAACTTAGGCTAACTTGCTTCTTGTATCACTGAAGCTTTTAATATTTGTGTTAAGATTGGTAACTTAGGCTAACTTGCTACTTATATCCGAGGCTCTAAAGGTCTCTAAATCATTAAAATCATTGAACAAAAATAGCTGGTATGGTAGTATAGAAAGCTTGATGCAGTACATTAATATAGATGTTAAAAAAGTTAAAAATATTAAAATAGACTTGAAATCTTTAATTTACAGCAAATTAAAACAAAAATATAATTTTGTATAGAGATCTGAAATTTATGATGACAGAAATAATAAACAGGGGGGTAATAAATTAAGAACTTACAGACTATTTAAAGATAATATTTCCTTAGAAAAATATTTACTAATACTAAATGAGGATGAAAGGAGAGTACTTACTAAGTTCAGAGTAAGTGCTCATAATCTAGATATCGGAAAAGGAAGATATATAGGAGTAAAAACAGAAGATAGAATTTGTGAATTATGTAACACTGGGGTTGAAGATGAAACCCATTTTCTTCTTCAGTGTCCTGTTTTAGAAAACAAGAGAACCCAAATTATTAATAATATTAAAAATGTGAATACAAATTTCAATAATCTGCCAAATAAATCAAAATTAATATGTTTAATGTCATCAGAAGATAATTTTATAATTAAGAACACTAGTTCACTACTATGTTCTTTATTTAAAGAAAGAGATTGAGTTCTCTAAGGAAATTAAGATAGATTGAAAAATAAAAAATAAAAATAATAATATTTAATATTAAATAAAATATTAATAATATTAATGAAATACTGTTCATAAAAAATACTATATGTATACTATAACTATACTGAATATGAGTCACTGGTGGTTCTCCCATACTAATACTAATAAAATATTACACTTATACATGGTGTGAAAGTAAATATCTGGAAATTATGTAAGATCACCATGCAGGGTCAGATTTTATTATTGTATTTATTCATTTGTTATATTGTCCTTCTTTCTTTCTTTGTTGTAAAACCAATCAAACCAATCAATATGAAATCAAATGTATGTAATTCACTTAATTATTCTGCTCAATATATTGGGTGTCATCATTGACAATAAAAGATTTGTATATTGTATCCCTAAAGTTTTAAATATTTGTGTTAAGATTGGTAACTTAGGCTAACTTGCTACTTGTATCCCTAAAGTTTTAAATATTTGTGTTCAGATTTGTAACTTTGGCTAACTTGCTACTTGTATCACTAAATGTTTTAAATATTTGTGCTAAGATTTATAACTTAGGCTAAATTGCTACTTTTATCACTGAACGTTTTAAATATTTGTGTTCAGATTTGTAACTTAGGCTAATTTGCTTCTTGTATCACTAAATGTTTTAAATATTTGTGCTAAGATTTATAACTTAGGCTAAATTGCTACTTTTATCACTGAACGTTTTAAATATTTGTGTTCAGATTTGTAACTTAGGCTAATTTGCTTCTTGTATCACTAAACATTTTAAATATTTGTGTTCAGATTTGTATCTTAGACTAACTTGCTTCTTTTATCACTAAACATTTTAAATATTTGTGTTCAGATTTGTAACTTAGGCTAACTTGCTACTCGTATCTTACTTGTATCACTAAACATTTTAAATAAATTTGTGTTCAGATTTGTATCTTAGGCTAACTTGCTTCTTGTATCACTAAACGTTTTAAATATTTGTGTTCAGATATGTAGCTTAGGCTAACTTGCTTCTTGTATCACTAAACGTTTTAAATATTTGTTTTAAGATATGTAACTTAGGCTAACTTGCTTCTTGTATCACTAAACATTTTAAATATTTGTGTTCAGATTTGTATCTTAGGCTAACTTGCTTCTTGTATTTAACTAAACATTTTAAATATTTGTGTTCAGATTTGTAACTTAGGCTAACTTGCTTCTTGTATCACTAAACATTTTAAATATTTGTGTTCGGATTTGTATCTTAGGCTAACTTGCTTCTTTTATCACTAAACATTTTAAATATTTGTGTTCAGATTTGTAACTTAGGCTAACTTGCTACTCATATCATACTTGTATCACTAAACATTTTAAATAAATTTGTGTTCAGATTTGTATCTTAGGCTAACTTGCTTCTTGTATCACTAAGCGTTTTGAATATTTGTGTTCAGATATGTAACTTAGGCTAACTTGCTTCTTGTATCACTAAGCATTTTAAATATTTGTGTTAAGATTTGTATCTTAGGCTAACTTGCTTCTTGTATCACTAAACATTTTAAATATTTGTGTTCAGATTTGTAGCTTAGGCTAACTTGCTACTTGTATCACTAAACATTTTAAATATTTGTGTTCAGATTTGTATCTTAGGCTAACTTGCTTCTTGTGTCACTAAACGTTTTAAATATTTGTGTTCAGATATGTAACTTAGGCTAACTTGCTTCTTGTATCACTAAACATTTTAAATATTTGTGTTCAGATTTGTAACTTATGCTAACTTGCTTCTTGTATCACTAAACATTTTAAATATTTGTGTTCAGATTTGTATCTTAGGCTAACTTGCTACTTGTATCACTAAAGTTTTAAATATTTGTGTTCAGATTTGTAACTTTGGCTAACTTGCTACTTGTATCACTAAATGTTTTTAATATTTGTGTTCAGATTTATAACTTAGGCTAAATTGCTACTTTTATCACTGAACGTTTTAAATATTTGTGTTCAGATTTGTAACTTAGGCTAATTTGCTTCTTGTATCATTAAACATTTTAAATATTTGTGTTCAGATTTGTAACTTATGCTAACTTGCTTCTTGTATCACTAAACATTTTAAATATTTGTGTTCAGATTTGTATCTTAGGCTAACTTGCTTCTTTTATCACTAAACATTTTAAATATTTGTGTTCAGATTTGTAACTTAGGCTAACTTGCTACTCGTATCTTGTATCACTAAACATTTTAAATAAATTTGTGTTCAGATATGTAACTTAGGCTAACTTGCTTCTTGTATCACTAAACGTTTTAAATATTTGCATTCAGATATGTAACTTAGGCTAACTTGCTTCTTGTATCACTAAACATTTTAAATATTTGTGTTCAGATTTGTATCTTAGGCTAACTTGCTTCTTGTATCACTAAGCGTTTTAAATATTTGTGTTCAGATTTGTAGCTTAGGCTAACTTGCTACTTGTATCACTAAACATTTTAAATAGTTGTGTTAAGATTTGTATCTTAGGCTAACTTGCTTCTTGTATTTAACTAAACATTTTAAATATTTGTGTTCAGATTTGTAACTTAGGCTAACTTGCTTCTTGTATCACTGAAGCTTTTAATATTTGTGTTAAGATTGGTAACTTAGGCTAACTTGCTACTTATATCCGAGGCTCTAAAGGTCTCTAAATCATTAAAATCATTGAACAAAAATAGCTGGTATGGTAGTATAGAAAGCTTGATGCAGTACATTAATATAGATGTTAAAAAAGTTAAAAATATTAAAATAGACTTGAAATCTTTAATTTACAGCAAATTAAAACAAAAATATAATTTTGTATAGAGATCTGAAATTTATGATGACAGAAATAATAAACAGGGGGGTAATAAATTAAGAACTTACAGACTATTTAAAGATAATATTTCCTTAGAAAAATATTTACTAATACTAAATGAGGATGAAAGGAGAGTACTTACTAAGTTCAGAGTAAGTGCTCATAATCTAGATTTCGAAAAAGGAAGATATATAGGAGTAAAAAAAGAAGATAGAATTTGTGAATTATGTAACACTGGGGTTGAAGATGAAGCCCATTTTCTTCTTCAGTGTCCTGTTTTAGAAAACAAGAGAACCCAAATTATTAATAATATTAAAAATGTTAATACAAATTTCAATAATCTGCCAAATAAATCAAAATTAATATGTTTAATGTCATCAGAAGATAATTTTATAATTGAGAACACTAGATCACTACTATATTCTTTATTTAAAGAAAGAGATTGAGTTCTCAAAGGAAATTAAGATAGATTGAAAAATAAAAAATAAAAATAATAATATTTAATATTAAATAAAATATTAATAATATTAATGAAATACTGTTCATAAAAAATACTATATGTATACTATAACTATACTGAATATGAGTCACTGGTGGTTCTCCCATACTAATATTAATAAAATATTACACTTATACATGGTGTGAAAGTAAATATCTGGAAATTATGTAAGATCACCATGCAGGGTCAGATTTTATTATTGTATTTATTCATTTGTTATATTGTCCTTCTTTCTTTCTTTGTTGTAAAACCAATCAAACCAATCAATATGAAATCAAATGTATGTAATTCACTTAATTATTCTGCTCAATATATTGGGTGGCATGATTGACAATAAAAGATTTGTATATTGTATCCCTAAAGTTTTGAATATTTGTGTTCAGATTGGTAACTTTGGCTAACTTGCTACTTGTATCACTAAATGTTTTAAATATTTGTCTTCAGATTTATAACTTAGGCTAAATTGCTACTTTTATCACTGAACGTTTTAAATATTTGTGTTCAGATTTGTAACTTAGGCTAATTTGCTTCTTGTATCATTAAACATTTTAAATATTTGTGTTCAGATTTGTAACTTATGCTAACTTGCTTCTTGTATCACTAAACATTTTAAATATTTGTGTTCAGATTTGTATCTTAGGCTAACTTGCTACTCGTATCTTGTATCACTAAACATTTTAAATAAATTTGTGTTCAGATATGTAACTTAGGCTAACTTGCTTCTTGTATCACTAAACGTTTTAAATATTTGCATTCAGATATGTAACTTAGGCTAACTTGCTTCTTGTATCACTAAACATTTTAAATATTTGTGTTCAGATTTGTATCTTAGGCTAACTTGCTTCTTGTATCACTAAACGTTTTAAATATTTGTGCTCAGATTTGTAGCGTAGGCTAACTTGCTACTTGTATCACTAAACATTTTAAATATTTGTGTTAAGATTTGTATCTTAGGCTAACTTGCTTCTTGTATTTAACTAAACATCTTAAATATTTGTGTTCAGATTTGTAACTTAGGCTAACTTGCTTCTTGTATCACTAAACATTTTAGATATTTGTGTTCAGATTTGTAACTTAGGCTAACTTGCTACTCATATCATACTTGTATCACTAAACATTTTAAATAAATTTGTGTTCAGATTTGTATCTTAGGCTAACTTGCTTCTTGTATCACTAAGCGTTTTAAATATTTGTGTTCAGATATGTAACTTAGGCTAACTTGCTTCTTGTATCACTAAACATTTTAAATATTTGTGTTAAGATTTGTATCTTAGGCTAACTTGCTTCTTGTATCACTAAACGTTTTAAATATTTGTGTTCAGATTTGTAGCTTAGGCTAACTTGCTACTTGTATCACTAAACATTTTAAATATTTGTGTTAAGATTTGTATCTTAGGCTAACTTGCTTCTTGTATTTAACTAAACATTTTAAATATTTGTGTTCAGATTTGTAACTTAGGCTAACTTGCTTCTTGTATCACTAAACATTTTAAATATTTGTGTTCAGATATGTAACTTAGGCTAAATTGCTACTTGTATCCCTAAAGTTTTAAATATTTGTGTTAAGATTGGTAACTTACAGTAGGCTAACTTGCTACTTGTATCACTAAAGCTTTTAATATTTGTGTTAAGATTGGTAACTTACAGTAGGCTAACTTGCTACTTGTATCACTAAAGCTTTTAATATGTGTGCTAAGATTGGTAACTTTGGCTAACTTGCTATTTGTATCATTTAAGTTTTAAATATTTGTGTTAAGATTTGTAACTTAGGCTAACTTGCTTCTTGTATCACTAAAGCTTTTAATATTTGTGTTAAGATTGGTAACTTAGGCTAACTTGCTACTTATATCTGAGGCTCTAAAGGTCTCTAAATCATTAAAATCATTGAACAAAAATAGCTGGTATGGTAGTATAGAAAGCTTGATGCAGTACATTAATATAGATGTTAAAAAAGTTAAAAATATTAAAATAGACTTGAAATCTTTAATTTACAACAAATCAAAACAAAAATATAATTTTGTATAGAGATCTGAAATTTATGATGACAGAAATAATAAACAGGGGGGTAATAAATTAAGAACTTACAGACTATTTAAAGATAATATTTCCTTAGAAAAATATTTACTAATACTGAATGAGGATGAAAGGAGAGTACTTACTAAGTTCAGAGTAAGTGCTCATAATCTAGATATCGAAAAAGGAAGATATATAGGAGTAAAAACAGAAGATAGAATTTGTGAATTATGTAACATTGGGGTTGAAGATGAAACCCATTTTCTTCTTCAGTGTCCTGTTTTAGAAAACAAGAGAACCCAAATTATTAATAATATTAAAAATGTGAATACAAATTTCAATAATCTGCCAAATAAATCAAAATTAATATGTTTAATGTCATCAGAAGATAATTTTATAATTAAGAACACTAGTTCACTACTATGTTCTTTATTTAAAGAAAGAGATTTAGTTCTCAAAGGAAATTAAGATAGATTGAAAAATAAAAAATAAAAATAATAATATTTAATATTAAATAAAATATTAATAATATTAATGAAATACTGTTCATAAAAATACTATATGTATACTATAACTATACTGAATATGAGTCACTGGTGGTTCTCCCATACTAATATTAATAAAATATTACACTTATACATGGTGTGAAAGTAAATATCTGGAAATTATGTAAGATCACCATGCTGGGTCAGATTTTATTATTGTATTTATTCATTTGTTATATTGTCCTTCTTTCTTTCTTTGTTGTAAAACCAATCAAACCAATCAATATGAAATCAAATGTATGTAATTCACTTAATTATTCTGCTCAATATCTTGGGCGTCATGATTGACAATAAAAGATTTGTATATTGTATCCCTAAAGTTTTAAATATTTGTGTTAAGATTGGTAACTTAGGCTAACTTGCTACTTGTATCCCTAAAGTTTTAAATATTTGTGTTCAGATTTGTAACTTTGGCTAACTTGCTACTTGTATCACTAAATGTTTTAAATATTTGTGTTCAGATTTATAACTTAGGCTAAATTGCTACTTTTATCACTGAACGTTTTAAATATTTGTGTTCAGATTTGTAACTTAAGGTAATTTGCCTCTTGTATCACTAAACATTTTAAATATTTGTGTTCAGATTTGTAACTTATGCTAACTTGCTTCTTTTATCACTAAACATTTTAAATATTTGTGTTCAGATTTGTAACTTAGGCTAACTTGCTTCTTGTATCACTAAACATTTTAAATATTTGTGTTCAGATTTGTATCTTAGGCTAACTTGCTTCTTGTGTTTAACTAAACATTTTAAATATTTGTGTTCAGATTTGTAACTTAGGCTAACTTGCTTCTTGTATCACTAAACATTTTAAATATTTGTGTTCGGATTTGTATCTTAGGCTAACTTGCTTCTTTTATCACTAAACATTTCAGATATTTGTGTTCAGATTTGTAACTTAGGCTAACTTGCTACTCATATCATACTTGTATCACTAAACATTTTAAATAAATTTGTGTTCAGATTTGTATCTTAGGCTAACTTGCTTCTTGTATCACTAAGCATTTTAAATATTTGTGTTCAGATATGTAACTTAGGCTAACTTGCTTCTTGTATCACTAAACATTTTAAATATTTGTGTTAAGATTTGTATCTTAGGCTAACTTGCTTCTTGTATCACTAAACATTTTAAATATTTGTGTTCAGATTTGTAGCTTAGGCTAACTTGCTACTTGTATCACTAAACATTTTAAATATTTGTGTTAAGATTTGTATCTTAGGCTAACTTGCTTCTTGTATTTAACTAAACATTTTAAATATTTGTGTTCAGATTTGTAACTTAGGCTAACTTGCTTCTTGTATCACTAAACATTTTAAATATTTGTGTTCAGATATGTAACTTAGGCTAAATTGCTACTTGTATCCGTAAAGTTTTAAATATTTGTGTTAAGATTGGTAACTTACAGTAGGCTAATTTGCTACTTGTATCACTAAAGCTTTTAATATGTGTGTTAAGATTGGTAACTTTGGCTAACTTGCTATTTGTATCATTTAAGTTTTAAATATTTGTGTTAAGATTTGTAACTTAGGCTAACTTGCTTCTTGTATCACTAAAGCTTTTAATATTTGTGTTAAGATTGGTAACTTAGGCTAACTTGCTACTTATATCTGAGGCTCTAAAGGTCTCTAAATCATTAAAATCATTGAACAAAAATAGCTGGTATGGTAGTATAGAAAGCTTGATGCAGTACATTAATATAGATGTTAAAAAAGTAAAAAATATTAAAATAGACTTGAAATCTTTAATTTACAACAAATCAAAACAAAAATATAGTTTTGTATAGAGATCTGAAATTTATGATGACAGAAATAATAAACAGGGGGGTAATAAATTAAGAACTTACAGACTATTTAAAGATAATATTTCCTTAGAAAAATATTTACTAATACTAAATGAGGATGAAAGGAGAGTACTTACTAAGTTCAGAGTAAGTGCTCATAATCTAGATATCGAAAAAGGAAGATATATAGGAGTAAAAACAGAAGATAGAATTTGTGAATTATGTAACACTGGGGTTGAAGATGAAACCCATTTTCTTCTTCAGTGTCCTGTTTTAGAAAACAAGAGAACCCAAATTATTAATAATATTAAAAATGTGAATACAAATTTCAATAATCTGCCAAATAAATCAAAATTAATATGTTTAATGTCATCAGAAGATAATTTTATAATTAAGAACACTAGTTCACTACTATGTTCTTTACTTAAAGAAAGAGATTTAGTTCTCAAAGGAAATTAAGATAGATTGAAAAATAAAAAATAAAAATAATAATATTTAATATTAAATAAAATATTAATAATATTAATGAAATACAGTTCATAAAAATACTATATGTATACTATAACTATACTGAATATGAGTCACTGGTGGTTCTCCCATAATAATATTAATAAAATATTACACTTATACATGGTGTGAAAGTAAATATCTGGAAATTATGTAAGATCACCATGCTGGGTCAGATTTTATTATTGTATTTATTCATTTGTTATATTGTCCTTCTTTCTTTCTTTGTTGTAAAACCAATCAAACCAATCAATATGAAATCAAATGTATGTAATTCACTTAATTATTCTGCTCAATATATTGGGTGTCATGATTGACAATAAAAGATTTGTATATTGTATCCCTAAAGTTTTAAATATTTGTGTTAAGATTGGTAACGTAGGCTAACTTGCTACTGGTATCCCTAAAGTTTTAAATATTTGTGTTCAGATTTGTAACTTTGGCTAACTTGCTACTTGTATCACTAAATGTTTTAAATATTTGTGTTCAGATTTATAACTTAGGCTAAATTGCTACTTTTATCACTGAACATTTTAAATATTTGTGTTCAGATTTGTAACTTAGGCTAATTTGTTTCTTGTATCATTAAACATTTTAAATATTTGTGTTCAGATTTGTAACTTATGCTAACTTGCTTCTTGTATCACTAAACATTTTAAATATTTGTGTTCAGATTTGTATCTTAGACTAACTTGCTTCTTTTATCACTAAACATTTTAAATATTTGTGTTCAGATTTGTAACTTAGGCTAACTTGCTTCTTGTATCACTAAACATTTTAAATATTTGTGTTCAGATTTGTATCTTAGGCTAACTTGCTTCTTGTATTTAACTAAACATTTTAAATATTTGTGTTCAGATTTGTAACTTAGGCTAACTTGCTTCTTGTATCACTAAACATTTTAAATATTTGTGTTCGGATTTGTATCTTAGGCTAACTTGCTTCTTTTATCACTAAACATTTTAGATATTTGTGTTCAGATTTGTAACTTAGGCTAACTTGCTACTCATATCATACTTGTATCACTAAACATTTTAAATAAATTTGTGTTCAGATTTGTATCTTAGGCTAACTTGCTTCTTGTATCACTAAGCGTTTTAAATATTTGTGTTCAGATATGTAACTTAGGCTAACTTGCTTCTTGTATCACTAAACATTTTAAATATTTGTGTTAAGATTTGTATCTTAGGCTAACTTACTTCTTGTATCACTAAGCGTTTTAAATATTTGTGTTCAGATTTGTAGCTTAGGCTAACTTGCTACTTGTATCACTAAACATTTTAAATATTTGTGTTAAGATTTGTATCTTAGGCTAACTTGCTTCTTGTATTTAACTAAACATTTTAAATATTTGTGTTCAGATTTGTAACTTAGGCTAACTTGCTTCTTTTATCACTAAACATTTTAAATATTTGTGTTCAGATATGTAACTTAGGCTAAATTGCTACTTGTATCCCTAAAGTTTTAAATATTTGTGTTAAGATTGGTAACTTACAGTAGGCTAACTTGCTACTTGTATCACTAAAGCTTTTAATATTTGTGTTAAGATTTGTAACTTACAGTAGGTTAACTTGCTACTTGTATCACTAAAGCTTTTAATATGTGTGTTAAGATTGGTAACTTTGGCTAACTTGCTATTTGTATCATTTAAGTTTTAAATATTTGTGTTAAGATTTGTAACTTAGGCTAACTTGCTTCTTGTATCACTGAAGCTTTTAATATTTGTGTTAAGATTGGTAACTTAGGCTAACTTGCTACTTATATCTGAGGCTCTAAAGGTCTCTAAATCATTAAAATCATTGAACAAACATAGCTGGTATGGTAGTATAGAAAGCTTGATGCAGTACATTAATATAGATGTTAAAAAAGTTAAAAATATTAAAATAGACTTGAAATCTTTAATTTACAACAAATCAAAACAAAAATATAATTTTGTATAGAGATCTGAAATTTATGATGACAGAAATAATAAACAGGGGGGTAATAAATTAAGAACTTACAGACTATTTAAAGATAATATTTCCTTAGAAAAATATTTACTAATACTAAATGAGGATGAAAGGAGAGTACTTACTAAGTTCAGAGTAAGTGCTCATAATCTAGATATCGAAAAAGGAAGATATATAGGAGTAAAAACAGAAGATAGAATTTGTGAATTATGTAATACTGGGGTTGAAGATGAAACCAATTTTCTTCTTCAGTGTCCTGTTTTAGAAAACAAGATAACCCAAATTATTTAATAATATTAAATATGTGAATACAAATTTCAATAATCTGCCAAATAAATCAAAATTAATATGTTTAATGTCATCAGAAGATAGTTGTATAATTAAGAACACTAGTTCACTACTATGTTCTTTATTTAAAGAAAGAGATTTAGTTCTCAAAGGAAATTAAGATAGATTGAAAAATAAAGAAAAAAAAAAAAAATATTTAATATTAAATAAAATATTAATAATATTAATGAAATACTGTTCATAAAAATACTATATGTATACTATAACTATACTGAATATGAGTCACTGGTGGTTCTCCCATACTAATATTAATAAAATATTACACTTATACATGGTGTGAAAGTAAATATCTGAAAATTATGTAAGATCACCATGCAGGGTCAGATTTTATTATTGTATTTATTCATTTGTTATATTGTCCTTCTTTCTTTCTTTGTTGTAAAACCAATCAAACCAATCAATATGAAATCAAATGTATGTAATTCACTTAATTATTCTGCTCAATATATTGGGCGTCATGATTGACAATAAAAGATTTGTATATTGTATCCCTAAAGTTTTAAATATTTGTGTTAAGATTGGTAACTTAGGCTAACTTGCTACTTGTATCCCTAAAGTTTTAAATATTTGTGTTCAGATTTGTAACTTTGGCTAACTTGCTACTTGTATCACTAAACGTTTTAAATATTTGTGCTAAGATTTGTAACTTAGGCTAACTTGCTTCTTGTATAATAAAGCGTTTTAAATATTTTGTGTTCAGATTTATAATTTAGGCGAACTTGCTTCTTGTATCACTAAATGTTTTAAATATTTGTGTTCAGATTTATAACTTAGGCTAAATTACTACTTTTATCACTGAACGTTTTAAATATTTGTGTTCAGATTTGTAACTTAGGCTAAATTGCTTCTTGTATCACTAAACATTTTAAATATTTGTGCTAAGATTTGTAACTTAGGCTAACTTGATTCTTGTATAATAAAGCGTTTTAAATATTTTGTGTTCAGATTTATAATTTAGGCGAACTTGCTTCTTGTATCACTAAATGTTTTAAATATTTATGTTCAGATTTGTAACTTAGGCTAGCTTTCTTCTTGTATCACTAAACGTTTTAAATATTTGTGTTCAGATTTGTAACTTAGGCTAACTTGCTTCTTGTATCACTAAATGTTTTAAATATTTGAGTTAAGATTTGTAACTTAGGCTAACTTGCTTCTTGTATCACTAAATGTTTTAAATATTTGAGGTAAGATTTGTAACTTAGGCTAACTTGCTTCTTGTATCACTAAACGTTTTGAATATTTGTATACTTTATATTTGTCTTATTATATTAAACAGATGTTAATGTTTAAAATAAATATTTTTGATCATGCTTCGTATTTTTAATGGAATACATTAAAATAAATGTCCTGTGTGGCATCTACACTTATATACTGTTAATATTACTTACTGTCGCTCTACATGAATTAGATAACAGAAAGCTATATTTTTGCAAGTGACCGTATATATAGCAAACAATTATCCAGTGAATGCAATTTGACTGCTCAAATAGACCCACTGCAGGAAAAATATCTCTATTTTCACAATAAACTATCGCAATACATTGCAATTTCTAAGAGATATAGGAAATTCATGGATGTATTACCAAATGCTATTAGCACAATCAATCCAGAGAAAAAAAATGATGAAAAATAAATATTCTATACTCTTTCATAAAACAAAATCCAGTGACTATTTATGAACCCCTCCAATTCTATTGATTTCCAGTATCTAAGAATTTGTTTGCCTTTTCCATATGATCCCATTGTGTTAAAGCTATGACATGCAGTGACAGCCAACTTGGATTGATGATATCAAAAATCACATATTTGGTAAAGGTCTAGATCCAATGAGCATTCCAGCCAAGTTCGTGGTCAAGTGATTTCAGATTATAATAATTTTAAACATTTCCCTTATAGGATTATATATGTTAAATTTATCTCGTGGTATCAGCCATCTTTGATTTACAATCGACCAAAGTGCACATGTTTGGTAAAGAACTAGATCGAATGAGTCAAGTGGTTTCAGATTATAATAAGTTTAAACATTTCCCTTATATGATTATATGTTAAATTTATCCTGTGGTGATTGCCATCTTGGATTTCCGATCACTAAAATTTTAAAAATAAATTGAAAGGGACTATCCAATGATTACACATGTACTCATGTACAGATTGGGTTCATTCACATTTATAGTTTCTGGGGAAATATATTTTTCAGAAACTATAAATTTGATTGATTTGTTTTTCATTTTAAATATAATACTATGTTAAAATTATGCCTTGCAGTGACAGCCATCTTAGATTTCTGATCAACACAGAAAAAACACATTTTGTAAAGAACAATGCAAAGCACATTGCAGCAAATATTTACTGTTAGATGGCATTAGTAGCTTCAGATTAGAATCATCTTAAAATATGTCCACATAACATCCCATGTTAAGCTTGTCCTCTGGTGGCAATCATCTTGGATTTCCGGTCAGCACATACACACAAATTTACAAGGTACTATCCAATGATTATCTTATATTTACAGTTTGGATTCAATCAAATTTCTGGTTTAGGAGAATTTTTTTTTCTCCCATATGGTCCCATGTTAAAAGTTTAACAGTTTTTGAAAGTAGACCTTTCAATGACTCTCCTGGCCAACTTAGGAAAACATGAGACCAGCGGTTTCCTAGGAGATATCAAAAGTGGATATTTCTATTTCAAAAGAAAAAGGACAAAATACCAAGATCTTAATCCCTTGTCAATGATAAATTCTACTTTTTTGCCGTTTATAGTTGAACTCATCTTGTAAACCATAAGAGATATAGTCTATCTGTTGACATATATACTACCACATGGTTCAAACACAATCAGTGAAAAGAATTAAAGCAAAATTGTGGCTTACATAAAAATGGTGTATACCTTCCAAATCTTTTTTTTTCTTTTATTTGTCAACAGTATGCGACAATGGATAACTCATCTTTAATACCATATTTTAATACACAAAGTGAACTAAAAGTCAACTTACATTTGGCGAAATAATGTATTATTAATTCAATAACTATAAACACGTGCTATTGTCTTATGTCCCATTTGTTATACTCGGGTCTGTTTGATTAGTTACCTTTGATAGTATTCCATTGTCGCATTCTGCTTTATTGCTACATTTAATGTTTCATGTCTTCATGTTAAAATTTTAGCGAAATTATGTAATAATAATGCAGATCATATTGTATATTGAGTATTGTATGTATATGGACAATACTACATGTAATATGTTTAGATTAAAAATTAATTAACGTTGTGCTTTGTTTTCCCCCCAGACCCTTTAACAATCTTGGCTGATAAGACGGGTGGGTGTCCTCTCAATCGGGGGTTGTCATGTTATAATACAGAAGGCCAGTTCGTGGACCAACGGTAACGTGCCTTCAGAGGACCATGCTCCGTCTTAATCGAGGGTTGTCATGTTATAATACAGAAGGCCAGTTCGTGGACAACGGGTAACGTGCCTTCAGAGGACCATGCTCCCTCTCAATCGGGGGTTGTCATGTTATAATACAGAAGGCCAGTTCGTGGACCAACGGTAACGTGCCTTCAGAGGACCATGCTCCCTCTTAATCGGGGGTTGTCATGTTATAATACAGAAGGCCAGTTCATGGACCACGGGTAGTGTGCCTTCAGAGGACCATGCTCCCTCTCAATCGGGGGTTGTCATGTTATAATACAGAAGGCCAGTTCGTGGACCAACGGTAACGTGCCTTCAGAGGACCATGCTCCCTCTCAATCGGGGGTTGTCATGTTATAATACAGAAGGCCAGTTCGTGGACCAACGGTAACGTGCCTTCAGAGGACCATGCTCCCTCTTAATCGGGGGTTGTCATGTTATAATACGGAAGGCAAGTTCGTGGTCCACGGGTAACGTGCCTTCAGAGGACCATGCTCCCTCTCAATCGGGGGTTGTCATGTTATAATACAGAAGGCCAGTTCGTGGACCACGGGTAACGTGCCTTCAGAGGACCATGCTCCCTCTCAATCGGGGATTGTTATGTTATAATACAGAAGGCCAGTTCATGGACAACGGGTAACGTGCCTTCAGAGGACCACGGGTAACGTGCCTTCAGTGGACCACGGGTAACGTGCCTTCAGAGGACCATGCTACCTCTCAATCGGGGGTTGCCATGTTATAATACAGAAGGCCAGTTCGTGGACCAACGGTAACGTGCCTTCAGAGGACTATGCTCCCTCTCAATCGGGGGTTGTCATGTTATAATACAGAAGGCCAGTTCATGGACCACGGGTAACGTGCCTTCAGAGGACCATGCTCCCTATCAATCGGGGGTTGTCATGTTATAATACAGAAGGCCAGTTCGTGGACCAACGGTAACGTGCCTTCAGAGGACCATGCTCCCTCTTAATCGGGGGTTGTCATGTTATAATACAGAAGGCAAGTTCGTGGTCCACGGGTAACGTGCCTTCAGAGGACCATGCTCCCTCTCAATCGGGGGTTGTCATGTTATAATACAGAAGGCCAGTTCGTGGACCACGGGTAACGTGCCTTCAGAGGACCATGCTCCCTCTCAATCGGGGATTGTTATGTTATAATACAGAAGGCCAGTTCATGGACAACGGGTAACGTGCCTTCAGAGGACCACGGGTAACGTGCCTTCAGTGGACCACGGGTAACGTGCCTTCAGTGGACCACGGTTAACGTGCCTTCAGAGGACCACGGGTAACGTGCCTTCAGTGGACCACGGGTAACGTGCCTTCAGTGGACCACGGGTAACGTGCCTTCAGTGGACCACGGGTAACGTGCCTTCAGTGGACCACGGGTAACGTGCCTTCAGTGGACCACGGGTAAAGTGCCTTCAGTGGACCACGGGTAACGTGCTTTCAGAGGACCACGGATAACGTGCCTTCAGAGGACCGCGGATAACGTGCCTTCAGAGGACCGCGGGTAACGTGCCTTCAGTGGACCACGGGTAACGTGCCTTCAGTGGACCACGGGTAACGTGCCTTCAGAGGACCACGGGTAACGTGCCTTCAGTGGACCACGGGTAACGTGCCTTCAGAGGACCACGGGCAACGTGCCTTCAGTGGACCACGGGTAACGTGCCTTCAGAGGACCACGGGTAACGTGCCTTCAGACCACGGGTAACGTGCCTTCAGAGGACCACGGGTAACGTGCCTTCAGAGGACCACGGGTAACGTGCTTTCAGTGGACCACGGGTAACGTGCCTTCAGTGGACCACGGGTAACGTGCCTTCAGAGGACCACGGGTAACGTGCCTTCAGAGGACCACGGGTAACGTGCCTTCAGAGGACCACGGGTAACGTGCCTTCAGAGGACCACGGGTAGCGTGCCTTCAGAGGACCACGATAACTTGCCTTCAGTGGACCACGGGTAACGTGCCTTCAGAGGACCACGGATAACGTGCCTTCAGAGGAACACGGGTAACGTGCCTTCAGTGGACCACGGGTAACGTGCCTTCAGAGGACCACGGGTAACGTGCTTCAGTGGACCACGGGTAACGTGCCTTCAGAGGACCACGGGTAACGTGCCTTCAGAGGACCACGGGTAACGTGCCTTCAGAGGACCACGGGTAACGTGCCTTCAGTGGACCACGGGTAACGTGCCTTCAGTGGACCACGGGTAACGTGCCTTCAGAGGAACACGGGTAACGTGCCTTCAGTGGACCACGGGTAACGTGCCTTCAGTGGACCACGGGTAACGTGCCTACAGTGGACCACGGGTAACGTGCCTTCAGTGGACCACGGGTAACGTGCCTTCAGAGGACCACGGGTAACGTGCCTTCAGAGGACCACGGGTAACGTGCCTTCAGAGGACCACGGGTAACGTGCCTTCAGAGGACCACGGGTAGCGTGCCTTCAGAGGACCACGATAACGTGCCTTCAGTGGACCACGGGTAAGGTGCCTTCAGAGGACCACGGGTAACGTGCCTTCAGTGGACCACGGGTAACATGCCTTCAGAGGACCACGGGTAACGTGCCTTCAGTGGACCACGGGTAACGTGCCTTCAGAGGACCACGGGTAACGTGCCTTCAGTGGACCACGGGTAACGTGCCTTCAGTGGACCACGGGTAACGTGCCTTCAGAGGACCACGGGTAACGTGCCTTCAGAGGACCACGGGTAACGTGCCTTCAGAGGACCACGATAACGTGCCTTCAGTGGACCACGGGTAAGGTGCCTTCAGAGGACCACGGGTAACGTGCCTTCAGTGGACCACGGGTAACATGCCTTCAGAGGACCACGGGTAACGTGCCTTCAGTGGACCACGGGTAACGTGCCTTCAGAGGACCACGGGTAACGTGCCTTCAGTGGACCACGGGTAACGTGCCTTCAGTGGACCACGGGTAACGTGCCTTCAGAGGACCACGGATAACGTGCCTTCAGAGGACCACGGGTAACGTGCCTTCAGTGGACCACGGGGAACGTGCCTTCAGAGGACCACGGGTAACGTGCCTTCAGAGGACCACGGGTAACGTGCCTTCAGAGGACCACGGGTAACGTGCCTTCAGTGAACCACGGGTAACGTGCCTTCAGTGGACCACGGGTAACGTGCCTTCAGAGGACCACGGGTAACGTGCCTTCAGAGGACCACGGGTAACGTGCCTTCAGAGGACCACGGGTAACGTGCCTTCAGTGGACCACGGGTAACGTGCCTTCAGAGGAACACGGGTAACGTGCCTTCAGTGGACCACGGGTAACGTGCCTTCAGAGGATCACGGGTAACGTGCTTCAGTGGACCACGGGTAACGTGCCTTCAGAGGACCACGGGTAACGTGCCTTCAGAGGACTACGGGTAACGTGCCTTCAGTGGACCACGGGTAACGTGCCTTCAGAGGACCACGGGTAACGTGCCTTCAGAGGACCACGGGTAACGTGCCTTCAGAGGACCACGGGTAACGTGCCTTCAGTGGACCACGGGTAACATGCCTTCAGTGGACCACGGGTAACGTGCCTTCAGAGGACCACGGGTAACGTGCCTTCAGTGGACCACGGGTAACGTGCCTTCAGTGGACCACGGGTAACGTGCCTTCAGTGGACCACGGGTAACGTGCCTTCAGTGGACCACGGGTAACGTGCCTTCAGAGGACCACGGGTAACGTGCCTTCAGTGGACCACGGGTAACGTGCCTTCAATGGACCACGGGTAACGTGCCTTCAGTGGACCACGGGTAACGTGCCTTCAGAAGACCATACTCCCTGTACGTTAAAGACACCCTTTGTAAATTTCGAAAAAGAGTAGGCGCATTTATAACTTACAATTTTTTCATTCGTGTTTGTGTTTTGTTCTGAGAGTAAGCCTGTTGTGTTTAAACTCCATATCCGTACAAGGTTCTGCCTTTACGTTTCAAAGCGTAGACAACGTCCATGGCTGTGACTGTCTTCCTCATGGCGTGCTCTTTATATGTGACTGCATCATGGGTGACATTTCCCAAGAATAACGTTCAGCACATCACATGTTTCCTCGTAGATAAGTTCGCAGATACGTTTGACACCACCTCTCCCGGCAAGACGACTGGTGGCTGGTTAGACCGAGATTCCTATGCCGTCCGACGACTTTTTTCGACTTGCTGTAGCCCACGGCCCACGGCTACAGCAAGTCGAAAAAAGCCATCGGACGGCAGATGAATCTCGGACTAATGGCTGATTAGGTGATACCTTAAATATGTTCACACAACTGAGAACTGAAGTCTATTACGTGATGACCTGCTCTCAAGTTGCCTTGCCCATTATGCCTTTCCACCTTTACCACGTCCAGACATGTTGATCAACTTGTGTTCACCGATAAATTAGTGAATACAGGGGCGTAGGAGCATGAGACAAGTGTGCATACAGTGGCGTAGCTACCATTGACGCAACGACGCACTTGCGTGCACAGAAATATCAGTAAAAAAAAAAATAATGTTACATTTTATAGTAAGATACAAACAAACCATACTATTAACTAATTGTACGAATTTTAATCAAATGTTGTAAATCTATGCAGTTAAAAGGAAATGTTCTATTCAGTGGCTTTAAAAGCTTCGGTATTAAATTTCATGGATGTTGTTTATTGCCCTTCTTGTGTTGTATTTGGTGAGTGAGTGATTGTTATCTAAGGCCAATTCAGCAATTTTTCAGCTATATAGAACAAATTAATTATCAATGAGATGATGATGAGGTCCGCTTTGTTCTAGACCAACACGCCGAGTTGGATTTTTATAGTACTAGCTCACTGAAACAACAATCCGTGGATAGACATGTCGCTCCACTCGGACACATCATTCTGATTCCGAGCCAACCCGACGGGAGCTCGAATCCACGATTTACCGCACTCGAGGCGAGCACGCTAACCATTACGCCACCGATGCGGTGTTGTATTTGGCAGTCATGCTAGTAGAGACAACACTTTTGTATCTATCCAGGTAAACGACTGGTCAAACATTCATTACTACGAAGCACCGAGTTCTCATATAGCTAGTCAACCGACAGCCACTCATGGTCTCGATTTTAAGTCCGAAACGTCAGACATAGACGTAGTCCATTACTTCAAAGACATCGTCTCAGCACAAAGAGGGTATTACCAGAAACAGGAAATAATCGATGTATTGGGATAACTCAGTACCTAATTCAAGGATAAAATACATATATCCAGATATACAAAAGAATATAATCGGAATTAGCGGTGAAATGCGAAAAATAATTATAAGATCGTGTAATGACTGAATACTTTGCCTTAATTGGTGATGAAGCAACTGATGTTTCAACACACGAACAAGTCTCCGTGTGTATAAGGTTTGTAGAATGTACTGGTGGTAAAATCACTCTTCGCGGGGAATGTCTTAGTTTTGTGAGGGCAAAATCGGGGGAAATATTGTCGAGTTGTTTTAACTAGTATTGATAATTTCGGAATAGTTAGTGATAATATGAGAGCACAAGGGTAGGATGGCGCTGCAAACATGTCGGGTACTCATAGGGATGTTCAAGCCAGGATTAGGGAACGGATTCCCAACAGCGCAATACGTACATTATAAGGCGCATGTTTTAAACTAATGCTATTGTACATTCGTCAGCAAATGCATCAGTGGACCATGATGGCTACTGTGTTATAAATCACATTTTCCTTCCATTACTCTTCTGAAAAATGATACATTTGAGCAAGAAACATGTAGGAACGATGCCGTGAAGGGCATGTTAGACGGGAAGAGTAAATTAAAAACTTGTGTGAAACGAGGTGGTGATGCAGATGAACTATGAACTTTTAAGTGTACATTTCCTGTCATAGTTAGTGTCCTAGAGTATTTACAAACAAATGGTGACGGCAAATCAGGCGTCCATTTATCTGCCCTCTTGTGATTTGACTTTATTTTGCCACTAGTGGTTTGCAGTCACATTTTACGATTTTACGATTATAGCAATGTTGCAGAACATCTGAGTGAATGTCAAGTAAATGTCAAACCTTGATTCGACATTTTGAGACTGAGAAAAATGACATTAGTATTTACAATACTTTATATGATGAAGCTGTAGATATTGTGTTGTCTTTTCTAAGCCGCGGACAACCGGTAGACAACGAAATCGTGCCAATCCACAGGTAGCAGACACCAAGGATTACACTGTATTACCAGTTCCCAGATCACTTGTTGAACGGGTTAAGGGGCCGTTTGGTGGAATACGAGATCTGGCACAGTTATTGAGATCGATCAAGTTAAGCAAACTTAAACCGGAGGATGAATTTCATATTTAGGACAGATCTGCAAACTCATGAAGAGTTTACCCTTGAAGTAAAAAGATGGAAAGCAAGGTGGGAATTATACCCCACAGAGCAGATAAACCCAAGCAATCTTTGTGAGACATTGGAACTTGTAAGGAAAAACTTGTATCCGAATATCTATTGTATTTTGAAATTTTTGTTTACAATGTCACGCTCTACAGTCACAACCGAAAGATCTTTCAGCGTTTTGAAACGTGTAAAGACATATGAATTACTCTCCACAATTGGACAGGAAAGACTATAAGCCTTGACATTGCTACTGTCTTATTCGCAGACACATTCAGCTTCCATTGGATGCAGTCGCTAAAACACAGACAAATGCTTTTGGTTTGTGACATGTGAAAACATTATTCACATGGTTAAAGGATATTAAAAGTAGTTTTAAGTAGATTTTCCTGCTTCCCATATATCAAACATTCCACATTTCTTCCATGACTTTTGCTCGGTACGCAAACCCCAGTGCGTGCATATTTATTAACTCCTTCCTACGCCACTGACAAAGAAAATGTAAGTTTAATTTTAATCATTTTTACAGCAATAATTTCAAAACATGTAAATAATATTTCATTTTGATATGGCAATAATATTGTTTACAAAATTATAAATGTATCTTATAGTAATCAAATAATAAAAATCAATACATCAATGATGTATAAGGTGATGGTCAATTGTATATTGTCCTTTAATATTTAAATGTTCTATGTCACATGGTACAATGAAATATACATTGAAAGCATTCAGATTTTTACATTTTAGAAAATATAATTAACATAGAGACCTATAAATGGGTAACTTTTTTAATAATGGACCAAACATTTTGAAATTAATTGTTAGAGTTCGTATATATCATATATTAATAAACATTTAGAAAAAAAAAACTGTTGATTTGAAAACTGGATTTTTAAGAATTTGTTTTGAACATTCATAGAAGTTAAACGGACCAAACTGTATCACTTGCGGCTGCGAGTCGATTGCACCCTTTTTTGTAATTTACAAAGCCGAGCGTGAACCAACGCCGTATTGGTGATAGGCTTGTATGAGTTGTTTGGTAATCCAACTACCTAACTCATTGAGCCACCCGGGACCTTGAATATTTTGACAGTACGCATATATTCCGGACCATGTATACATGCGTATACTCATATGGTTCACTCGTACGAAGGTGGTCCTATTTTATGCATATTTAGTTATATAGTCAAGTGAGAATACACTATATGAAGACCCTATACGTAAGATCCGGACCATATGGGTATTCACTGGATATCATAAATATTATATCCCAGTAGCAGGCAGAGGGTATAAAATGAAACAAACCAAGTTTAAATAAACCAGTCGATAACTTTGACAGAAAAAAACATTTATACAGAAGACATATATTTTCATTCTCTGTTTTATTGGATGCTATTATTCAATTATTTTTCGAGTCCTCTCTTTATCGTTTTTCTTATCCCGATTTTGTCAAATTCATCGAGAGATTTAATAAGTGAGTAGAACATATTTATTGTTACATCTCAACAACATCTTCATTTCCCATGTATACCAGGACTAAAATAATCTAGACTATATACTATAGTATTCCTGTACAAAAATTCATGTTTTGTGTTGGGGGGAGGGGGGGGGGGGGTCATGTACAGGTATATGCAAACGTATGTCGCTCTCTTGAGCTCTCAAATATATAACTGGGTCTTCAATTTTACAATACAAATCAGGGGCGGATCCAGGATTTATGGTTAGGGGGGCGTGAGTATGCGAGGGGTCTGGGGACCGCTTCCCCAGCGGGCCCAAGGCAGAGACCTGGTAGGGGGCCAGGGGCGAAGCCCCCCGGAAGCTCTGAGGGTTTGAGGAATTACAGACATTTATTTGAACGACAATTTTGAACCAACCACACCATTTTTATCAGACCAAAAAAACTTGACTTTGAGTCTTAATTTTGTCGGATAATTGTTAACAGTATGTTTCTGTCAGATTATAAGAACCTAAAGTAAAACTTTTCTTTAACAACCGTGATGCGAATTGTTCAACTCATGACTGATCGATCACGATATTTTAACCCTTCAAAGAACTATTAGTTTAGTTTTAACGCATTCCTCATTTCACTAATTGGTCTGTACTTTCGGGTGGTTCTAGTTAATACTGCCCGTCCGGATGGAGCTTTTCTTATCGTCGTTTGATTCATTCATCGAAAACGTATGATTCGACCGTTCTTGTTTATAGACAAACAAAAGCGGAAATTGTCAATACATGAATTTGTTATTGATTTCTGATAAGCTAACGTTACTGGGTCATTATCAAAATACACGCACTTTTCTGTTATTATGCAATTAAAAGACAAATATCAACCAAACTGATTAGAGAAAACATGTTTTGCATGAAGGCACATCAGCCCTCTATAGTTTTACCATCTAAATCCAGATTGGTCCAATTGCGAATTTGTATTTGCTACACGAAGATCTGTTTTTTTCCTTGGTGTTACATGTTATTTTTCCGGAATGACTTACTTCTGGTCAATTGTACTATGCAGATGTAATGATTTTATTCGATCTTTATATTATTTTTGAACTATTCCTAAAACTCTAATAGCACAGCATTATTTTTGCTTGATATATATTGAAATTTAAAAAGAAAATTAGCAAAAACCTGCTGTTATAGATTTTTATGTTTGTGGTGTTACCCTTCCTTTTAAGGCTGGTAAGAGTTATCTGTCTTGTCATATTTGAAGTAAAAATAGTTTCTCCCTTTGCCTATTTCCTGTTTCATGAAATGTGCAGACAACAAAAACAAAAGTGATCCATAAACTAATATAGAGCCGAAAAGGTACGTGCAATTGGTAAAGTATATATATTTTATGTCTGTGGTGTACTTCTCACTGCTTCTTTTTGTTAGAATTGAACATGTAAAAATATACAATACATTACATTTGGTATTCTTCACAGGATATACATATAAAATATAGTCAGGGAGATATTATTTCCTTTTATCCCGAAAATACTTACCTGCTTGTCTGTGGTGTTACCATAAAGATTGTGTAACACCACAGACATTTAGCATTACAATTGTGAATAAACACATTATTCCATAAACAGTCATATTCAGAACAAAATATTGCTCTTTAACCTATGCAGAGAAATTGTTCAAACATCGTCATTTACTTATAAGATATAGTTTAAGGAGCTGATGGGAGTATACTGTTTAGATCTGGTAACACCAGGGACATGTCTTCATAACACCATGGACATATCTTCATAACACCATGGACAAAACTGATATTGTTCATGCATTAAACCAATATGTTGAAAAACTGAATATTGTACTGAAAACATTTAAGAAAACAACAAATATAGGTTGATAGTTGTGTTTTTTTTCTTGAATTAAATGTTTACATTCATGAAGATGTCCCTCGTGTTACTTTTGTTATCTGTGGTGTTACCTCTTGTCAATGGTGTTACCTCATGTAAAGTGTTTCATAAAAAGGATAAATTGAATAAAGTTGACTTTGATAACTATTTATAAGTCATCTTTTCTTTATATAAAGTGAAACAAAATACAATTATGAAAACTTGTTTGTTTCATAATGCAGCTTAAATGGAACTCCGCAACTACATATTCAAATATTGTGAAAAAAAAATAGTGATCCAAAGAAAATATCCTACACTATGCATAATTTCCCTGTATATTATGTGTGTAACCACTTTTTACATACAAATTATTTGTCATTTTCCTAAAAAGAATAATTTTATGCTGGTAACACCACGGACTGAAAGGTATGAGGGGGTGCTACATATCCAGAAATGTTTTTTTTCATGGTGGTTTTCCCGACTGCATATTATATGAAAATGTCATTGTAATGTAGGAAAAACTAACAGGGTAAAGCTAAAGGGGAACGACAATATTTCATATCACCAAAATATGAACAGGAAAAGGTGCGTGTATTTTGATAATGATATGTGCCTTTCCTATGCAGAGCCTTTGTAAAATCATTATTTTTCTCTATGGTTTTTGTCTTAAAAGGAGTCTTTTACTTCGCATTTCTCGGTCTGTTGTTAATTTACTCTACTTAGCTTTTGTCTAGTCTGTGGCCATATCGTCTTATGTACATGTAGTATGGGCATATGTTCATTGTTGTAGACTGCTAGGTGTTGCCTATTTGAGATTTTTTATTTAGGTCTTTTAGTGTTGTCTCATGGACATTTATTCAACGTCTAGTAATTCGTCATTTCCGTACTATTTGACTAATTACACCGACTCAAATTACCAGTGAGGGGCAAGAATCATGAAACAAATTTTGATACCGGAAATGTTTTCCAAAAGAACGAGAAAAGCAAAAAAAAAAAAAAAAAAAAACTGCCCCCGCTTCCGCCGCCTATGCCCCGACTATTCATGGTAAATACAGGCAATTTCTCTCACCATAAACAGCGAAAGATATATCAATTTATCATTAGTTGAAACACAAGAAACTACCCAGTAAACCCGCGATCGTTAATGATTTTAAATTACATGAAACAAAATAAATATGGCTGACTCAATCTCCCCTTCTCAGGACAAAAAGCAATACACTTATTAAAATAAAAAATAAAATGAAATCTTACTTGAGGAATATAACTTACATGTCATTGTCTAAGGTTATTTGTCCTATTTTTTAAGGAGTATTTTGTACAAGTTAGTACGGAAGAGTATATGGACCTCGTCTTAGTTGCTTAATATCATTAAAAGAAATGTTAATAAGACGTGTTTAGTGCATTATAATACACTAAGGGTGTGTTATTTAGGTGACAATAACATCTTTTACTCATTAAACTACTTTTAATTAAATCTTCTAATTGTCTTACAATTTCAAGGACTGTTAATTTTCAATATGTAAGTTAGCCGTAGAATATTTTCTTTAGTTTCCAACATCTCATTAAAATTAGGTCCATGCATGCATGTCAAAAGTCTGCTTTTCTCTCTGATTTTAATGTGTGAATTTCTTTTTATTTCAATTCACATGCAAAAAGTTGTTCATGAATAACAATTAAGAAAAAATATAACCCCCTTTTCAGTATGAAATGAATGGTTGGTGTCTCATATGTAAATTATTAAATTTCTCCAATTGGTGAGGAATGCCCATGTAAATATGTAAATATGTCATTGTAATGTAGGAAAAACTAATAGGCTAAAGCAAAACGGGAACGAAAATATTTGATGTCACCAAAATATGAACAGGAAAAAGTGCGTGTATTTTGATAAAGACCCTACTAAATTAGATGATCAGAATCGTTTCATGCAGCATTAATGTTTACATATTCGCCTTTCTTTGTCTATAAACAAGAACGAATTATACGTTTTCAATGAATGAACCAACGGCGAAACGAAAAGCTTCATCCGGACGGACAGTATACTGATCATTTATCAATGGGTAGAGCTATTTAGAATGATATCCCAAATTTACTCCTAATATCATTACTATTCATTTTGACTTGCAGGTCACGAGTTAACCATTCATGAAAAAGTTGTTTGTTGAACTGCTTAATTAACGTTGTATAACATATGCTTTGCGAATTTTCGAGGGGGGGGGGGGGGGGGGGGGGGGGGGGGCGGCGCACGCCCCGCACGCCCCATCTAAATCCGCCTCTGCAAATGCAAGATATCATTGGGGTTGAGATTTTTAAGCAGTGGAATTTCCGCCACAGATATCTACTAGCCAGGCATATACAGATTATAAACTCTCAGATTTGAATTAATCCACATGTTTATCGTATTGCGGAGATAAACTAATCACATCACGTTTATGGATGTGAATTTGTATCATGTTTAATGATTCTCAGTAAATATTTGGTAAAAATAACGTACAGTTACGTTGAAAAAAAATTTAATTTGACACTTGACGGTAGCTTGAATAACTTGGATTTACGAATCGTATAAAAATATAGCTAAAATTATCAAGTTAGGAGCTATTATGTGCAGGGCCGGATTAAAGCTAATTTATGCCCTAAGCACAGGCCAGCCTTAGTGCCCCCGCAACTTCCACTTGCATAATACGAAACCAACAGACGATAATTGTCAAATGCCTAACATTGAATTCAGAATTCAATTTTCAGTCAGGCCAAGCCTCTTATATTAAAATCATTTAAATATCATATTTATTTAACACAGTGATTGTAACCTATGTATTAGAGCAGACAACAGTATAAACAGATTATTTAATTTGATAGTCAATTTTTAAATGATATAAAAGGAACAATATAAACAGAAATACTTAAAATTGTGTCTTTCAACACGAGCTAGTATTGTCAATATTTTCAAAAAAGAAAAAAACACTTTAAAGAGTTTTCTCCTACATTTTCTTATTAGCAAAATCTTTGATTATTTCTTCAAAAATAATTTGGCACATCAAATCTGCTTCAATCATGAGTAGATATAAGAATTCCAGCCTCTCTTGTCTCATCGTTGTTCTGTGTGGATTTTTTATACGTTTCATTTGAGAGAATGAGCGTTCAGTTTTGCAGTTTGTAACCAATGTTAAAAATATACGCAAGCTAATCTCTACGTTTGGAAAAGCACACTCAATGTAGTCTTCTACAATTTCTTTTTTCAGCATGACTGAATCTAGTTTTTTCAGCTTATTTGTTGAATATATGCATGACCGTAACTAGACTCTTATTTAAATGAGGCAAAAACACTTAATCGCCGAGCGGAGCGATGCGAAAACATTTGGACGAGTGATCTGGGGGCGTCTAATTATAAGGTCCCGGGGCAGAAGCTCCAACTTGAAAGACGCAAAATCCTGGATTCTAGCCATTTCCTGGCATTTTTTTACTAGTTCAGTAATCATAACTTTTTATGATTTAATTTCCTTATTTTCTACTTTACCAGGCAAGAGGGAGTATTTCGAAATCCATCTACACAAGAAATGCACTAAATTAACACCAGAAGAATTAAAAGCAATTGCATTAATGTCTCTGCTAACACTTAAGAAGAATTCTATCCGATCCTGGGCCCAGCTATATTGTTGAGTGATAAAAAAAACATTAAAGATTAAAAACAGTGCCACTTTCTGCGCTTTTTTGCTTTATGAGCCTCTTTGATGGTGCTATAAGGGGCTAATAAACCCAGAAATCATATCAGAGAAATAAATTATTCACTGTCACTTTCTGTGATGACGGAGACCAAGTGGTATTATGCAACCTATTTGACACTTTACTTTTTTGACACTACCTTAAATTGTTTAGAGCTACATTAGGTTCAGAAAAAAGTAATTCTGAAATTGATGAATTAAATTTTATTGATATGACTGCTTATAGAAAAAGTTCACCTAGGCTTTTGTAAAAGTACACTAGGAGTGAAAAAGAGCTCCACCAATTTAGCTATTCGAGCAGAACTTGGTCCACTGACATTAGAATCTGTTATAAAAACTCAGACTTCTTTATATCCTCTCAGACTTAGCAATGATAACATCAACCCACTTTTAAAAGACACATTTCATTTAAGTAAAATACTGGACAACGATGGGTTCTACTCTTGGTTTACCTATGCTAAAAATATAGTATCTGAAATTGGTTTTGATATTGAATCAACAGAAAAATGTCAAACAATTAAAGAAGTAAAACAATATAAACACATCATAAAGGATAGCGCAAATGACTATAACAACTAGAGGCTCCCAGGAGCCTGTATAGCTCACCTGGGTATAATAACAACATCAGTCAATAAAACTTGATAATTTCGGTCAAAAAATAACAAATGTAATAATTTGGGCAGGGGTTCCCCCTTTAATGTAAGTTATCAACATTGCTGTAAAAAAACATTGCTGTGAAAAAACATAAATGTCAATGATTCTCAAAATTTAGCTTTTGCTACTTCACATTTTGTAATAGAGTTGTTTCCCTTTGATTATTTGAGTAACCAAAAGCAGTGAAAGGTCAACAAAAAAAAATGCATTTCAAGAGGAATAACTGTTCACACAGTTGTCGGACATTTTCAACTGTGGAACTTTTTTGTAGATCTTGACATGCTGAACATTTTTGCTGTTTAAACTTAACATCTATCTTTTATAGTTTTTGAAATAAAGGACGAAAAGTATTAAAATTTAAAAAATTTGATGAAAAAAGGGCAATAACTCCAAGATGGGTAGATTTATTTTAAAATTGCAGGGAAGGTAGATCTTGACATGCTGAACATGTTTGCAGTTTAAATTTAACATCTATCTCTTATAGTTTTTGAAATAAAGGATGAAAAGTATTATTTTTTTTAAAATTAGATGAATAAAGGGAAATAACTCCAAAATAGGTGATGGGATTTACTTAAAAATTGCAGGGTATGTAAATTTTGACATGCTGCACATTTTTGCTATTTAAACTTAACATCTATCCCTTATCGTTTTTTAAATATAAGACAAAAAATATTAAAATTTAAAAAATTTGATGAAAAAAGGGCATTAACTCCAAGATGGGTAATTATATTTACTTCAAAATTGCAGGGTAGGTAGATCTTGACATGCTGAATATGTTTGCAGTTTAAACTTAACATCTGTTTCTTATAGTTTTTGAAGTAAAGGACGAAAAGTTTTAAAATTTTAAAAACTTGATGAAAAAAGGGCAATAACTCCAAGATGGGTAATCAGATTTACTTCAAAATTGCAGGGTAGGTAGATCTTGCTGTGCTGATCATGTTTACCCCCATGTTAGATTTCTGCTATTATCAACGATTTTTGAGTTATGACCCAAAATATCTGCAATTTTACCATATGTTCTATTTTTAGTAACAGCGGCCATGTTGGTTGGTGCACGGCATCACCGGACACAATTTTGAAATTAGTGATGATTCAGACCAAGTTTGGTTTCAATTGGTCTAGTAGTTTCAGAGAAGAAGATTTTTGAAAAAGTTTGCAACATACGACGGATGACGGATGCCAAGTGATGGCAATAGCTCACATGGCCCTTTGTTTTTTTTTGGGGCCAGGTGAGCTAAAAACCTAATTTTAAATAAAATAAAAAACTTAAATGGAAACAATAAAATATACTTGTATAAATTCTTAAAACAAAATGAAATGGAATATTATTTATCACATCCAGATAGAAATGTTAGACTTTAACAAACTTTTAATAGAAATAGGCAGATATCTCAAAATACCAAGGGACCAAAGACTATGTGCGATTTGCAATGTCTTGGAAGATGGATTTCATTTTTTCTTTGAATGCAAGAGAAATACCAATACTTTCAAATTATATATTCAAATTTTCTTGAATTAAACCATGAAGAGAAATTAACAAAAATACTTAACCCATCAACACCCGAACAAATTAGGACTGTTACATGACTGTTACGTCTTTCATAAGACAGTCATTAGAACTGGGAGAGGGAGATTCATCACAGTCATAATTGCAGTTCATGTTATTGTATTTTTTTATTTTTTTTATGTAGTCATGTATATGCTTTATTTGTCTTGTCTGTACATGTATATTATGTAAATTTTAATGCTAAAACCCAAATGGGTTACTTGTGTGCATTAATAAAAAAAAATAAAAAAATAAAAAAGTAAAAAGTGCCTAATAGAGTTTGTCCATATACCTTATATGGGTATAAATAATTTATATTGTTCATCTATTTTGATGAGGATTTTTTGAATGAATTTGTCAGGAAAATCGGTATCAGAAAAATGCATAGCCTTATGTGCAACTATTATGGTTGTTGACTTAAAAGGGAGAATTTCAAAATTTAATTTTTTTTTTTTTAAATTTTGTCCAATTTCAATGCATTTTTTTGTGCAAAATGTTCATCTAAGTGGATTATCGATGGTCCATTATATTGTTTTTGCTATTTTATTTCAAAAAGAGGTATACATTCAGAAATTGTGCAAATTTAGAAGGCACACAATGTGCATAGAATTTTTGTTTTATTTGAATTGATTGTGTGGAGAGCTTATGGTAGTATATCAACAGATTTTCCTCCCTCTTTTGTGGTTGTGGAAATAAACTGGACAGAAAGTGGCCAAAAAATGTCAATTTCAAAAATTTGAAGAACAAAAATTTCATTCAATTTTAATGTTTATTCATAAAGGGTCATTGGCCCGGTCAAATCAATTTATTCGATTTTTAATTCAAAGATTTTATTGAATAAAGTGCATAATCTAATTATACAATATCCAATGGGATTGCACATCAGGCATAGCCCTCAATAATTAAAGACATCAGTTATAAATAATTAATCTACATTATAATTAAAGTGTACAACTTTTTACTTAGGAGAAATTTTAAAAGTTATAATATTTTTAAAACTGTACATTTATTCATTATAATTGAGAGAAATGCTAATTTAGAATGTTAATAAGTTGACTAGTAATTAATATATTTTTTTCTGCGGTGTCGTTGTCGTGATCATATGGTAGTTGGATTTAAGACGACCTATGCAATCAGTGCCTATCACCCCTGATGCTGTGAGTTCAAATCCCACTCAGGCGAGGTGTACTTGATACAACATTATGTGATAAAGTTTGTCAGTGACTTGCGACAGGCCGGTGGTTTTCTCTGGGTCCTCTGATTTCCTCCACCAATAAAACTGACTGCCACAATATAAATGAATCCTTCTATGCCGTTATCTTAGGATATGGCATACGTGCCTATGACCAGTTAAGTTGTGAGATTGATTGCTGCTTGTACCATACTCTAAACAACTTTACATGATAAAGTTTTTCCGTAATTTCTGGCAACTGTTTCCAGTCATGTAATGCGATACTTGAAATTCAGTATTAATGAAAGAAATTCAACCAATATCAACAAATAATATACAATGTATCTGTATTGCCATTGGTGAACCAATTATTAAATGGGGGCCGTCATGGTCGTGATCATATGGTAGTTGGATTAACAACTACCTGTGTAATCAGTGCATATCGCCACTAACGTTTTTTTTTAATTTGAATCCTGCTCATGACGATACAACATTATTTGATAAAGTTTGTCTGTCACAAATGACCACGGATATGTTCCACTTGTCTTAAGTACTTGCAGGTTCTTTCTTCATTGATGACTTATAACTAGAGTAACATGACGGGTGTCACTAGTGGAGCAGGGACTGCCTACCCTTCCAGAGCACCTGAGTTCACCCCCGATTTTTAGTGAGGTTCAAGTTGCTCCATCTTTAGTTTTCTGTGAAGATTTTTGTAGATCGTTGTTTGTCCTTGTGTCCTTTTTCTTTTGGCCATTGTGTTGTCTGTACTGCTTTGATTTACGGATTCTGATTACCCCTTTGGCATCTTCAAACTCTTCTCGTTAGTGATTTCGGCAGGTTGGTAGTTTTCTTTGGGTACTCCAAGTTTCCCCCGCCAATAAAATTGACCGCCACCATATTACTGAAATATTGTTGAAAGTGGTGTTAAACACCATAACCATAACCCTATTATTAAGTGCTTAACTCTGCCACACTTTTGTTCTTTTCTCAAGTGCATGGTCTTTGCCGTTGGAGATTCAATTATCAAGAGGGAAGTGTTGGGATCCCATTAAACGATTTAATCCCACCACATATTTGTGTCTGTCCCAAGGCAGGACATTTTCAATGCCATATCATGGTCTTTTTTGATGTTGCATGATCGGAAATGGGACGTGGGTTATTCCTGGTTGATATTAATAGAATTGTTTACCTTCACTGTTGGAACTATGTAATTATCATATATAAATAGTCAAACCTGTTCAAGCAATCACCTGTATTAAGCAGTCACCTGTATTAAAAGGTCACCTTTTTCTTGTCCTGTCATAGAAAATTTCATATGAATTGACCCTCTTTTAAGAGGTCACCTGTCTTAAAAGACCACTTTTTCTTTTCTCAAAGGTGGTCTCTTAATACGGATTTGACTGTACCTATAAACTGAAGATTATCTTCATAAACTTATATTATACATTCACCATACATATTTCTGTAATGGTCATGGTATATACAATCTTCTACACATCTGTACTTAAAAAATGTAAAATTCAAGTTATTTTTCAAATAAAATATTAATGTGTTGTAAGTTGTTGCCATTGAATGCCATACAGTGACTATAAGGTGAAGAACAACAATCAAAGTGATATTTAATTAAATTACAGAGCTGCCTGGTGTGTTGCTGGACTTGTTCTGATTTATATTGAAATTATTTATGAAAATAAAATAAAGGGCTACACAGAGCGAAGCATGATATGACCACAGAATGTCGACAAGGGAAAGTTGAACAAGTGTATATTACAAACAAGTGTAGACACAGTATTTTGCTTTACACTGTAATTGAAACCTTAAATATAATATTTTCTATCAAAAGGATTAATTATAAGACACAAATTTATATATAGTTTATTTATTTGAGTGAGTGATTGTTGTTTAACGCCAGTGCAGCAATTTTTCAGCTATATTATGGCGAGAACAAGTTCATTTCCAATGAGATCCGCTTTGTTCTAGACCAACAGGCTGAGTTGGATTTTTATAGCACTAGCTCATTGAAACAACAGTCAGCGGGTAGACATGTCGCTCCACTATTCTGATTCTGAACCAACCAGTCTTTGCTCTTTCTCCTTAATGCTGTGAAGCAACAAATACCAATTTTATAGTATATGGTTTGACCCGATCTTGGCTCGAACCCACAATCTTCCGCACACCCATGCCAATCATTACACCACTGATGCGGTAACTCCCTTTTAATGTAGATATATTTAAATTACCACTACTTTGAACCCTATAGAGTCAAACCTGCCCATGCAGTCACCTCTACTAATCGGTCACCTGCATTAAAAGGTCACTTTTTACTTGTCCTAAACGTGACATCTTAATGCAGGTTTGACCATATTGAAAAAGCAGGAAAATTATTAACAGGTTCCATGTAATTTTTCACTTACTTATCAGCTATGATACTTTATGCTCTCTTCACCATCTACAATTACAATAGGCTAGCAGAAGACATTTACAGAGCCAAAATCTTCAAAGAATAAGTAAGAGGCCGACTTTGCTGATATACATTTTAAAACTGAAAATGTCTGCAACATTTGAAAAGAAAAAGGCCAAAGTTGTGGTGGTTATCAATCTTACAGAAATTCTGGAGGTCACACGAGAATTTAAATTGTCTGCTTAATAGAAGATATGTGCAGTGGTACAGGGACGTCTTACAACATTGTAGGCCCTGGGCAAAGCAGTGCACTGGGGCCTATACCTACACTACACAACCACTTACAGGAATAAAACTGTAAATGTCGATAAAATTAAACATATATTTATTGTATGGGTACTTCCAACAATATCAGTGTTAACATTAAAAAACATGCCATACACATCATCCATAGATTAGCATGGGGCCCTATGCTCATGGGCCACAGGACAAATGCCCAGCGTGCCCATGCATTAAGACGGCATTGCAATGGTATACTAGGCCTAGTATAGAAAACTACATAATTTTCTAACTTTTCAAGATACAAGATTTTGAAGAAAAAAACTGGCTAGTATTTCTTGACAAATTCAATTAAAATCAATTTAAGCAAAATATGATTATAATCTAATGATTATGAAGTCTCAAGTCTTCCAAACCGGCCACTGACAACAGGTTTAAAAAATAAATCAAAAGCTACCTTTGAAATCGAACAATGTTGAATTTTTGCGGTATTGTGGCGGCCATTTTGAAAATGGCAACCGGTAGAAATTTTTCGATGTCAGGAATCAATTCGGGACATCATTATCTACCCACACATCAAATTTTGATGATATCAGACAATGTTGAATGTTTGTGGCCATTTTGAAAATGGCAACCTCTAGAAATTTTTCAATGTCGGGAATAAATTTGGGACATCATAATCTACCCACATATGAAATGTCGTTGAAATCGGACAATGTTGAATTTGTGCGGTATTGTGGTGGCCATTTTGAAAATGACTACCGGTAGAAATTTTACAATGTCGGGAATAAATTTGGGACATCATAATCTACCCACATATGAAATGTCGTTGAAATCGGACAATGTTGAATTTGTGCGGTATTGTGGTGGCCATTTTGAAAATGGCGACTGCTAGAAATTTTTCAATGTTCGGAATAAATTCGGGACATCATAATTTACCCACATATCAAATTTAGATGATATCGGACAATGTTGAATTTTTGTGGTATTGTGGCAGCCATTTTGAAAATGGCGATCGGTAGAAATTTTTCAAGGTCGGGAATCAATTCGGGACATCCTTATCTACCCACATATCAAATTTTGATGATATCGAAAAATGTTGAATTTTTACCGCCCATATTTTATGCCGTGTTTTGGCAGACATTTTTAAAATTTTGAAAACGCAGAATTGTTCCTCTAATGGTGACCTATCACTATGTCATATTTTATGTCTCTATCACTATCCATTTAGAAGTTATCAACGAAAATTTCAGCTTTCCCATAGGATTCTATAGTAACCCCCACCCCCTTTGAACCCCTCAAAATATGACTTTGACCCCCTTTACCACAAAGCTGAAATCTTTAGGATCAACTAGAATCATATATCTATAACTCCACCATGTTTTATGAAATTCTGTCCAGTAGTTCCCGAGATCTGCCGTGGACAAGTTCATGTGCCAAAGAAAGAAAGGAGAAAGAGAATAATAATAATAATAATAAGAAACGGAGCAAAAACAATAAGTCTCCCAAACGTTGTGGCTTGGGAGACTTAATTACAAGACACAACAGATTGTAATTTGTATATCCAACTGGGTACAAATATTGATCTGATTTGAGGGTACTCTCATCTGCTTTGGGAGGATGAGCAGTTCCTGCATTTTAACTAAATTTGGTTTCAATCCATCCAGTGGTTCTGAAGAAGATTTTCAAAGATTTCCAATTTTTCAACCAACCAGAAGGCATGGCAGCCATCTTTAATATTAGGCAAGGTCACCACACACAATTATGAAAGAGGAGCATTCAAAGAGTATCACATCAAAGTTTGGTTCAATTTGACCTAGTGGTTCTTGAGAAGATCAAAATGCGAAAAGTTAACGGATGACAGACACATAGTGATGGGAAAAGCTCATTGGAACCTTTGGCCCTGGTGAACTAAAAACTTTTTAGAGAACTATCAGATGGACACTCCTACAACATTTGGTTACAATTGGTCTTGTGGTTTCAGGGAAGAGATTAAAATGTAAAAGTTTACGGACGGCAAGGAGGGATGGACATCAAGTGATGATAATACCTCTCCTAACCCTTAAAGGTCTCATCTTCATTCAAGCACACCCTTACCAATACATGAAAAACACAACACAATCTAAAGTTTGTCGACCAGCTCCATGCATGCATGAACTTTTTTCTCAGCTGTCGATTTAATACAACATAAATATTTAGATATATTATACAATTATATTTACAATAAAATCAAGTTCTCAATTACAACATGTGCAAACAATGACAAATCTGCAATAAATTACATATACACCTCGATATACTTAAACCCAGCATTAAAACCAATGGCGTCCACTGGGAAAAGCTTTGGTTTAAAATTGTATATCCATTCAATGGCTGACAATATCTTAACTACAACTAAATGAACAACCACAATATAACTGAAATATTGTTGAAAGTGGTGTTAAACACCATAAATACAATATTTATATATACAATATTTTTATGTCATGTCAGAATTTGTATAATGATCATTGACGTTCCCGATTTCTTGTATTGTTGTATACTACTAATCATGGTCTTGTGTCATGGCAGATCTCCGATTAAAAAAAAAACAAAAAAAAAAAAACAATAAAAAATGCCAAAATAGATTGCAGAAAATAAATTTTATTAAAAGAAAGAAAATATTTACATTTATAAAGAATTAATGCATATAATTGCACTTTATATTAATCTTAATTTTGGAAATTTAGAGAATTATTGAATCATTTAACTAAAAATCACCAAAAGTAGGACTTATTTTTAAAGTGTCCAAAGACGGACTAAAGTGATACATTTTGAAAGATTAAAACAAATATTGAAATTATAATGCCAAACAGCTTGCTCATTTTGCTCATGTTAATTTGTCGGCTTCAAAATATAAATATTTATTGAAAGCCGATTATTAAAGTGCAGTGCTCGGTTAAACGGGGAAATGTAATGCTTTGTTGGATGGGGGAATGCAATGCTTGGTTAGATGGGGAAATGTAATGCTTTGTTGGATGGGGGAATGCAGTGCTCTATTAGTTGAGGTTTACAACAAAACAAGCAAGACAATAAATAAATTTGACAAAAAATTATTACTTAACTCTCTAAAATGTATCAGCTTATAATTTATTTTTAAAATAATTTTAAAAAATCAAGATTAAAGTTTACTGAAATTTTTAAAATGGAATTATTTTTGAAAATGATTAAAAAAAAATTAAATGTTAAAGATAAAACATCAGAATCTTCACTTTTTGAATCCATGTAAGTAACTATGACAACAATTAGAAAGTGTTCTGCACCTATGATAATTATTGGAATAATCGGACTATTAGAGGACTGAAAAAGTCAGGACCAAACCATATTTCATAGGTTTTACCACAAAATATGTTGAACCTTGCTTCCATATTCCTGTAATAGTACAACATTCATATTTATACAATTTAATATGCAAACTTTCAAATTCAAAATATTTAAAGAGCAATAACTCTTGATAATTTCTAACTACACAGGAGGAATGAAGGGGGTATCCTTTTTATACACATTTATCACAGAAAAAAAAATAGTTAATTCATTACTTACCTGGTTTAAAGCTAAAAAAATTGATTACCAAATAAAATTATTTTTTTTAGAACAACTCATTAATTTTTGACAATATTTTTTTTATGTAAATGTAAATTAAATTCGAAAAAAAAATACTTAAGACTTGAAATTTTGGAGAGCATAAAACTTTAAAGTGCTTTAAACCAAGTAGACTGACATGACATAACTAATACAAGAGTACAAAAATAACTGATTGGTGGTCTGGCTAGAATTTCATTTTTTGTTTATTAATTCCCTCTAAAATTTAAAAGAACAGGTTCTGCTTACATTTTTTTTTTATTATCTATTTTGTGTATGTTTTTTTGTACAATTCTGTCATCCTATCCTTTACAGAGCCTGTTTTGCTTCTAGCAAGATCATAAGTTACAAAGAAACGCACCACTTCTACCCAAAAAAAAAATGAAGAAAAGAAATACAATTTAACCTTAAGCATAGAAATGTAACGTTTCTTATTCAATCCCCCTTTTTTTAGGAGATTATATTTACAATTTTATTAAAATTTTGAAGTCTTTATATCTCACATATACAAAAATAATTGATTGGTGGTCTGGCTAGAATTTTACTTTTTGTTTATTAAATTCCCTCCAAAATTTAAAAGAACAGGTTCTGCTTACATTTTGTGTTATTTTTTTATTTTATTTATTTGTTTTTGTTGTTGTTTTTGTACAATTCTGTTATCCCATCCTTTACATAGCCTGTTTTTGTTTCTAGCAAGACCATAAGTTACAAAGAAACGCACCACTTCTAACAAAACAAAATTTTAAAAATAAAGAAAACAAATATAATTTAACCTTAAGCATAGAAATGTGACGTTTCTTATTCAATCCCCCCTTTTTTAGGGGATTATATTTACAATTTTATTAAAATTTTGAAATCTTATATCTCATATAGCATACTTAATATACATAACTGCAAAAACATACAATATTACTAAAAAAAATTAGTTCTGATATTCTTTTTAATACATTTATTGTGAAATGAGTGTTTTTTTTTATTTTCACTTTAATTGTCAGTGTCAAATATCTTGAAATCATGATATTTGTCTGTGTCTTTCATCCCATCTTTATCTGTGATCTTTGCACATGTCTTCCATTCTTCATCTGTGATTCTTCATCTGTGACCTCTTCATCTGTGCCTTTGTCTTTTATCCATGGTTCGGTACATTACACTGAAAACATAAAAGGTATCAGAACTTGAAAAATGCCATATTGAATAAACAATAATATTTTCCATGGTGTTAATCAACTGCAAGAAAAAAACACATTGGCATTCAGTAACTGGACCCTCCAAATTAAAAACCTTTAATGAAATCTGCACTCGCTAAATATTTCCAAAAACTGGTCAGATGCAACTCATATCTGGGCTTCTAATTACAAGTCCTCCCCAGATAACAGTGTTCATTTTAGATGTTTTTCATCCCCTGTCAACTGGAACCTATAATTACAAGTTTTACACAGACTACTGGTCACTTTACAAAATACAAGTCGTCTTCTGACATGTACAATGGCATTATCTTTATTTCAATAAAATGTTTTTCTCTGAAAAAATTGATTGATTTTGATCGATTTATTGTGTTTAACGACACTTTCAGCAATATCATGGCGACCAGTTTTAGTGGTGGAAGAAGCCGAAGTACCCGTAGAGAACCACCGACTATGGGAAAGCAACTGGTAAACTTTATCACTTGCGACTGCGAGTCGAGTGCACCTTTATATGTAATTTACAAAGCCGGATGCGAACCCACGCCGTATTGGTGATAGGCTTGTATGAGTTGTTAGGTAAATCCAACTACCTAACTCATTGAGCCACCCTTTCTGAAAAACTCACTTATTTTGTACATATGTTTTGCACATTTCTGGAATTTTGCATTATTTACCCAAGTTTAGTTTTTTCTGTGCCTGTCCCAAAGCAAGGACCTTCATTTCCAAAGAATTAAAATAATATTGTTATATATTCACCTAATAAACTCCATGGTTACACAACATCTACTTCCCATTGGATATTCTTACAGGAATAGACTATACATTCCAGTACTGAAATTTAAAAAATATCAATATTTTATTACCAACAAAACTGATAAAAGCCTATTTTTTTTGTTAGATCTTGTTGCAATGATTTTGTATTGGTATAGCGGTAACCAAAATATTGAGTGAGAGATTGTTGTTTAACTCCAAGTGACCAATAGGATGAACATGTTTCTTGTTGACTAGATGATAATGATGTTTTCTTTGAACTAGACCGTTACACACAAAGTTAGATTTTAATGCTATTTCACAGAAACAACAGTCCACAGATATACAAGTATCTGAACATGGACTCATTATACTGACTCAACCAATCTTTGTGCCTTTTACTTGCCTGATTCTTAGTACTTAGCAGACATAGTGTCATAATGTGTTGTCTTTTTGAGGTGAATCGGTGGAGATGTTTTTTAGTTCGTTTATTTTTTGTGTATTGTCGCTGCAGATCCAATTATCTAAAAGACGGAGGGTTGTTATCCCATTCTTTAGTTTACCCTTGAAACATTTTTGTGCCAACTGAATTTCCATCGACATGTTGTCTTTTTTTCAAAGATTTGAAAAGAGATGTAGTTGTTTGTTTTGTTGATATTGGTGGATTTTCTTTCTATCACTGTTTAATTTTTCTTTCAATAAATACCAATTTTATAGTGTTTGGTTTGTCCCCACAGGGGATCAAACTCATGATATACCACACTTAAGGTGAGCACCCTAACCTTATATACACTAATGAGTCAGTTTGTATATACAGTAGTCACCCTCTAATAAGGCTACCCCTTATGCAATGAAAACAATTGCCTGATAAGAAGGATAGATTATTGAGGTTGGACTATTTTATAGTACAGTCAAATCTGTATTATTTGGGACAAAGAAAAAGTGGCCTTATAAGACAGGTGACCTCTTAAAAGAGGTTCAATTCATATGGAATTCTCTCACAGGACAAGAAAAATGTGACCTCTTAATACAGGTGACTGCTTAACAGAGGTGACTGTATGAGCTGGTTTGACTGTATTTTTTACTATATGATATGTCGTAATAAGTCGTGTGGCCTTTTGGTGGGGGTGTCCTTAGAGGGACTATTGTACATTGAAAAACAGTCAGTTAGTGTTATGGTTGTTACACCACGAACAACAACTTTACAGTTATGTAATATCACGACAAGTCAGTTTAAACAACAGAGAAAACTGGAGTACTCAGATCAGCTGCAAACTGACACACTTTATCACATGTTGTATACAGTATACTTCTATGCGATCTGGAATCCAACATTGACAAGACAACATACATGTGGGTATGCTGGCTTCATCTGGTACTGCCAAGCACCTGTCATAGTATGTTGTTTTGTGTATTAGAATTTATTAAGCTTATTTATAAAGGGTAAACGAAAAACAAATTATGAAATTTTTTTTTTTCCACCGACAGTAAATATCACATGTACATGTGGAAATCTATGTTGGCAAATATTTAATATCACAAGGATCTGTATCAATACTTACTGAATGAATACCATGGTTAGACATCATCTTCCTATGGGATTGGATTATGTTTCAGTGCTTAAATAAAATGATAAAAATCTAATTATAAATGGTAATTTGAATTGTAAAATCATGCAGCATTTATTAATTTAAGCAATTGATTTTTAAGATTTCACAATCATTGAAACACCAGAAAGTGTATTCCCTATATCTCTTGTCATGATCAACTTTTAAAGTATATTTGACTTCATGAGACAAAGAATGTTCCGTCCTGTAAAACCTTGCACATTTTCAGTGAGACTCGCACGGTTAGGAAGAAAAAATGAAGTTAAAGTTACATAACTATAAGTTTGGTAAAATTATGTTAATCTCGCACATTTACATTTCAAAAACTTAATGGCTCTGCATTTTATAACTATTGTGATTTCATTCATTCATGGATAAATGGATAGTGAGATATTCATTGACATTTGAATTCATAGTTGTGATACCTAAGCCTAAAGGTGCAGTCACATGTTACGATTAACTGTCTGATTTCCTACAGATTCTGCATCTGTGGTACAGGTAAGTCGAATGGGACAGGGTCCGGGTGGCTCAATGAGTTAGGTAGTTGGATTACCAAACAACTCATACAAGCCCATCACCAATATGGCGTGGGTTCGCTCCGGGCTTTGTAAATTTCAAAAAAGGGTGCACTCGACTTGCAGCCACAAGTGATAAAATTTACCAGTTGCTTGCCCATGGTCAGTGGTTCTCTCCGGATTCTTCCACCACTAAAACTGGTCGCCATGATATAGCTGAAATATTGCTTAAAGTGATGTTAAACACAATAAATCAATCAAGTCGAATGGAAAAGTGTCCACACAGTTCAACTTTTAAATTTGATTCTAATATGGACTTAATTTTTTTCACTGTTCTCACAATAAGATTCTCCTCAAACAGAAATATGAAACCAACCAATGTTGAAATGTTTTCGAAACGAAAAACCAGACAGAAAATTGTATCATGTGACTGCACCTTTACTCCAAACTTCTCTTGTTCAAGTTATTGCATATGCTTTTTCGTGGTTCACTAAATTACATGAAACTAACAAGAACCATGAAAATTGGTATTCAACGAATACAATTATCAATTCACACTATTAGTGAAAAATTACGAAAACTTCATTCATTGCATATTACACAAAAACTTATAAATTTGTCAATTGTATTTTTTTATCATTATGTTATATTGTACAAAATACTAATTTGTTATTGTCTACTATAATAAAATATATACCTCATGTATGCCATGGATGAAGATTTGGTATACGTCTGCTGTGTGCTTCTTTCTTCTAACTATCTGGTAGCGACATGAAAAATTGATTTTTAAATTTAAAAAAATTTAACAAGGTACATGTATGCATGTTGTGCAAAAAAAAGAAATGAAAATGTTTAACCTTGTTGGAGCACCTCAACATCTGTATAGATGTTTACCCTTATTGGAGTGTGTTCCAATTCTCCATAGATGCATTACCCTTTTAAAGCACCTTCAAATCTCGGTAGATGTTAAACTATTTGTGCACGACAGCTACCTCAACTTTTTAAAGCCAGTTTTTAGTGGGGTACGAGTTACTCCATCTTTAGTTTATGTGTAAGTTTTGTAGATCGTTGTTTGTCCTTTTGTACTTTTTCTTTTGACCATTGTGTTGTCCATACTTCTTCGATTTACTGAATCTGATTACCTCCCCTTGGTATCTTCAACCTCTTCTTGTCCCTATTAAACCCCCTTAAATTTTAAACATTCTTGCTTGATCATTAGTTTTCTGTGTAATGTTTTGTAGATCATTGTTTTTGGGTTTTTTTTTTCCATTATATTGTCTGTCCTTCGATTTACGGATTCTGATTACCACTTTGGTATCTTCAAACTCTTCTTTTACTCTTAAATTTTAATACTACCAAAAGTATTGTTGACTAATATCAGCTGCTTTGATGCCATCTTCAATTGGCTGTGGTGTCTGTGCAAGTGCATTTTAAAACACATTTTTTTTTATAGATACAATGTATTAAAAAAAAAAAAATTCCCTTTTTTTTTATAAAATATTTTTTAGAATTGCCATTAATACCAAATCTTCATGAAAAAAATTATTACTTTCAAAAAAAGGTCACCAGAAATGAGATTTGTTTTCAAAATTGTTAAATTTACAAAATATCCAAAAACAAACAAAGATATTAATTTTACAATTTGCCAAAAGTATTGATGTAGGCCAATCTTACTTCTGAAAAAAAAAAAAAAAAAAAGATTAGTATACCTGAAAAACAAAAGCTGATTAATACATGCAATTTTTTTTTCTTTCATGCTATTTTTTTTATAAAAACACTTGTTTAGCACCATTATAACATCACAAACCAACACTTGCCATACAAGTATATTTACAGGGGAACATGATATAGTTGAGGGGAAAAAATGCTAGAGTACACATTTTTGTTGGGAAATAGCCTCCATACAAGTAGTACATGATATAACTGATAACATTTTAAACCATACATACATTTATATAGTTGAAAAATAGCTTTACAGCACACAAGTTTCAAATTTAGGAGAGAGATCGTCTCACATGCATGTTGAGGTGTGAGTTGTTTATCATTGAAGAGCTCACACATACTGAGATTTGTACAGGTAAAAGAAGTGTTCATCCTCAAAATTTGATTTTTACCAAGATAGATTCAAATGGATTCGCTGCCATGTGTTGTTTACAACCACATCTTAAATATCTGACAAATAGTTTAAAAAAGGATTTTACACCATAGTATGCAGCTGGGAAAATATTCTAAACCCCAACACTACAATGTGTATATAAACAGCAAACTCTAAGGATATGTAAACCACAATGATACCAAACATGTCCTTGATAGATCTAGCTGAAAATATTGCTTAGTTGACCAAAAAAAGAACCGTTACATGTAGTCATCAATTATACGTCTTTCATCCTTTTTATTCTCCTTAATCATGCATTTTCAATTAGAACTAGTTTTTCAAGAACTAACTCATTTGAGATCCATTCCAATAGTACTTCAAAATCCTTAATCCATTTAATTACTGACGGTATAAAAAAATTATTGTATTTTTTGCACTAATGTGCCTTTATTAAATGTGAAACCTAACTGGGAGAAAGTTATTATCTATCATTCATTCTTGCATACCCCCGTTCCTTGCATGCAGCCTATGTTAAATGTGAAACCTAACTGGGAAAAAGTTATTATCTATCATTCATTCTTGCATACCCCCGTTCCTTGCATGCAGCCTATGTTAAATGTGAAACCTAACTGGGAGAAAGTTATTATCTATCATTCATTCTTGCATACCCCCGTTCCTTGCATGCAGCCTATGTTAAATGTGAAACCTAACTGGGAAAAAGATATTATCTATCACTCAACCTTGCATACGCCCGTTTCTGGCAAGCAACACTATTCACCTTATTTAATTATCAAATTTTACTTTAATTGAAGTACATGAATGATCTCGGGAACATATATAATTCTATGATAAAACTAATTTTAATTAAAAAATTCTGATTTTTTTGGGGTACCAGTTCTGCTGTCCAGATCTTTTAAGAAGATGTTATCGATCGGCTTTATGCCGACACCGATCTGTTTTGAGCTATTTCATACTGGGGCAGGCATGGGTAATTAATTACCCATAAAGATTCTCAGAAAATCAGTATTTTCACGAGATGGGATGTAGAAGCTAAGACAAGAAATAAAAATTACATTTTACACTTAGAACTAAACAAAAGTCTCGGAATAATAGCTTTTATTACTGTATTTCATCTCAGTCATTGTACTGTCGTCAATGATAAGTTCCAAACAACGTGTACTCTTGAAGGAATAGGTATGGAGTTATTTTTATTGTGCTGAAATTAATTTTAAACTTTTCCAAATGAAGGTTTGCAATATCTTAATGATGCATACAGAAATGTAACAATATCACATACTAAATACATGATACTAATGATTAAAAACATATTTACACTATACATATTTACATAGACCTATCTACAAGTCGAGTAGAAGACTTTGGACCCAAGAACAGAAGGTGGGAAGGGGGCTTTAACACAACTTTTACCAAGAACCTTAGAAACTGAGTTTGGGAGAAGAAAGGGCAAATTAACACAAATACACTAAAAGACTTTGGAAATTGGGTTTGGTTTGGGTGGGGTGGGGATAGAAGGGGATTGGACCCCTACCTATTGGTGTTCTACATTCACCTATTTGTGCTTAATATTAGGACAACTGACATAATGGCTTTATGTGATAAAGTGTCAGTGGTTTTCTCCAGCCACACCGGTTTCCTCCACCAATATAACTGACCGCCAAAACTGAAATATTGTTGAAAGTGGTATCAAACACCAAAACTCTAACCCAATTGACCTAATGTACCATGATCAGAAGTTCAACACAACTTTAACCACCAACAGACAATATGATTTTTAAAAATAAAACAAAATTTTGACAATTTAAATAAATATCTGATCAAATCAGTTTTGTGAAGCAATTTAAATTTTTTTTTATCCCCCCCTTATAAACACATAAAAATGATTAGAAATTCCAAATTTTTGCTACAACAGACTGAACCATGATCTTTCCGAAATGTTTTCAAAATAGCAACCCCTTTTTGAATTTAGAAATTTTGCCTCTTAAAAGATAACCGGCCCGTCATTGACAATCATATTGCATACAGCAAGAGCAGCCCTAACATACCACAGAGCCCAACCCTTCTGGGGAGCATGGGCGACAGGAACAGGAACAACTGGGACATTTTCTGTGGTCTCCAACACCTGCTCTGCTGCCACCACCTCCAAAGCGACACAAGGTGCTTTAACTACCACCCCCTGGCCTATAGCAGCCATTGCTTCATTGTCTACATCTACTAAATTAACAGCTGGTGTAGGCAATAAAACAACCGGTCTCGCAATAGGTGTAACCACCATGGCATTCTGCAAATCCCGTGGTAGTTCAGGGCTGTAGCCTCCACTGGTACAGACTGTACCTGAACCCTGGTTCAAACAGGAAGGTCCGCGGCCTTAAACAACTTACGCCTGGAGCGTTTCTCCCCCTCACGGACAGGTTTCACCCTGAAAAAAAAATGAATTGTTAAGCAAACTGTCAAGATTAAATGGATATTGCATTTAAAAGTTTATATATCAAATTTACATAGAAGAATAACATACAATTGATGACTTCTGAGACTTCTAACTGATTTTTCAACAAGAGACAATGGCAGCTGTCACATCCAATAAGAGCAAAGCATTGACTGAAGTTTTTTTTGGCCATTTTTGAACAAGCACTATTAAAGTCATTATGTGTCCCCTGTAGAAACTAGCTAAACATATTTAACAAAAGAAAATCTTTTTCCTACCTACCGACCCTAATATTTTAGAACATGTTAGCGGAAAAGCAGGTATTTTTTTTCTTGGCCCAATGAAATAAAAATAAAAAAAATCCAAAACTCTACTCTGACAATGTGTTATTAATTTTTTTTGAAATTCAAGTAAAACTTACAAATTGTATTATAATTTTTACTTTTTTATAATTATTTTTCTTCCGAATGCCAAATGCATCGGTGGCGTAATGGTTAGCGCAGTCTTCGACCTAACCCACTTGCCCGAAGCCTGGGCCAAGTAATTTAAACTGACCCCTTTTACACTCTTTTCTCCCAAATGTAAGGGTCATTGTTGCCATAATTTATTTCTTCAACCAAGCACTAGTTATACGATATATTACAAAATACCCTTTAAATTTTTTTTTATATCCCCCTTTGGTCCGTATTTTCTGAAATGAAAGGGTCAGCCCCTTACTATCACCATCATTCATTTCTATGACTGAATACAAGTTATGTGACATATATGATATACAGTCAAATGCTAATATTAATTAAAAATAGCTGGTCGCAAGGCAGACCATCCAGCTCGCCTGTGCAATCTATAGTTACATGTGAATGTCATAACCATGTGGTTAGTGTTTAATTTGGTTAAGAACAATACTTCAGTTTAGCCAAAAGAAAACCATTTAATGGTATTCAAAATGGACATATAAATGTAATAGTAAAACAGGTCTTAACAAAAATGTGGAAGTCATTCAGGCAGAAATAGTAGGTCACCGTGATCTATATTTGTGTGCGGTGTTTTTAACTGTCTACGACAAACTCACATGTGAAGTTTCATCAACCTGGACCAAGTAGTTTGTCTACATTGGACCTAATCGCAAACGTTAACGTGAAGTTTCATCAACCTGGACCAAGTAGTTTGTCTACATTGGACCTAAGCGCAAACGTTAACGCAAAAATGTCGAAGTCATTCAGGCAGAAATAGTAGGTCACAGTGACCTATATTTGTGTGCAGTGTTTCTAACTGTTCACGACAAACTCACATGTGAAGTTTCATCAACTTGGGCCAAATAGTTTGTCTACATTGGATCCTAAACGCAAACGTTAACATTGGACACCGACGACGACGACATAAGCTCTTCTGTACTTCGTAGAGGCGAACTAAACAAGTTTGGTCAAAATCCATTGAAGGATGTTGATCCTAGAGTGTTCACAAGGATGTGACGGACAGACGGAAGGTAGCGTTACTATATCCCTTCGCAACTTCGTTGGCGAGGGGATAAAAAGGTATGTTTACACAGCAACGACTATTCATGGTACTTAGTGTTTTAAAGATAAAAGGGCAATTAATTACATGTAAAATAATTTACCTGTTACATTGTATTCGTCACTAAATGCATTCTTTTCGGGAAAGAATTGTTCACCTTTGTTAGATATTTTAAAAGCGTCATTTCAACAATTTTAAAAATGGCAACATAAGTCAAACTTGTATTAAGAGGTCACCTTTGGGACACAGAAATAGTGGCCTTATAAGACAAGTGACCTCCTAAAAAAGGTTCAATTCATATGAAATTTTCTACGACAGGAAAAGAAAAAAGTAACCTTTTAATACAGACGACTGCTTAATAGAGGTGACCACATAGACAGATTTGACTGTACATGTAACTAGGAAACATTAAAAAGTTTCATGAGATTATATGAATGTTTAACGATTAAAAAAAAGTTTGGCTTAAGAAAGTCAAATTTACATTAAAAAAAAATAAGTTCAAATTCTGTTAAAAATGAAACAAATGTGTTACATTATTATATTTTCAAAATATTTGTGTTAGATACAATATTTTGGCCACAAATAAGCTGATGTCCTAGTTTTAGGAGATTTTATTCAATTATTCAAGAATTTAAAAAAATGAGCCAACAAATTCTATGTTTATCTTCCATCTTTTGAAAGTAGAATGGAGTTATCTCCCCTTGACCATTACTGATTTGTAACAATGACCTTCTGTATATACCATAAATAAATTTATATATAAAATTTGAATGTGGTTTTGATCAAATTAACCTAATTTGTATAGAAAAGGACCATATTGCCTTCTTTTGTACTAGATTGAATTTCCATTTGTAAATGAAATGTTATGCAATTTACAATGTCATTTCTAGTTTTGGGGAATACTATATTAAAATTTATTCTAATGCAGCCTATATATACTTTGGACCCCACAGACTATGAGGTCTTCATTTGTGCAAGCTTGTATTTTTTTTTCATTTCATTATTACTGTATGTTATATTGTACACAATACTAATTTGTTATTGTCTACTATAATAAAATATATACCTCATGTATGCCATGGGTAAAGATTTGGTATACGTCTGCTGTGTGCTTCTTTCTTCTAACTATCTGGTAGCAACAGTAAATCTTACAAACAAGCAGTTTTTAAGGAAATTAAATGAATGAAAAATTGATGACAATTAAACAAAAAATTAACCAGAATTGGAAATGTTTACTGGTACCCTTATTGGAGTGTGCTAAATTCTCCATAGATGCATTACCCTTTTCATAGCACCTTCACATCTCTGTAGATGTTAAACTATTTGTGCATGACAGAGTTACCTCAATTTTTTAGAGCAAGCTATTAGTTGGGTTCATGTTACTTGATCTTTAGTTTTATATGTATGTTTTGTAGATCGTTGTGCTTTTGTACTTTTTTCTTTGTCATTGTGTTGTCCGTTATTCTTCCATTTGGTATCTTCAAACTCTTCCGACCTTTCCAAAGCATCTGAGCTCAACCTCGGTTTTTGTGGGGTTCATGGTGCTTGATCGTTAGTTTTCTGTGTAGTGTTTTGTAGATCATTGTTTTTGTTTTTCTTTTGTCTTGTGTTTTCTGTCCTTAGATTTACGGATTCTGATTACCTCTTTGGTATCTTCAAACTCTTCCTACCCTTCCAAAGCATCTGAGCTCAACCCCGGTTTTTGTGGGGTTCATGGTGCTTGATCGTTAGTTTTCTGTGTAGTGTTTTGTAGATCATTGTTTTTGTTTTTCTTTTGTCTATTGTATTTTCTGTCCTTAGATTTACGGATTCCGATCACCCCTTCAATCTTCAAACTCTTCTTGTCCCTATTAAAACCCCTTAAATTTTAAACCTACCAAAATTATTGTTGACTGTACTTTCAGCCACTTTGATGACATCTTCAATTGGCTGTGGTGTCTGTGCAAGTGCATCTTAAAACACATTTTTTTATGGATATTAAAAAAAAAAAAAAAAAAAAAAAAACTTTTTTGATAAATTATTTAAAAAAAAAAGTCACCAGAAATGAGATTTGCTTTCAACGTTATATTAAATTTACAAAAGATCCAAAAATATTAATTTTAAACAATTTTACAATTTGCCAAATCTATTACTTGAAAAAAGTCACCAGAAATGAGATTTGTTTTCAAAATTATATTAAATTTACAAAAGATCCAAACCAAACAAAAATAATAATTTTAAACAATTTTACAATTTGCCAAAACTATTACTTTAAAAAAGTCACCAGAATTGAGATTTGTTTTCAAAATTATATTAAATTTACAAAAGATCCAAAACAAACAAAAATATTAATTTTAAACAATTTTACAATTCACCAAAACTATTACCTTAAAAAAGTCGCCAGAAACGAAATTTGTTTTCAAAATTATACTAAATTTACAAAAGATCCAAAACAAACAAAAATATTAATTTTAAACAATTTTACAATTCACCAAAACTATTACTTTAAAAAGGTCACCAGAAATGAGATTTGTTTTCAAAATTGTATTAAATTTACAAAAGATCAATTTTAAACAATTCGCCAAAACTATTACTTTAAAAAAAAGTCACCAGAAACGAGATTTGTTTTCAAAATTATTTTAAATTTACAAAAGATCCAAAACAAACAAAAATATTAATTTTAAACAATTTTACAATTCACCAAAACTATTACTTTAAAAAGGTCACCAGAAATGAGATTTGTTTTCAAAATTGTATTAAATTTACAAAAGATCCCAAACAAACAAAAATATTAATTTTAAACAATTTGCCAAAACTATTACTTTAAAAAAAAGTCACCAGAAATGAGATTTGTTTTCAAATTTATATTAAATTTACAAAAGATCCAAAAGAAACAAAATTTTAAACAATTTTACAATTTGCCAAGACTATTACTTTAAAAAAAAGTCACCAGAAATGAGATTTGTTTTCAAAATTGTATTAAATTTACAAAAGATCCCAAACAAACAAAAATATTTAATTTAAACAATTTTACAATTTGCCAAAACTATTACTTTAAAAAAAAGTCACCAGAAATGAGATTTGTTTTCAAAATTATATTAAATTTACAAAAGACCCAAAAGAAACAAAAATATTAATTTTAAACAATTCGCCAAAACTATTAATTTAAAAAAAAGTCACCAGAAATGAGATTTGTTTTCAAATTTATATTAAATTTACAAAAGATCCAAAAGAAACAAAATTTTAAACAATTTTACAATTTGCCAAGACTATTACTTTAAAAAAAAGTCACCAGAAATGAGATTTGTTTTCAAAATTGTATTAAATTTACAAAAGATCCCAAACAAACAAAAATATTTAATTTAAACAATTTTACAATTCGCCAAAACTATTACTTTAAAAAAAAGTCACCAGAAATGAGATTTGTTTTCAAATTTATATTAAATTTACAAAAGATCCAAAAGAAACAAAATTTTAAACAATTTTACAATTTGCCAAGACTATTACTTTAAAAAAAAGTCACCAGAAATGAGATTTGTTTTCAAAATTGTATTAAATTTACAAAAGATCCCAAACAAACAAAAATATTTAATTTAAACAATTTTACAATTTGCCAAAACTATTACTTTAAAAAAAAGTCACCAGAAATGAGATTTGTTTTCAAAATTATATTAAATTTACAAAAGACCCAAAAGAAACAAAAATATTAATTTTAAACAATTCGCCAAAACTATTAATTTAAAAAAAAGTCACCAGAAATGAGATTTGTTTTCAAATTTATATTAAATTTACAAAAGATCCAAAAGAAACAAAATTTTAAACAATTTTACAATTTGCCAAGACTATTACTTTAAAAAAAAGTCACCAGAAATGAGATTTGTTTTCAAAATTGTATTAAATTTACAAAAGATCCCAAACAAACAAAAATATTTAATTTAAACAATTTTACAATTCGCCAAAACTATTACTTTAAAAAAAAGTCACCAGAAATGAGATTTGTTTTCAAAATTATATTAAATTTACAAAAGACCCAAAAGAAACAAAAATATTAATTTTAAACAATTCGCCAAAACTATTAATTTAAAAAAAAGTCACCAGAAATGAGATTTGTTTTCAAAATTATATTAAATTTACAAAAGATCCAAAACAAAGAAAAATATTAATTTTAAACAATTTTACAATTCGCCAAATCTATTACTTTAAAAAAAAAGTCACCAGAAATGAGATTTGTTTTCAAAATTATATTAAATTTTCAAAAGATCCAAAATAAACAAAAATATTAATTTTAAACAATTTTACAATTCGCCAAAACTATTACTTTAAAAAAAAGTCATCAGAAATGAGATTTGTTTTCTAAATTATATTAAATTTACAAAAGATCCAAAACAAACAAAAATATTAATTTTAAAAATTTTTACAATTTGCCAAAAGTATTGATTGTAGGCCACTGTTACTTCTGAAAAAATAAAAATAGATTAGAAAACCTGAAAAACAAAAGTTGATTAATAACATGCAATTTTTTGGGTTTTTTTTCATGCATTTTTTTTTTTTTTCATGCAATTTTTTTTTTTTTTTTTTTTCCATGCAATTTTTTATAAAAACACTTGTTTAACACCATTATAACATCACAAACCAACACTTGCCATACATGTATATTTACAGGAGATCATGATATAGTTGAGAAAAAAAAATGCTCGAGTACACATTTTTGTTGGGAAATAGCCTCCATACAAGTAGTACATGATATAACTGATAACATTTTAAACCATAGTTGAAAAATAGCTTTACAACACACAAGTTTCAAATTTAGGAGAGATCTCTTACATGCATGTTGAGGTGTGAGTTGTTTATCATTGAAGAGCTCACAAATACTGAGATTTGTACAGATAAAAAAAGTGTTCATCCTCAAAATTTGATTTTTACCAAAATTCAAATGGATTATCTCCCATGTGTTGTTTACAACCACATCTTAAATATCTGACAAATAGTTTAAAAAAAGATTTTACATAGAATACAGCTGGGAAAATATTCTAAACCCCAACACTACAATGTGTATATAAACAGCAAACTCTAAGGATATGTAAACCACAATGATACCAAACATGTCCTTGATAGATCTAGCTGAAAAATATCAAAAGGCACATATTGTTTAGTTGACCAAAAAAAGAACCGTTACATGTAGTCATCCATTATACATATACTTTATAACCATGGTTTGTGCAGTCTTTCATCCTTTTTATTCTCCTTGATCATGCATTTTCAATTAGAACTAGATTTTCAAGAACTAACACATTTGAGATCCATTCAATTAGTACTTCAAAATTCTTAATCCATTTAATTAGACGGTATAAAAAAATTATTGTATTTTTGGCACTACCGGTAATGTGCCTTTATTAAATGTGAAACCTAACTAGGAAAAAGTTGTTTATCTATCATTCAATTCTTTCATACACCCGTTTCTTGTTTGCTACCTATGTTAAATGTGAAACCTAACTGGGAAAAAGTTATTTATCTATCATTCATCCTTGCATACCCCCGTTTCTAGCATGCAACATTCACTCATAAACCTTATCTAATTATCAAATTTTATTTTTATTGAAGTACATAAATGATCTGGAGAACATATATAATTCTATGATAAACCTAATTTTAATTCATAATGCTGATTTTTTTTGGTAGGAGTTCTGCTGTCCAGATCTTTAAGAAGATGTTATCGATCGGCTTCACACTGACACCGATCTGTTTTTAGCTATTTCATACTGGAGCAGTATGGATAATTAATTACCCATAAAGATTCTCGGAAAATCAGTATTTTCACAAGACGGGAAGTTAATGAATACAAGAAAGAAAAATCACTTTTCCAAATGAAGGTTTGCAATATCTTAATGATGCATACAGAAATGTAACAATATCACATACTAAATACATGATATTAATGATTAAAAACATATTTACACTATATACAAAAATATATTTACACTATACATATATACATAGACCTATTTACAAGTAGAGTAAGACCTTGGACCTGAAGAACCTTAGAAACTGAGTTTGGGAGAAGAATGGACATATTAACACACACTAAAGGACCTTAGAAACTGGGTTTGGGAAAAGAATGGACAGATTAACACACACTAAAGGACCTTAGAAACTGGGTTTGGGAGAAGAATGGACAGATTAACACACACTAAAGGACCTTAGAAACTGGGTTTGGGAGAAGAATGGACAGATTCACACACTAAAGGACCTTAAACACTGGGTTTGGGAGAAGAATGGACAGATTAACACACACTAAAGGACCTTAGAAACTGGGTTTGGGAGAAGAATGGAGATTCACACACTAAAGGACCTTAGAAACTGGGTTTGGGAAAAGAATGGACAGATTAACACACACTAAAGGACCTTAGAAACTGGGTTTGGGAGAAGAATGGACAGATTAACACACACTAAAGGACCTTAGAAACTGGGTTTGGGAGAAGAATGGACAGATTAACACACACTAAAGGATCTTAGAAACTGAGTTTGGGAGAAGAATGGACAGATTAACACACACTAAAGGACCTTAGAAACTGGGTTTGGGAAAAGAATGGACAGATTAACACACACTAAAGGACCTTAGAAACTGGGTTTGGGAGAAGAATGGACAGATTCACACACTAAATGACCTTAGAAACTGGGTTTGGGAAAAGAATGGACAGAATAACACACACTAAAGGACCTTAGAAACTGGGTTTGGGAGAAGAATGGACAGATTAACACACACTAAAGGACCTTAGAAACTGGGTTTGGGAGAAGAATGGACAGATTAACACACACTAAAGGACCTTAGAAACTGAGTTTGGGAGAAGAATGGACAGATTAACACACACTAAAGGACCTTAGAAACTGGGTTTGGGAAAAGAATGGACAGATTAACACACACTAAAGGACCTTAGAAACTGGGTTTGGGAAAAGAATGGACAGATTAACACACACTAAAGGACCTTAGAAACTGGGTTTGGGAAAAGAATGGACAGATTAACACACACTAAAGGACCTTAGAAACTGGGTTTGGGAAAAGAATGGACAGATTAACACACACTAAAGGACCTTAGAAACTGGGTTTGGGAGAAGAATGGACAGATTAACACACACTAAAGGACCTTAGAAACTGGGTTTGGGAAAAGAATGGACAGATTAACACACACTAAAGGACCTTAGAAACTGGGTTTGGGAGAAGAATGGACAGATTAACACACACTAAAGGACCTTAGAAACTGGGTTTGGGAAAAGAATGGACAGATTAACACACACTAAAGGACCTTGGAAACTGGGTTTGGATGGGGAGGGAAGGGGGCATAAATTGACACCTTAGCTATTGCTGTTGTACATTGACCTATCTGTGCTCAATATTAGGACAACCGACATAATGGCTTTGTGATAAAGCTTCAGTGGTTTTCTCCAGACACATCGGTTTACTCCAACAATATAACTGACCACCATAACTGATATATTGTTGAAAGTAACATTACACACCAAAACTCTAACCTAAATTGACCTAATGGAATTCCTCAGTGTGACATTTGACCTAATGTACCATGATCAGAAGTTCAACATAACTTTAACCACCAACAGACAATATGATTTTTAAAAATAAAACAAAATTTTGACAATTTAAATAAATATCAGATCAAATCAGTTCTTTGAAGCAATTCTAAAAAAAAGTTATCTCCCCTTTTTGGTTTTTTTATTCTTCATTATAAAAAACTAACAAAATAATTAGAAATTCCAAATCTTTGCTACAACTGAACCATGATCTTTCCAAAATGTTTTCAAAATTTCAATCCCTTTTTGAATTTAGAAATCTTGTCCCTTAAAAGAAAACTGCCCCGTCATTAACAATCATATTGCCAACAGCGAGAGCAGCCCCAACAAACCACCAAGCCCAGCCCCTCTGTGGAGCATGGGCGACAGGAATAGGAACAGGAACAACTGGGACCAAGTCTACTACATCCAACACCTGCTCTGCTGCCACCACCTCCAAAACGACAAAGGGTGCTTCAACTACCACCCCCTGGCCTATAGCAGCCATTGCTTCATTGTCTACATCTGCTAAATTAACAGCTGGTGCAGGCAAAGGAACAAACGGTCTGGCTACAGGTGTAACCACCACGGCATTCTGTAAATCCCGTGGTTGTTCAGGGGCCATAGCCTCCACTGGTACAGCCTGTACCTGAACCCTGGGCCGCCTGGTACGGACAGGAAGGTCCTCGGCCTTAAACTCTGGGGCTAGCCCCAACTTACGTCTGGAGCGTCTCTCCCCCTCACGTACAGGCTTCACCCTGAAAAAAAAAATGAATTGTTAAGCAAAATATCAAACTGATTTTTCAACCCTAGACAATGTCAGCTGTCACATCCAATAAGAGCAAAGCATTGACTGATGTCATCATGCATTTTTTTGTAAATTTTGTGGGGGGTGGGGTTAAATCTTGTTTTAATGAAAACAAATGCTTTATATACGGATAATGATATAATTGTTTCTTTGTTTTTTTAAACTCTAGTGAGGGGGGATTGAAAAAAATTCAGGAATTTTTGTCAAAATGCTGGTCTAACTACTACACATTTTAAGCCATTTCTAAGAGTAAAAATCTAAAAGTTTTATTGATCTTCAAAATTCTCAAAGAACTGTTTATGCTCTAATATGGTCACATAATAAAACAAGAATTTATTGTCTTCGATATATATATCGGTTCACTAAAAATTGATGTTGTATATGGCTAACGGAGTTCATTCTAGGATTCGGGAAAGATTGTCTAGTCCTCTTAAAAAAGTGGGTCATTAAAAATTAGATTTGAGCCAATGTCAATAAACCCAATATAGTAATCATTAATATATTTGAAACATGTTTTTCCTACTAAATGAGTCTATTTAAATTATTCATTGTAAATCATGTAAATTGTAGTGTTTGATAATGTGTCTCTTGACATAGTCCCCATATTTAGCAGATTGAATGGTCTGAATGATGAGGGTGCTGTCGTGGCCGTGATCGTATGGTAGTCAGATTTATAACTACCTATGCAATCGGTGCCTATCACCACTGATGTTGATTCGAATCCTGCTCAGGGCGAAGTGTACAACAATATGTGATAAAGTTTGTCTGTGACTTGCGGCAGGTCGGTGGTTTTCTCCAGTGCTGTTTGATTGAAGCCAAGTGATGCTGTTTGATTGAAGTCAAGTGATGCCCGTTTGATTGAAGTCATGTAATGCTGTTTGATTGAAGCTAAGTGATGCTGTTGATTGAAGTCAAGTGATGCTGTTTGATTGAAGTCATGTAATGCTGTTTGATTGAAGCTAAGTGATGCTGTTTGATTGAAGTCAAGTGATGCCCGTTTGATTGAAGTCATGTAATGCTGTTTGATTGAAGCTAAGTGATGCTGTTGATTGAAGTCAAGTGATGCTGTTTGATTGAAGCTAAGTGATGCTGTTTGATTGAAGTCAAGTAATGCCCGTTTGATTGAAGTCGTAATGCTGTTTGATTGAAGCTAAGTGATGCTGTTGATTGAAGTCAAGTGATGCTGTTTGATTGAAGTCATGTAATGCTGTTTGATTGAAGCTAAGTGATGCTGTTGATTGAAGTCAAGTGATGCTGTTTGATTGAAGTCATGTAATGCTGTTTGATTGAAGCTAAGTGATGCTGTTGATTGAAGCCAAGTGATGCTGTTTGATTAAAGTCAAGTAATGCTGTTTGATTGAAGCTAAGTGATGCTGTTGATTGAAGTCAAGTGATGCAGTGGACTTAAATTATTAAAGATCAGTTTTTATAATGAATTAACAAAAGAATTCAAACTGTCTTTACTCTGACAATGTATTACTAGTATATTTTATTTTCAAATTTAAGTAAAACTTACAAATGTATTATTATTTTATAAATATTTTTCTTCCAAATGCCAAAAAAAGCTTAAGTAATGATTTTATCTGTTTACTATGGAAGCATGAAAGGGACATGCAGATACAGTCAAACCTGTATTAAGAGGTCACCTTATAAGACCTGTTTTATCAGGTGACCTCTTAAAAGAGCTCTCAATTCATCCAAAAAATTAAAATGTGTGAATCTTGCGTTGGCGCTGCCCAGAATGAACTCGAGGATAGTAAAAGGTAGTCATTTGTAGTACTGTTTTATAAAAGTGCACATCAAATTTTTTTTAACATTTGACAATAAAGCTATATTTTGGTGACAAGTGAGGATGGCAATATATCGAGGGGTAATTTACATATGAAATACAATGGACATTAAAACTTGATATAATAATAAATATGGCACCTCAGAGAAAATACAAGCAGCGAGCTAGTCAACAGGAAAGATACAAGCAGCGAGCTAGTCAACCACAGGAACGATACAAGCAGCGAGCTAGTCAACAACAGGAAAGATACAAGCAGTGAGCAAGTCAACAACAGGAAAAATACAAGCAGCAAGCCAGTCAACAACAGTAACGATACAAGCAGCAAGCTAGTCAACAACAGGAAAGATACAAGCAGTGAGCTAGTCAACAACAGGAAAAATACAAGCAGCAAGCCAGTCAACAACAGTAATGATACAAGCAGCAAGCTAGTCAACAACAGGAAATATACAAGCAGTGAGCTAGTCAACAACAGGAAAAATACAAGCAGCAAGCCAGTCAACAACAGTAACAATACAAGCAGCAAGCTAGTCAACAACAGGAAAGATACAAGCAACAAGCTAGTCAACAACAGTAACGATACAAGAAGCGAGCTAGTCAACAACAGGAAAGATACAAGCAGCAAGCTAGTCAACAATAGGAATGATACAAGCAGCGAGCTAGTCAACAACAGGAACGATACAAGCAGCGAGCTAGTCAACAACAGGAAAGATACAAGCAGTGAGCTAGTCAACAACAGGAAAGATACAAGCAGCAAGCCAGTCAACAACAGGAAAGATACAAGCAGCAAGCCAGTCAACAACAGGAAAGATACAAGCAGCGAGCTAGTCAACAACAGGAAAAATACAAGCAGCAAGCCAGTCAACAACAGGAAAGATACAAGCAGCGAGCTAGTCAACAATAGGAATGATACAAGCAGCGAGCTAGTCAACAACAGGAAAGATACAAGCAGCAAGCTAGTCAACAATAGGAACGATACAAGCAGTGAGCTAGTCAACAACAGGAAAGATACAAGCAGCGAGCTAGTCAACAATAGGAACGATACAAGCAGTGAGCTAGTCAACAACAGGAAAGATACAAGCAGCGAGCTAGTCCACAACAGGAAAGATACAAGCAGTGAGCTAGTCAACAATAGGAACGATACAAGCAGTGAGCTAGTCAACAATAGGAACGATACAAGCAGCGAGCTAGTCAACAACAGGAAAGATACAAGCAGCGAGCTAGTCAACAACAGGAAAGATACAAGCAGTGAGCTAGTCAACAATAGGAACGATACAAGCAGTGAGCTAGTCAACAACAGGAAAAATACAAGCAGCAAGCCAGTCAACAACAGTAACGATACAAGCAGCAAGCTAGTCAACAACAGGAAAGATACAAGCAACAAGCTAGTCAACAACAGTAACGATACAAGAAGCGCGAGCTAGTCAACAACAGGAAAGATACAAGCACCGAGCTAGTCAACAATAGGAATGATACAAGCAGCGAGCTAGTCAACAACAGGAACGATACAAGCAGCGAGCTAGTCAACAACAGGAAAGATACAAGCAGCGAGCTAGTCCACAACAGGAAAGATACAAGCAGCGAGCTAGTCAACAACAGGAAAGATACAAGGAGCAAGCCAGTCAACAACAGGAAAGATACAAGCAGCAAGCCAGTCAACAACAGGAAAGATACAAGCAGCGAGCTAGTCAACAACAGGAAAAATACAAGCAGCAAGCCAGTCAACAACAGGAAAGATACAAGCAGCGAGCTAGTCAACAACAGGAAAGATACAAGCAGTGAGCTAGTCAACAATAGGAACGATACAAGCAGTGAGCTAGTCAACAACAGGAAAGATACAAGCAGCAAGCTAGTCAACAATAGGAACGATACAAGCAGTGAGCTAGTCAACAACAGGAAAGATACAAGCAGCGAGCTAGTCAACAATAGGAACGATACAAGCAGTGAGCTAGTCAACAACAGGAAAGATACAAGCAGCGAGCTAGTCCACAACAGGAAAGATACAAGCAGTGAGCTAGTCAACAATAGGAACGATACAAGCAGTGAGCTAGTCAACAATAGGAACGATACAAGCAGCGAGCTAGTCAACAACAGGAAAGATACAAGCAGCGAGCTAGTCAACAACAGGAAAGATACAAGCAGTGAGCTAGTCAACAATAGGAACGATACAAGCAGTGAGCTAGTCAACAACAGGAAAAATACAAGCAGCAAGCCAGTCAACAACAGTAACGATACAAGAAGCGCGAGCTAGTCAACAACAGGAAAGATACAAGCACCGAGCTAGTCAACAATAGGAATGATACAAGCAGCGAGCTAGTCAACAACAGGAACGATACAAGCAGCGAGCTAGTCAACAACAGGAAAGATACAAGCAGCGAGCTAGTCCACAACAGGAAAGATACAAGCAGCGAGCTAGTCAACAACAGGAAAGATACAAGGAGCAAGCCAGTCAACAACAGGAAAGATACAAGCAGCAAGCCAGTCAACAACAGGAAAGATACAAGCAGTGAGCTAGTCAACAACAGGAAAAATACAAGCAGCAAGCCAGTCAACAACAGGAACGATACAAGCAGTGAGCTAGTCAACAACAGGAAAGATACAAGCAGTGAGCTAGTCAACAATAGGAACGATACAAGCAGTGAGCTAGTCAACAACAGGAAAGATACAAGCAGTGAGCTAGTCAACAATAGGAACGATACAAGCAGTGAGCTAGTCAACAATAGGAAAAATACAAGCAGTGAGCTAGTCAACAATAGGAACGATACAAGCAGCGAGCTAGTCAACAATAGGAACGATACAAGCAGTGAGCTAGTCAACAATAGGAAAAATACAAGCAGTGAGCTAGTCAACAATAGGAACGATACAAGCAGCGATCTAGTCAACAATAGGAACGATACAAGCAGTGAGCTAGTCAACAACAGGAAAGATACAAGCAGTGAGCTAGTCAACAATAGGAACGATACAAGCAATGAGCTAGTCAACAATAGGAAAAATACAAGCAGTGAGCTAGTCAACAATAGGAACGATACAAGCAGCGAGCTAGTCAACAATAGGAACGATACAAGCAGTGAGCTAGTCAACAATAGGAAAAATACAAGCAGTGAGCTAGTCAACAATAGGAACGATACAAGCAGCGAGCTAGTCAACAATAGGAACGATACAAGCAGTGAGCTAGTCAACAATAGGAAAAATACAAGCAGTGAGCTAGCCAACAATAGGAACGATACAAGCAGTGAGCTAGTCAACAATAGGAACGATACAAGCAGCGAGCTAGTCAAAAACAGGAAAGATACAAGCAGTGAGCTAGTCAACAATAAGAACGATACAAGCAGTGAGCTAGTCAACAATAGGAACGATACAAGCAGCGAGCTAGTCTACAACAGGAAAGATACAAGCAGCGAGCTAGTCAACAACAGGAAAGATACAAGCAGTGAGCTAGTCAACAATAGGAACGATACAAGCAGCGAGCTAGTCAACAATAGGAACGATACAAGCAGCGAGCTAGTCATCAACAGGAACGATACAAGCAGTGAGCTAGTCAACAATAGGAACGATACAAGCAGCGAGCTAGTCAACAACAGGAAAGATACAAGCAACGAGCTAGTCAACAACAGGAAAGATACAAGCAGTGAGCTAGTCAACAATAGGAACGATACAAGCAGTGAGCTAGTCAACAATAGGAATGATACAAGCAGCGAGCTAGTCAACAACAGGAAAGATACAAGCAGCAAGCTAGTCAACAACATGAAAGATACAAGCAGTGAGGTAATCAACAACAGGAAAGATACAAGCAGCAAGCTAGTCAACAACAGGAAAGATACAAGCAGCAAGCTAGTCAACAACATGAAAGATACAAGCAGTGAGCTAGTCAACAACAGGAAAGATACAAGCAGCGAGCTAGTCAACAACAGGAAAGATACAAGCAGTGAGCTAGTCAACAATAGGAACGATACAAGCAGTGAGCTAGTCAACAATAGGAACGATACAAGCAGCGAGCTAATCAACAACAGGAAAGATACAAGCAGCGAGCTAGCCAACAACAGGAAAGATACAAGCAGTGAGCTAGTCAACAACATGAAAGATACAAGCAGCGAGCTAGTCAACAACAGTAACAATACAAGCAGCGAGCTAGTCAACAACAGGAAAGATACAAGCAGTGAGCTAGTCAACAACATGAAAGATACAAGCAGCGAGCTAGTCAACAACAGTAACAATACAAGCAGCGAGCTAGTCAACAACAGGAAAGATACAAGCAGTGAGCTAGTCAACAACATGAAAGATACAAGCAGTGAGCTAGTCAACAACATGAAAGATACAAGCAGCGAGCTAGTCAACAACAGGAAAAATACAAACAGTGAGCTAGTCAACAACATGAAAGATACAAGCAGCGAGCTAGTCAACAACAGGAAAAATACAAACAGTGAGCTAGTCAACAACAGGAAAGATACAAGCAGCGAGCTAGTCAACAACAGGAAAAATACAAGCAGTGAGCTAGTCAACAACATGAAAGATACAAGCAGCGAGCTAGTCAACAACAGGAACGATACAAGTAGCGAGCTAGTCAACCACAGGAAAAATACAAGAAGCGAGCTAGTCAACAACAGGGAAGATACAAGCAGTGAGCTAATCAACAACAGGAACGATACAAGCAGCGAGCTAGTCAACAACAGGAAAGATACAAGCAGCGAACTAGTCAACAATAGGAAAGATACAAGCAGCGAACTAATCAACAACAGGAACGATACAAGCAGCGAGCTAGTCAACAACAGTAACGATACAAGAAGCGCGAGCTAGTCAACAACAGGAAAGATACAAGCACCGAGCTAGTCAACAATAGGAATGATACAAGCAGCGAGCTAGTCAACAACAGGAACGATACAAGCAGCGAGCTAGTCAACAACAGGAAAGATACAAGCAGCGAGCTAGTCCACAACAGGAAAGATACAAGCAGCGAGCTAGTCAACAACAGGAAAGATACAAGGAGCAAGCCAGTCAACAACAGGAAAGATACAAGCAGCAAGCCAGTCAACAACAGGAAAGATACAAGCAGCGAGCTAGTCAACAACAGGAAAAATACAAGCAGCAAGCCAGTCAACAACAGGAACGATACAAGCAGTGAGCTAGTCAACAACAGGAAAGATACAAGCAGTGAGCTAGTCAACAATAGGAACGATACAAGCAGTGAGCTAGTCAACAACAGGAAAGATACAAGCAGTGAGCTAGTCAACAATAGGAACGATACAAGCAGTGAGCTAGTCAACAATAGGAAAAATACAAGCAGTGAGCTAGTCAACAATAGGAACGATACAAGCAGCGAGCTAGTCAACAATAGGAACGATACAAGCAGTGAGCTAGTCAACAATAGGAAAAATACAAGCAGTGAGCTAGTCAACAATAGGAACGATACAAGCAGCGAGCTAGTCAACAATAGGAACGATACAAGCAGTGAGCTAGTCAACAACAGGAAAGATACAAGCAGTGAGCTAGTCAACAATAGGAACGATACAAGCAGTGAGCTAGTCAACAATAGGAAAAATACAAGCAGTGAGCTAGTCAACAATAGGAACGATACAAGCAGCGAGCTAGTCAACAATAGGAACGATACAAGCAGTGAGCTAGTCAACAATAGGAAAAATACAAGCAGTGAGCTAGTCAACAATAGGAACGATACAAGCAGCGAGCTAGTCAACAATAGGAACGATACAAGCAGTGAGCTAGTCAACAATAGGAAAAATACAAGCAGTGAGCTAGCCAACAATAGGAACGATACAAGCAGTGAGCTAGTCAACAATAGGAACGATACAAGCAGCGAGCTAGTCAAAAACAGGAAAGATACAAGCAGTGAGCTAGTCAACAATAAGAACGATACAAGCAGTGAGCTAGTCAACAATAGGAACGATACAAGCAGCGAGCTAGTCTACAACAGGAAAGATACAAGCAGCGAGCTAGTCAACAACAGGAAAGATACAAGCAGTGAGCTAGTCAACAATAGGAACGATACAAGCAGTGAGCTAGTCAACAATAGGAACGATACAAGCAGCGAGCTAGTCAACAACAGGAACAATACAAGCAGTGAGCTAGTCAACAATAGGAACGATACAAGCAGCGAGCTAGTCAACAACAGGAAAGATACAAGCAACGAGCTAGTCAACAACAGGAAAGATACAAGCAGTGAGCTAGTCAACAATAGGAACGATACAAGCAGTGAGCTAGTCAACAATAGGAATGATACAAGCAGCGAGCTAGTCAACAACAGGAAAGATACAAGCAGCAAGCTAGTCAACAACATGAAAGATACAAGCAGTGAGGTAATCAACAACAGGAAAGATACAAGCAGCAAGCTAGTCAACAACAGGAAAGATACAAGCAGCAAGCTAGTCAACAACATGAAAGATACAAGCAGTGAGCTAGTCAACAACAGGAAAGATACAAGCAGCGAGCTAGTCAACAACAGGAAAGATACAAGCAGTGAGCTAGTCAACAATAGGAACGATACAAGCAGTGAGCTAGTCAACAATAGGAACGATACAAGCAGCGAGCTAATCAACAACAGGAAAGATACAAGCAGCGAGCTAGCCAACAACAGGAAAGATACAAGCAGTGAGCTAGTCAACAACATGAAAGATACAAGCAGCGAGCTAGTCAACAACAGTAACAATACAAGCAGCGAGCTAGTCAACAACAGGAAAGATACAAGCAGTGAGCTAGTCAACAACATGAAAGATACAAGCAGCGAGCTAGTCAACAACAGTAACAATACAAGCAGCGAGCTAGTCAACAACAGGAAAGATACAAGCAGTGAGCTAGTCAACAACATGAAAGATACAAGCAGTGAGCTAGTCAACAACATGAAAGATACAAGCAGCGAGCTAGTCAACAACAGGAAAAATACAAGCAGCGAGCTAGTCAACAACAGGAAAAATACAAACAGTGAGCTAGTCAACAACAGGAAAGATACAAGCAGCGAGCTAGTCAACAACAGGAAAAATACAAGCAGTGAGCTAGTCAACAACATGAAAGATACAAGCAGCGAGCTAGTCAACAACAGGAACGATACAAGTAGCGAGCTAGTCAACAACAGGAAAAATACAAGAAGCGAGCTAGTCAACAACAGGGAAGATACAAGCAGTGAGCTAATCAACAACAGGAACGATACAAGCAGCGAGCTAGTCAACAACAGGAAAGATACAAGCAGCGAACTAGTCAACAATAGGAAAGATACAAGCAGCGAACTAATCAACAACAGGAACGATACAAGCAGCGAGCTAGTCAACAACAGGAAAGATACAAGAAGCGAGCTAGTCAAGAACAGGAAAGATACAAGCAGCGAACTAGTCAACAATAGGAAAGATACAAGCAGCGAACTAGTCAACAACAAGAAAGATACAAGCAGCGAGCTAGTCAACAACAGGAAAGATACAAGCAGCGAGCTAGTCAATAACATGAAAGATACAAGCAGCGAGCTAGTCAACAACAGGAAAGATACAAGGAGCAAGCCAGTCAACAACAGGAAAATACAAGCAGCAAGCTAATCAACAACAGGAACGTAACAATCAGCAAGCTAATCAACAACAGGAACGATACAATCAGCAAGCTAATCAACAACAGGAACGTAACAATCAGCAAGCTAATCAACAACAGGAACGATACAATCAGCAAGCTAATCAACAACAGGAATGATACAATCACCAAGCTAATCAACAACAGGAACGAAACAATCAGCAAGCTAATCAACAACAGGAATGATACAAGCAGCAAGCTAATCAACAACAGGAACGATACAAGCAGCAAGCTAATCAACAACAGGAATGATACAAGGAGCGAGCTAGTCAACAACAGGAATAATACAATCAGCAAGCTAATCAACAAACAGCAGTTTGTATTGTGTGTGTATATATTTATATAAATACATCGGGATGGTATACTGAACCGCCAAAAAAAAACATTTTGTTTTCTAAATTTGCAAAAAATCATTCTAAATACAAAATTGGTGCTTTTTGTGTGTGTGGAATTGGCAAATTATTCCTATAATGAACCCTGATTATATTTTTTTTTAATTTTACAGTTGACTGCATATTTTTACTATGGCAAAGATATTGGGTCTCAAGAGGGTCATGGAACGTATTTAAAAGTACAACATGTAAAGCTGGCCCAAATCTTACTGAACTTAATTAAGAAAATTCACAAGTTATCAGTACCACTACTGAATGCCAGGACTCAGTCTTGAACAATGATAACAAGCTATTGGAGGACCTATACGATACTGACTTTCGTTCCACATTTCTTCTAAGCCTGTGATGTATTGCTAAAAGTTTACGGAAAAAACTTTCTTTTTACCAGTACTTATTACATGTATGTTTATCTGCTTAAAATGACTTTCTGATATTTATTATTATAATTGCTATATATAGCTGTTTGATACTTTATGATGTTTCTTTAGCAGTTCAGTATAAAAGTTGTACAGGTATAGGATATAGTACAGAAAAGATTATATAGCAGTCAATGCTAAAATATTTTAATAGCTTATAACAAACATACCTTAAAAAGAGAAAAAAATAAACTAGAGGCTCAATGGGTTAAGCCTGTCTCGATCACATGTCATTTTATTCCGAGGAAACTTTATACATAACCTTCCATAATAGGTTCCTACCAAATTCTAATTAATTTTTTTTATTTTTGTCCGACAGATCACGTGATTTCGATGGAATGTACAGCACTGGACTTCCAGTGTCAATGTACACAACAAAAACTCCAATCGATATGTGCCGTTTTAAAGTTCGATCCTCAACTTAAAAACATCTTAACATTTTCTGTAAAAGACAGATATCAATTAAATTATTTTATTTGTATCAAAGACTTCAATGCAGAGACAATTACTTCTTTAAAATTAAATTTGTTTTCTTTCTTTATTTACGGCTGTCAGCATCATGAAAGGAAAACGATCTGCCTTTATGTATATTTTTCTGATATCAGACAGATACTGGGGTACCGAACACCTGTATTTATTCAGTCGTTTCCTTGGCGTCTCCATATTACAATTACTTATAATCTACCGCATCTACACTATGATATGATGCGGTCGTCACAGTAATAGCGTAAACACCGGAAGTCGTCTGCCGAGCATTTCAGACGTCAAGATACGAAAAAGACGGAACGTAGTTGAAATTGACATGATTCGAAACCACTGTATCGGCCAATCACATTAGTCGTACAATCAGCACGAAATATGGAAATTTTGTGCAGCATCTCCTATACATCATTCCTACAAAGTAATATTTCATTGTGCCTCCTAGTGTCAGGAGAAGACGTTTAAAATTTCAGCCAATCAGAAACAAGAATTGCCCATGGTGACCATTTATTTTGTCCAATCAGGATAAAATGAGGAAATTTTATAGAGGACCTTCCATAGATGCTTCCTGTAAAAATATGCTTTATAGAGGTTTCTCAGGAAAAGATTCTTAGTTTTTGACCAACCAGAACCAAAATTTTTTTATGGCGGCCATGCTTGTTAACAAAATGGGACGAAATGAGCAATTTTTATAGAGGATCTTCAATAGATGCTTTCTACCACGTTTCGGTTCATTTTGTCCAAGCGGTTTCAGAGAAGATTTTTAGAAATTGATCAACCAGAAACAATAATTGTCTATGGTGGCCATGTTTGTTAATTTAGCCATCTTTATAGAGAACCTTCCATAGATGTTTTGTACCAAGTTTCGGTTCATTTGGTGAAGCAGTTGCAGAGGAAAAGATTTTTAGAAATTGACCAACAGGAAACAAGAATTGTCTATGACGACCATGTTTGTAAACGGATTGGGATGAAATGAGCAATCATTATAGAAGACCTATCATAAATGCTTCCTACCCAGTTTCAGTTCATTAGGCCATGTGGTTTCAGAGTAGATTCAAATGTAAAATGTTAACAGACGACAGACACCAAGTGATGACAAAAGATCACATGCCCTTTGGCCAGGTGAGCTAAAAAATTAACTGAACGTGCCTCAAGAAAGGAAAAAAATAGATTTTAACTACTGATCAGAATAGAAATTGATATTTGAAATTTGATATACTTGTATGAGAATTATTTTTGAATTTGAATACAGATATAATATTTTCAACATACATTGTACATCTAACTAGGAAACATTAAAAAGTTCCATGAGATTATATGAATGTCTTATGATTAAAAAATAATGTTTGGTTTAAGAAAGTAAAATTTACCATTTAACCAGAGACTCTCAAGAGCCTGTATCGTTCACCTGGTTATAAAAAGAACCAATTGGTCCTATGTAAAAACTATGTCCTGCAATGGTATTCATCTTGGAATTCCGATCAACATAAAAAACACGAAGTTTGTAAAGGACCTTCCAATGATTGATGCACAGTTAAGATTCAATCAGTGCAATAGCTTCAGAAAAGAAAATATTTCTGTATTTTCCCATATGGTCCTGTGTTAATACTATGACCTGTGGTGGCAGCCATCTTGGATTTCGGATCGGCATAAAAAACCCAAACTTTTTAGAGGACCTTCAAATGATTATTCCTGGGCAGTTTGGTTTCAATTGTCCAAGTGGTTTCAGAGAAGAAGCGTTTTGAAACATTATTCCCATAGGGTCCAATGTTAAACTAAGTCCTGCCGTAGCCGCCATTTTGAATTTAATATCGGAACAAAAAACCTAAAGTTTGTAGAGGACCATCCAATGAACATTCATGTACAGTTTGGCTTTAATCATATTTGTAGTTTCTGAGAAGAAGGCATTTGAACATTTTCCCATAGGGTCCAATGTTTATCTATTTCCTGCGGTGGCGACCATCTTGGATTTCCAATCTGCATAAAAAACCTAACTTTTGTAGAGGACCTTCCAATGATCATTCCTGGGTAGTTTGGTTTCAATTGTTCAAGTGGTTTCAGAAAAGAAGCGTTTTGAAACATTTTTCCCATAGGGTCCAATGTTAAACTAAGGCCTGCCATTGCCGCCAATTTGAATTTCATATCGGAACAAAAAACCTAAAGTTTGTAGAGGACCATCTAATGAACATTTATGTACAGTTTGGCTTTAATCATATTTGTAGTTTCTGAGAAGAAGGCATTTGAACATTTTCCCATAGGGTCCAATGTTAATCTATGTCCTGCGGTGGTGGCCATCTTGGATTTCGGATCGGCATAAAAAACAGATTATGTAGAGGATCTTCCAATGATCATTCCTGGGCAGTTTGGTTTCAATTGTCCAAGTGGTTTCAGAAAAGAAGCGTTTTGAAACATTTTTCCCATAGGGTCCAATAAACTAAGTCCTGCCGTAGCCGCCATTTTGAATTTCAAATCAGAACAAAAAACCTAAAATTTGTAGAGGAACATCCAATGAGCATTCATGTACAATTTGGCTTTAATCATATTTGTTGTTTCTGAGAAGAAGGCATTTGAACATTTTCCCATAGGGTCCAATGTTAATCTATGTCCTGCGGTGGTGGCCATCTTGGATTTCCGATCATCATAAAAAACAGAAACTTGGTAAAGGACATTCCAATGATCATTCATTTACAGTTTGGGTTCAGTCAGTTCATTAGTTTCAGAGAAGAAGATCTTTGAAATTTCAGCCAATCAAAGCATATTATTGGCCCTGGCAGCCATGTTGAATATCCGACTGGAACGAAAAACAGAAACTTTGTTGAGGACCATCCAAGGAACATTCCTGCTAAGCTTGGTTCTAATTGGTCCAGTGGTTTCGGAAAAGAAGATTGAAATGTGAAAAGTTTAGACGACGGACACCAAGTGATGGCAATAGTTCACCTGAACCTTTTGTCCAGGTGAACTAAAAAAAAACAAGTTCAAATTCTGTCAAAAATTAAATGAAAATCTTAATCTTAAATTTTTTATGTTTTTACAATATTTTGGCCACAAATAAGCTGATGTCCTAGTTTTAGGAGATTTCATGTACGTTTGAGAAATTATTCAAGAATTTAAAAAAATTGAGGTAAAAATAATCTTAAAATGTAACAGTAAAACTGTTGATTTGAAGAAATTAATACTGCCCAAGAACTATCATAGCCTCAATTTGGATTTAATTGAATCAGAGTTACAGAAGATTTTTAAAATAATGTTTATGTCATAATAATTGATGGATGTTGTGCTTTTTTTCATGGTTGTAGAATAAAAAATTATCCCAAAGTATCCTTTGATATTTAGTGGCTGAGCACGAATTGCATAAGAGAATCAAGTAATTCTGTGCATGGGCCAATAAATTCTCTTCTAAAACACAATCAGGTGTTACTATTTAAACATGTCATAAATATTAAGAGGAAACAAGTTGTAATCTACATATTGGGGTGGCAGATAATTATCTCTTTTCTAATGGTATATCATACCATGGGGTTTGTGCTTTCATGGAAGTGCATAAAGCATTTCAAAGATGAGAAATTGTTACATTTACTGTGTTATTTTGTGTCATTTTTATGTTGCTATATATTCTCAGCTTTGTATAACAAAAATTCTACTGCATCATAAAAATTATGGCAAGGTATAATAAAATAGTGATAAAAAAAAGGAAATGTTAAAGATGCACATTTTTATGTAGTGTCCGTAGACCATAGTTTTTAGATCACATGACTGCATCATATTGCACTTCAGTTTAATATTTTATTATTTTCTATATCAGACAAGGTATATATTGTAGAAAGCATTAAAGTTTTTGATAGATGTGACACAGCTTACCTCCGAGTTGAGGAAAACATTGTCACGTAGATCAATATTTCACAAGTTCATATTTTAAGCTTTAGAACTCAAATTTTGCATCTTACAATCATTAAATGATGTTTCCATCTTTAAATTAGGGTTATTAATTGATTAGTCATCTTAATTTGTACAAAATTAAACAAATATGGGTAATTTGCTACATACTCATTTCTGTTGTGTAAAATATGAGTAAATTATAGAATTTCTTACAGTAGACAAATGAATGATTAATACTTAGCATACATTGTTAACATAAATCTTCATCAAAAATCTATTTTGCTATATTATGATAATAAATAATGAAATTCAATAAATTCATGTATGGTCTATGGACACTACACAAACCACATTGTATATGATAATGAACCATTAACCTTTTCCACAACAATAATCTGAGTGAAATAGAGACAGAAGAAGAAAACACAAAAAGGGGCCAATATAGTAGCCAAAATCAAAAGATATAGACAAAATTAAAACCAGATAGACAAATATGAGCATATGAAGAAGAAAGAAAGCGATAAGAACGTGAAAATTAAAGAAGAAAAAAAGAATAACATAGCAATGCTGAAGGAAATGAGGAGACAAAAAAGAGAACAAAGAAGATACAGAGCAAAACAAAAGGCAAAAAAAAAACCCATAGAAAACCAGTGCATCCTATGAAATAAATGAATGTAAAAATCAAAGTACAAATGTAATTCAAAAAGAAAATGAGAAAAGAAAAGCTGTAATTAGAACACAGAGATGGAGACTGAGAATCAAACTGCAAAAGGACAATACTGACAAACAATCAACAGTACCAGAGGAAAGCCTTACAATAGTAGGTCCAAATATGACAAAGAAAAGAAAGAACAACAAAGTGTACCATAATTGGCCTGTTAGCCTAACAAGTCATGGGATGGTAAAGACATAAATCTTCAAAAAAAGAAACCAAACATTGATGAACACATAAGTTCAGATAGACTTTAAAATACTACTTTGAAAAGTTACTAGCTTTGGAAAACTGTTGAGATGTTCTTTTAGTCTTTAAGAATTTGTTTGTTTGTTTGTTCAAGTAAAATGTTTAATATTTGATATTGTTGCTTTTATATTTAGGAAAATATGTAATGTCCACAGACCACATAAGTATACATGTAATTGTATAATTGATCATGTAAGGTGTTAATTCTTTAAAGAGTGTTTTTAAATAAGAAGTATGAATTCAATTAAAGATAAAGAAGGAGGTATCAAACATCTTTATTCTCAAATTTTGCAAATAACTATAAAATAGAGTGATTTAATATGAAACATCCAGATATAGTGGAATTTTGTATTCCTTTTATACTTTATTTAGTTGTTAATATAATTTTAGATGCTTAAAAGGTAAAATACAATTTGTTTATACATGTTCTTTTGTATTGGTGTCAATGTTTAGTTTCAATTTCCCCACAACACATTTGGCAGTGCCAATGGCATTACGGGCAGTAAATAAGTTGACATTTGGCAGTGTCCGTAGACCCCCTCTTTGTCTGTTTACATAATTGTACATTTTTTAAAGCCGATTTTATATGCATTTCTAAATTTTGAGAAAGGTAACTTTAATATCTGAATGTAGACAGAAATTGTAAAATGACACTTTTCATCATATGTTATGATATTTCTAAAAACTGCATTAGGTTGAAAGTTTTGATGAAATGTTATAGATAGTAGCTATATATCTGACTGAGAGGTGTTTTAAGTTACATAGTACATGTATAATATATTGTTGTAAAAGAATATTATATATATAGTTTTTGAAGTGTCCATAGACAATTTCCCTTGTAGTAATGAACATCAGTTTGAAAAATGACGACAGGATAGAAAAAAATCCTGTTGGGGTAACATACCCCATACATCACAGTATCATTTCAAATAAAAATAAAGTCAGCTAAACAGTTTTCATTTTTTGCAAAATGTGACATGCAAAATCCCCACCTGATTATGTTTATCGTCCATCTTTTGAAAGTAAAATGGAGTTATCTCCCCTTGACCATTACTGATTTGTAACAATGACCTTCTATATATACCATAAATAAATTTATATATAAAATTTTAATGTGGTTTTGATAAAATTAACTAATTTGTATAGAAAAGGAACATATAGACCATGGTGCCTTCTTTTGTTCTAGATTGAATCTCCATTTGTATGAAATGTCATACAATTTACAATTGCATGTCATTTCCAGTTCTGGGGAATGCTATGTTAAAATTTATTCTAATGTAGCCTATATATACTTTGGACCCCACAGATTCTGAGGTCTTCATTTGTGCAAGCTTGTTTCTACATATCACAAGGATATTTCATGCCAACTAAAATTGCAAAGAAGAGTTTGAAGATACCAAAGGGGTAATCAGAATTCGTAAATCGAAGGACAGACAACACGATGGCCAAATAAAAATGGACAACAGGACTGGACACGCAATAAACTACAAAACATTACACATAAACCTTCAGATCGAGTAACAGAACTCAGGTGCTCCACATGTTCATTTCTAGTTCTTGGGAATTCTATTTTAAAATGTATTCTAATACAGCCTATTACAAACTTTAGACTTCAATGGCTGGGACCTTACAGACCCAGTTAGTAGTCTTTATTTGGGCATATTTGTATTCAATTACTGGTACAAGAAATTTAGTATTTTTATATTCCCCATGTTCAACTTTCAACTATAGATCCTGGGGCGTTTTTTGAACAATCTAAATCTACATGTCATAATGATGCTTTTCAGGAAATATTATATTGGTTCGTGAGAAGAAATTTCCAATGTTGGGTTCAGAATCAAACAAATAAATAGTATTTTCTTCTAACTTTTCAGTTTCTTTCAAATAGAAAAAGAAATGAAATTGTTTTTTTTAGTTTCTAATTATTTTATTTGATCAATGATACAAAGAGGATCAGACACAAGTTTTACCAACTTATGGAGTCTTCTCCTATATATACAATCATTATTACATTATATTGAGAATGCACAAGAAAACTAGAAAAATACAATTTTATCATATAATATAGCTGAAAATAGTAAACGAGTAAAAAGAAATGAAGAAAAAGTATGTATGTGTGTGTGTATGGATGCTGGATGATGTTTGGTTAGTACAATAAACGATTAGAAATCGTTTAGACCTTTTTATGAATCGGAAAACTGAATCAAAAATAAAGCAATTATCTGCATAGCTTAAGGTTTCACTTCCTGAAGTGAGAAGTGAAGTATTGATCGATTGAGACAAATCGCTTATGCTGAGAAACAGTTCATGTCTTATTAAAGAATATTTGGTACAAACAAAAAAGAAGTGGTTCGCATCTTCTTGGGGGGCACCGCAGCTACACGCTGGGCTAGATAAAATATGAACCTTATGTAGATCATGCTTGAGGAAAGAAGCTGTACATCTAATTTGTGTTAGGATCACATTTAACTTTCTAGGGCCATAGTAATAAAGTTTGGGAACTGAGATCTTATTTGATTGGTTGTTAAGACGAATAGCGTGTTTGAATTTGGATAATGAATCTAATTTTCTGATTGCAATGTCAAGTTTATTCCATTCTTTAACTGTGGAAGGAATAAATGACGAATTGGTTATAGAGAGTCTACAGAAAGGAACTATTAAATTATCACCATTTCGCAAAGGGTATATAGTAGTACTCTGAATAGTTGGGGGAACTAGATGACGGAAGTATTCAGGTGCCATTCCACATTTTATATTAAAAAATAATTGGAGTTTTCTGCGGTATCTCCGCTCTGATAGTGTTTCCCAACCTGTCTCAGCATATAAATACTCCGATTTTGTAAAAATGGGTAAACCTGTTACAATTCTGGCAGCATCTAATTGAAGTTTTTCTAATTTGTCTGAATAGCCAATTCCACAATTATCCCAGACTTCACAAGCATATTCAAAAAGGGGGCGAATGTAGACTAAATACATTTTTTCTAAGTTGGATCTATTTAGACTGAATTTTAATTTCCGTAATATACCTAAATGTTTGGTTATATTTGTTATCATATTTTCTAAATGTTCATTCCATTTTGCATTTTGGGAGAGGATAACTCCCAGATGCTTATGGCTAGTAGATAAAGGGATACTTTTGCCATTAAAAGAAAATTCGATGCTGTTTATGTTACCGGTATTGGAGAAAAACAAGATTTCTGTTTTTTCGGGATTGAATGACATTAGCCATTTACTAGACCAGGCATTTAGTTCGAGTAGATCATGATTGATTACAGTTTTTATTTGATCAACACTTTGACTAGAATATCCGAGTGATGTGGCGTCAGCAAATAATCTACTCAACAATATAAGTTTTTCTCCTATATCATTTATGTATATTAGAAACATGAGGGGCCCAATACCGACCCTTGGGGTACACCAGCTGAGACAGGTTCGAAACTTGACCAAGAGTTTTTATTAATTACTTTTTGTCTTCTTTTGAACAGATAGTTTTCGAACCATTTTATTAACTTCCCTTGAATTCCGTATGAATTCATTTTGTGAATAAGACCTTTATGCCAAACCTTGTCGAAAGCTTTAGAAAAATCGTAAAAGACGAAGCAGCTAAATTCTTTTTTTTCTAAAGAGTTTAGGATCGAATTGTATAGTTCTAGTAGTTGATGGACAGTGAAATGTTTTGGCAAAAACCCCGATTGGTATTTATATATGAGATTGCTATTAACAAGATGATTGTAAACATGCTTACAAACTATTCGTTCCATTAATTTACCTACACAACTTATTAAAGATATCGGGCGATAATTGGAGGGTAGGGATGTGTCACCCTTTATGAAAATTGCAATAACATGAGCACTCTTCCAATTAGAAGGATATTTGCTCTGTTGTAAAGATTTATTAAATATTATTAGAAGGGGCTTTGCAATTTTCTCAGGAGAAATTTTAAGCATTTTATTACTTATTTTGTCTGGTCCTGTTGCTTTGTTTGGGTCAAGAATTTGAATAACATCAATAATTTCGTTCTCTGTTATATGTATTTCGTGAATAATATTATTTGTTTTTGAGTCAAACTGTGGGAGAGTAACATTTTCTTCGTCCAGTTTTGATATTGAGCTAAAATATTTATTCAATAACTCGCATTTGTCCGAATCGTCATAAGCAATATCATCAATATTTTTATCATTAATTTAATTCCGAAGGGGGTATACAATAATTTCCTTTGTTAGATTTGATTAACATCTTCATTATTTTCCAATACATTTTGGGGTTTGAAGAGTTATTTAATAAAAAGTTGTCTAAATTATTTTCAAATTTCTCCATATTATTTACCTTATTTCTTTGTTTTTTATATTTAATAATGTTGTTTTCGTTTTGAGATTTTAATAATTTTTTCCTAATCTGGTCACGTATGCGGATTTCTTTTCGTATTTCGTTACTGAACCATGGTTTGTCTTTTTGAAATTGTTCATCAATATTGTTTCATATGCCAAAAAAAATTAACAGCTGGGTTGCAAGGAAGGTCATGCAGTTGACCACTAATGTATGCAGAGTTGTTTAGATATTAATGTATATATGTATTAAAAAAAAACAATTCGTGAATCTGCTGGATGTTTATTTTTCAGATCTACACGTTTCTTTTTTAATGATACAGTCATCATTGTTTTTACATTTATTCTCTTAATATATTATACAGACATTAAATTTTAAAAGTAGGTTTAAAGGAATAGAATACAAGTCTGAATTTGAGATGTCAGACTAATTTGTAGTTTCTGAGATATATGCCCCTTAATTATGTGAACATCCTGTATGGGGTCATGTCAGGGTTCATACTTTCAACAGATCAATCAGCGATGAGGCTACTAAATCTTTAGTTATCAAAATTGAATACATGCCATGATCTGTTGTTTGATTGGTCAAATATATCTATATGATTGGATGGTTAGATGAACAACGACCCAAACAGCATGTTGTTAGATATGTGTGTATCTCCAATGGACAAAATTAAAAAAGATACAACAAACATCCAATTCTAATTAAGATTGGTATACACTTGGATTGACATAAAATTGTATAACAAGCAGTAAACATGAAATACGGGTAAAACTACAAGAAAGAAGATTCAATTAAAAAAAATTCTTAATTGTTTGGAAAGCTGATGAAATTTCTGTCCAAGTGCTAATAGTGGGGTATTGGTGAAAGTTCAAAAAATGGTCTAGGAACTGTAACTACAACAAAAGACTTAATTTTTAATCCGTACCGCTACCCAACTTTTGCTGAAGCAGCCAAAAGTTGCTAACCCAATTATCTCATCCCTTCCCAGGGACAGTCATGGATTCATGGTCATGATCATATGGTAGTTTGATTTACAACTACCTATGCATTCAGTACCTATCATCACTAACATTGCAAGTTCGCATCCCGCTCATGGCAAGGTGTACTCGATACAATGTTATAAGGGGTCGTAATCATATGGTAGTTGGATTTACAACTACTTATGCAATCAGCACCTATCATCACTAACGTTGCGAGTTCGAATCCTGCACAGGCGAGGTGTACTCGATACAACATTATGTGATAAAGTTTGTTAGTGACTTGCAACAGGTCAGTGCTTTTCTCCGGGTACTCTGGTTTCCTCCACCAATGAAACTGACTGCCATGATATAGCTAAAATATTGTTAACAGTGGCGTTAAACACCATAAACCGCAATGCTATGTGATAAAGTTTAAATTGTTAGTGGTTTTCTCCATCAATAAAACTGACTGCCACGATATAACTGATATATTGTTGAAAGTGGCATTAAACACCATAACCCTATAATCCCCTCCCTTCCTTCATTTCTATATATTTTTATTTTATTATTGAACATGGCTCAGGCTGAAATACTGCTCGCTGAACGTTAAGCAATAATCAATCAACAAATAAAATATATTTTATTGTTTTTATTCACTTTGTCTTCAAGTAAAATATAGGACATTTAAGAAATTGAAATCGAATTTCGCACGATCGAGTGCACCCTTAGTAAGTGTTTTAATGAACGTAAATCGGGCATATCCACTTAGTGTAAACTTATTCTAATCAGGTAAATGGAGATTTCAATTTGTCACAAAATATTTCACAAAGAATTTCAAGATGTTTTACCATGTTGGACACAACTATGTGTTCTACTACCTTGCAGCAGATGCAAGTCAAAGATACGGAACTATGGTTGCTTGAAAGGTATTTCTCACCCTTCGTGAAGACAGGGATGACATTGGCCTGTCTCCAATCAGATGGGACTTCTCCTCTAGATAGAGAGATGTTATAGAAAGAGGCTAGATGGGGAGTATATTCAAGTAAACTCACCCGCCATTTAATCGTAAAATGTTAATCTAAGAATTATTTATTTATATTGCAAAAAGGAGGAGGGTTCTTTCATATCTGATTTATTTTTTGTCTTTGGTTAGTAAAAAATTTTGATTTTACGATTAATGTAATTTAGTTACACTCGAGGACTAAATAATGTATTTTAGATGAAAATATTTATTCTAAATGCAAAAATTTTAAATGTCCGATTATTTTATTTATTTATTTTTCATTTCAGCAACTTGGGCTATATGAATATGAAATTGACTTACCATTTGGGAAGAGCTTTTCGCTTGATCACAACAACTTGATTTGCCATTTCTGAACAATTTGACATTCTGATTTCTACAATATAAATATAGATATTAGTATGCTTTGAAAATGAATTCAGCGGGAATTAGAATAACTTTTCCTTATATATGTATAAAACACGTGACAAAAATAAAATTCTTCCGCGTGCTTTACAAATACCAAGGAAAAATAGTGAATACCGGTGTCGTAAAGTAAACCTTCCGCATAGCAAACCTTCCCCCCGGAAAGTTTACTATATCCATGTCTACGTGCCGCTAAAATGAACAAAATTAATGCTATTTTTTATGATACCAAGTGGGCTGTGCCTGGGGGACTATAATGCTGTCAAGACGTCCCTGCTTCCATGGCTTTTCTCCGAATTGTATCATATAGTAGTTTCTACTGTTTTGTGGGGAAAACAAAGACCAGGGAAAAGGATGCTCTTTTACTGTGCCAATATTGCGACAGTGCAAATTATTAAAAATGGTCGCTCCAAAGAACTTTAATAAAGAATTTACGAGACGTCTGACTATGTGTGCCATGTTGAACAATTTTGCTATTTTTAGTGGTGAGATTTGCTATGAATGAACCAATTTCACCAAGTGAATTCCCGAGAATAAAATTCATCTTACCTGGGTTATGTAATGGAGAATCTACAAGTTGGAGTGTATTCTCTTTCATAATACATTTCCATCTACAACAGTATTTTCATTTGATATTTTTACCTATTTAATGTTCAGAAAACTAAATAAGCCACAATTAACAAAAATTAAACAACAAAATTTTATCGGCATCCGTGCTTTCGATTCTCGTTTATATTTAGATATTTCAAGGTCTTTCAAGTGTCCCAAATGTTCACCTGTGGTCTGTCTGATTTGTTATTCAGTTATTACTTGCGGTCGGTTCGTTAGTTGTTTTTGTATTTACTTATGTTTACTTATGTTGATTCTGCTTGCAGCTCCTGTCTGGGCTCTATAGGCAGCTCTCCTTCATCATTTCTCACAGCTCCCAGTCTTCCGGTTATTGGGTCATACTCTGCTGTGAAATCATATTTCATTGGATGGTTCTCCCAGTGTCTGTCCAATGTATTTTCGAATTGGAACATCGTTTTTGCTTCCACTATGTGGTTTGGTAAACTATTCCACAAGTCGACTATTCTGTTGGTAAAGCTATATTTCCTGATGTCCCTTCTACTTCGATGTTTTACTAGTTTCAGTGCATTTCCTCTTGTTATGTGTGATGTGCTGATGTCAAGCATTCCTTGTACTGCGAGAATACATTTTAAATACTCGTCAGTTCTGAACATAAATTATGCCAGATCTTAAATACTTATAAAGTGTCTTGTTTATATTCACTGGAGTTAAACTGATCGTGGTAATGACAGTTACGACGATCACAACATGGCGGCGGTAGAAATAAGTAAGATCGTTTTCTGCTAATTTCTCCATTCTAATGTGTTGTTGTCAAGAATTACTCAGCCGCAAGGTTGATCTGTACGATTTTGTTGTATGTGTGTGTTCTTGATACCATATATGGTCTCGTTACCAAGAAAATAGCCGTCGGAAATTTAAGGAAGATAATCGTAACTGCATAAATTATTTTTTGTATGAAATTGGTAACTGGATTTTGGAGTTACGATTATCTTCCTTAAATTTCCGACGGCAATTTTCTTGGTAACGATCTTACATATTTCTACCTCCGCCATGTTGTGATCGTCGTAACTGCAGTTACCACGATCAGTTTAACGCCAGTGATATATTGATCAATTGCTTTTTAACTCACCTGTGTGAGCTATTGCCATCACTTGGCGTCCGTCGTCCGTCTGTAAACTTTAAAAAAAAATCTTCTCCTCTGAAACCACTGGGCCAATTTAAACCAAACTTGGCCTGAATCATCCTTAGGGGGTTCCCTTTAAAAGTTATGCCCGATGACCCTGCCGACCAACCATCATGGCCGCCATGTCTATAAATAGAACATAGGGGTAAAATCAGCAAAAAAATCAATTAAAAAATCCAGAAAAATCCTTTAGAGAATATTGCAATTAAATTTGATACATATGTAATATTCTTTCAGAATTATGGTTGAGGACCCCATCCCCCATCAAACATGGCCACCATCGTTACTATAAATAGAAAATTAGTGAAAAAATTCATTCAAAAATTATTTTAAAATCCTGTAAAGAGTCAAATGCAATCAAACCATATGGAAAGAATGCATATGTGGTCTTCTTTCAACATTTTGATAAAAGACCTCCGGCTGTCATCCAACGTGGTCGTCACTGTTGCAAAAAATAGAAAATTATTGTCAAAAAATATATTTAAACAAAATCTTCTCCTCTGAAACTACTGAGCCAATCTCAACCAAACTTTGCTGAAATGATCCTTGGGTGGTCCCCTTCCAAAATTGTGTCCGGCATTTCAGACCTCAGACCAAGATGGCCCCCACAGCCGAACTTAGCTTAACATAGGACCCTATGGGAAATTCACATAAAAATCTTCTCCTCAGAAACCACTGGGCCAATTTCAACCAAACTTTGGTGGAATGGTCCATGGATGGCCCCCTTCCAACATTGTGTCCGGTGATCCCGACTACCAACCAAGATGGCTTCCAAGATAAAATAGAAAAAAGGGGGGATGAAATTTTAAAAAAAAGTTCTTTTTCTCTGAAACTACCGAGCCAATCTCAAACAAACTTTGCTGAAATGATCCTTGGTTGGTCCTCAATTATAATGGATAGCATTAAATATGACAAATTCTCCTAGTCTTGTCTCTGAATTCTGTCACGAAAGCACATTCAAACTGATCCGTCATCATAATTTTATGATGTTATATTTTCAGTCGGGGCAACTTGGACATTCAACAAATACATTAATATCATTAGTTGAAATAAGACAAGGACAAGTTGCAATCATGTCTGGGTCACAGGCACCTGTTACTAACTGTGAATGTGAATATAAAATAAAATTGAATACATTCTTATTATTTTTTTCTTATGTCCTTCATGGGCAAAAATCAATATTTTCAATAATTTTGTAATTCAAGTAAATACGCATAGTACACTTACAATAACTGTAGAATGAGGAAATACTAGTACATTTACAATAACTGTAGAATGAGGAAATACTAGTACATTTACAATAACTGTAGAATGAGGAAATACTAGTACATTTACATGTAGTTGTTAAACAAAGTTTGATATTTGTTCTCATTCTTTGTATTTTCCTTTCTAAAAGATTTTCTTGTTGGCTTTTTAGTTTTGTTGTACCGTGATTTTCTACTTTCATGGTAAATAATCGTTTTTAATGGTTAGAATCAAATAATTTCAATCAATTTAATGTACATTATTCTTGGCGAATTGTATGTACACTGTGTTTCTATTCAGGATTCCCACCACAGTGGCTTGTCTTTAAGATATATAACTTTATTAAAAAAAATATGCACCCCCTATATCATTTTTAAAATATATATATATATACTATAAAAGAAAAACTAAGTGTGTTGTGACCTCATCTTCATTTCATGAAAATTATCTTGTTCTCCTTGTGATATAGCTGAAAAAATTGCATTTAACAATTACTCACTGATCCCCAAAATGATGCTAAAACATATTCCGTCTCAAACATAAATATCTACATTTAAAAATCTACTATTTAAGTGGTTATTGTCGAAGGGATGTTAATTTTGCGATTTTTAATTAAACTGTTTGTGTGAACTCTAATTTTGCGAAAATTTAAAAAGCAAAATTAAAAATTTTACGATTTCAGCTTTATCTTAAGCCATTCAAATAAAGGCATCAAACATTCTGAAGATTTCGAAAAAAAAAATTAAAATATGAATACCTGGGTCGTATTATAGATAATGTTGATTTTTTTCATGAACAGTCGTCGATTTTGATAGTGCTACCTCAGTGAAACAACACTTCACTGACAGACATGTCGCCCCATTCTGACACATTATCTTGATAGTGTTACCTCACTGAAACAACACTTCACTGATAGACATGTCGCCCCATTCTGACACATTATCTTGATAGTGCTACCTCACTGATAGACATGTCGCCCCATTCTGACACATTATCTTGATAGTGCTACCTCACTGATAGACATGTCGCCCCATTCTGACACATTATCTTGATAGTGTTACCTCACTGAAACAACACTTCACTGATAGACATGTCGCCCCATTCTGACACATTATCTTGATAGTGTTACCTCACTGAAACAACACTTCACTGATAGACATGTCGCCCCATTCTGACACATTATCTTGAGTGTTACCTCACTAAAACAACACTTCACTGATAGACATGTCGCTCCATTCTGACACATTATCTTGATAGTGCTACCTCACTGATAGACATGTCGCCCCATTCTGACACATTATTTTGATAGTGCTACCTCACTGATAGACATGTCGCCCCATTCTGACACATTATCTTGATAGTGCTGCCTCAATGAAACAACACTTCACTGACAGACATGTCGCCCCATTCTGACACATTATCTTGATAGTGCTGCCTCAATGAAACAACAATTCACTGACAGACATGTCGCTCCATTCTGACACATTATCTTGATAGTGCTACCTCAATGCAACAACACTTCACTGATAGACATATCGCCCCATTCTGACACATTATCTTGATAGTGCTACCTCAATGACACACTTCACTGATAGACATGTCGCCCCATTCTGACACATTATCTTGATAGTGTTACCTCACTGAAACAACACTTCACTGATAGACATGTCGCCCCATTCCGACACATTATCTTGATAGTGCTACCTCACTGAAACAACACTTCACTGATAGACATGTCGCCCCATTCTGACACATTATCTTGATAGTGTTACCTCACTGAAACACCACTTCACTGATAGACATGTCGCCCCATTCTGACACATTATCTTGATAGTGCTACCTCACTGAAACAACACTTCACTGATAGACATGTCGCTCCATTCTGACACATTATCTTGATAGTGCTACCTCACTGATAGACATGTCGCCCCATTCTGACACATTATCTTGATAGTGTTACCTCACTGAAACAACACTTCACTGATAGACATGTCGCCCCATTCCGACACATTATCTTGATAGTGCTACCTCACTGATAGACATGTCGCCCCATTCTGACACATTATCTTGATAGTGCTACCTCACTGATAGACATGTCGTCCCATTCTGACACATTATCTTGATAGTGTTACCTCACTGAAACAACACTTCACTGATAGACATGTCGCCCCATTCCGACACATTATCTTGATAGTGCTACCTCACTGATAGACATGTCGCCCCATTCTGACACATTATCTTGATAGTGCTACCTCACGGATAGACATGTCGCCCCATTCTGACACATTATCTTGATAGTGCTACCTCTCTGATAGACATGTCGCTCCATTCTGACACATTATCTTGATAGTGCTACCTCAATGAAACAACACTTCACTGATTGACATGTCGCCCCATTCTGACACATTATCTTGATAGTGCTACCTCACTGAAACAACACTTCACTGATAGACATGTCGCTCCATTCTGACACATTTTCTTGATAGTGCTACCTCACTGATAGACATGTCGCCCCATTCTGACACATTTTCTTGATAGTGCTACCTCACTGATAGACATGTCGCCCCATTCTGACACATTATCTTGATAGTGCTACCTCAATGAAACAACATTTCACTGATAGACATGTCGCCCCATTCTGACACATTATCTTGATAGTGCTACCTCACTGAAACAACACTTCACTGATAGACATGTCGCTCCATTCTGATACATTATCTTGATAGTGCTACCTCACTGATAGACATGTCGCCCCATTCTGACACATTATCTTGATAGTGCTACCTCACTGATAGACATGTCGCCCCATTCTGACACATTATCTTGATAGTGTTACCTCACTGAAACAACACTTCACTGATAGACATGTCGCTCCATTCTGACACATTATCTTGATAGTGCTACCTCACTGATAGACATGTCGCCCCATTCTGACACATTATCTTGATAGTGCTACCTCACGGATAGACATGTCGCCCCATTCTGACACATTATCTTGATAGTGTTACCTCACTGAAACAACACTTCATTGATAGACATGTCGCTCCATTCTGACACATTATCTTGATAGTTCTACCTCACTGATAGACATGTCGCCCCATTCTGACACATTATCTTGATAGTGCTACCCCACTGATAGACATGTCGCCCCATTCTGGCACATTATCTTGATAGTGTTACCTCACTGAAACAACACTTCACTGATAGACATGTCGCCCCATTCCGACACATTATCTTGATAGTGCTACCTCACTGATAGACATGTCGCCCCATTCTGACACATTATCTTGATAGTGCTACCTCACGGATAGACATGTCGCCCCATTCTGACACATTATCTTGATAGTGTTACCTTACTGATAGACATGTCGCCCCATTCTGACACATTATCTTGATAGTGCTACCTCACTGAAACAACACTTCACTGATAGACATGTCGCTCCATTCTGACACATTATCTTGATAGTGCTACCTCACTGATAGACATGTCGCCCCATTCTGACACATTATCTTGATAGTGCTACCTCACTGATAGATATGTCGCCCCATTCTGACACATTATCTTGATAGTGCTACCTCACTGAAACAACATTTCACTGATAGACATGTCGCTCCATTCTGACACATTATCTTGATAGTACTACCTCACTGATAGACATGTCGCCCCATTCTGACACATTATCTTGATAGTGCTACCTCACGGATAGACATGTCTCCCCATTCTGACACATTATCTTGATAGTGATACCTCACTGATAGACATGTCGCCCCATTCTGACACATTATCTTGATAGTGCTACCTCACTGATAGACATGTCGCCCCATTCTGACACATTATCTTGATAGTGCTACCTCACTGATAGACATGTCGCCCCATTCTGACACATTATCTTGATAGTGCTACCTCACTGAAACAACACTTCACTGATAGACATGTCTCTCCATTCTGACACATTATCTTGATAGTGCTACCTCACTGATAGACATGTCGCCCCATTCTGACACATTATCTTGATAGTGCTACCTCACTGATAGACATGTCGCCCCATTCTGACACATTATCTTGATAGTGCTACCTCACTGAAACAACACTTCACTGATAGACATGTCGCTCCATTCTGACACATTATCTTGATAGTGCTACCTCACTGATAGACATGTCGCCCCATTCTGACACATTATCTTGATAGTGCTACCTCACTGATAGACATGTCGCCCCATTCTGACACATTATCTTGATAGTGTTACCTCACTGAAACAACACTTCACTGATAGACATATCGCCCCATTCCGACACATTATCTTCATAGTGCTACCTCACTGATAGACATGTCGCCCCATTCTGACACATTATCTTGATAGTGCTACCTCACGGATAGACATGTCGCTCCATTCTGACACATTATCTTGATAGTGTTACCTTACTGATAGACATGTCGCCCCATTCTGACACATTATCTTGATAGTGCTACCTCACTGAAACAACACTTCACTGATAGACATGTCGCTCCATTCTGACACATTATCTTGATAGTGCTACCTCACTGATAGATATGTCGCCCCATTCTGACACATTATCTTGATAGTGTTACCTCACTGAAACAACACTTCACTGATAGACATGTCGCCCCATTCCGACACATTATCTTGATAGTTCTACCTCACTGATAGACATGTCGCTCCATTCTGACACATTATCTTGATAGTGTTACCTTACTGATAGACATGTCGCCCCATTCTGACACATTATCTTGATAGTGCTACCTCACTGAAACAACACTTCACTGATAGACATGTCGCTCCATTCTGACACATTATCTTGATAGTGCTACCTCACTGATAGACATGTCGCCCCATTCTGACACATTATCTTGATAGTGTTACCTCACTGAAACAACACTTCACTGATAGACATGTCGCCCCATTCCGACACATTATCTTGATAGTGCTACCTAACGGATAGGCATGTCGCCCCATTCCGACACATTATCTTGATAGTTCTACCTCACTGATAGACATGTCGCCCCATTCTGACACATTATCTTGATAGTGCTACCTCACTGATAGACATGTCGCCCCATTCTGACACATTATCTTGATAGTGCTACCTCAATGAAACAACACTTCACTGATAGACATGTCGCCCCATTCTGACACATTATCTTGATAGTGCTACATCACTGATAGACATGTCGCCCCATTCTGACACATTATCTTGATAGTGCTACCTCACTGATAGACATGTCGCTCCATTCTGACACATTATCTTGATAGTGTTACCTCACTGAAACAACACTTCACTGATAGACATGTCGCACCATTCGGACACATTATCTTGATAGTGTTACCTCACTGAAACAAAACTTCACTGATAGACATGTCGCCCCATTCTGACACATTATCTTGAGTGTTACCTCACTAAAGCAGCACTTCACTGATAGACATGTCGCTCCATTCTGACACATTATCTTGATAGTGCTACCTCACTGATAGACATGTCGCCCCATTCTGACACATTATTTTGATAGTGCTACCTCACTGATAGACATGTCGTCCCATTCTGACACATTATCTTGATAGTGTTACCTCACTGAAACAACACTTCACTGATAGACATGTCGCCCCATTCTGACACATTATCTTGATAGTGTTACCTCACTGAAACAACACTTCACTGATAGACATGTCGCCCCATTCTGACACATTATCTTGAGTGTTACTTCACTAAAACAACACTTCACTGATAGACATGTCGCTCCATTCTGACACATTATCTTGATAATGCTACCTCGCTGATAGACATGTGGCTCCATTCTGACACATTATCTTGATAGTGCTATCTCACTGAAACACTTAACTGATAGACATGTCGCTCAATTCTGACACATTATCTTGATAGTGCTACCTCACTGAAACAACACTTCACTGACAAGACATGTCGCCCCATTCTCTTGATAATGCTACCTCACTGATAGACATGTCCCTCCATTCTGACACATTATCTTGATAGTGTTACCTCACTGAAACAACACTTCACTGATAGACATGTCGCCCCATTCCGACACATTATCTTGATAGTGTTACCTCACTGAAACAACACTTCACTGATAGACATGTCACCCCATTCTGACACATTATCTTGATAGTGTTATCTCACTGATAGACATGTCGCCCCATTCCGACACATTATCTTGATAGTGCTACCTCACTGATAGACATGTCGCCCCATTCTGACACATTATCTTGATAGTGCTACCTCACGGATAGACATGTCGCCCCATTCTGACACATTATCTTGATAGTGCTACCTCACTGATAGACATGTCGCCCCATTCTGACACATTATCTTGATAGTGTTACCTCACTGAAACAACACTTCACTGATAGACATGTCGCCCCATTCCGACACATTATCTTGATAGTGCTACCTCACTGAAACAACACTTCACTGATAGACATGTCGCCCCATTCTGACACATTATCTTGATAGTGTTACCTCACTGTAACAACACTTCACTGATAGACATGTCGCCCCAATCTGACACATTATCTTGATAGTGCTACCTCACTGAAACAACACTTCACTGATAGACATGTCGCTCCATTCTGACACATTATCTTGATAGTGCTACCTCACTGATAGACATGTCGCCCCATTCTGACACATTATCTTGATAGTGTTACCTCACTGAAACAACACTTCACTGATAGACATGTCGCCCCATTCCGACACATTATCTTGATAGTGCTACCTCACTGATAGACATGTCGCCCCATTCTGACACATTATCTTGATAGTACTACCTCACTGATAGACATGTCGTCCCATTCTGACACATTATCTTGATAGTGTTACCTCACTGAAACAACACTTCACTGATAGACATGTCGCCCCATTCCGACACATTATCTTGATAGTGCTACCTCACTGATAGACATGTCGCCCCATTCTGACACATTATCTTGATAGTGCTACCTCACGGATAGACATGTCGCCCCATTCTGACACATTATCTTGATAGTGCTACCTCTCTGATAGACATGTCGCTCCATTCTGACACATTATCTTGATAGTGCTACCTCAATGAAACAACACTTCACTGATTGACATGTCGCCCCATTCTGACACATTATCTTGATAGTGCTACCTCACTGAAACAACACTTCACTGATAGACATGTCGCTCCATTCTGACACATTATCTTGATAGTGCTACCTCACTGATAGACATGTCGCCCCATTCTGACACATTTTCTTGATAGTGCTACCTCACTGATAGACATGTCGCCCCATTCTGACACATTATCTTGATAGTGTTACCTCACTGAAACAACACTTCACTGATAGACATATCGCCCCATTCCGACACATTATCTTCATAGTGCTACCTCACTGATAGACATGTCGCCCCATTCTGACACATTATCTTGATAGTGCTACCTCATGGATAGACATGTCGCTCCATTCTGACACATTATCTTGATAGTGTTACCTTACTGATAGACATGTCGCCCCATTCTGACACATTATCTTGATAGTGCTACCTCACTGAAACAACACTTCACTGATAGACATGTCGCTCCATTCTGACACATTATCTTGATAGTGCTACCTCACTGATAGACATGTCGCCCCATTCTGACACATTATCTTGATAGTGTTACCTCACTGAAACAACACTTCACTGATAGACATGTCGCCCCATTCCGACACATTATCTTGATAGTGCTACCTCACTGATAGACATGTCGCCCCATTCCGACACATTATCTTGATAGTGCTACCTAACGGATAGGCATGTCGCCCCATTCCGACACATTATCTTGATAGTTCTACCTCACTGATAGACATGTCGCCCCATTCTGACACATTATCTTGATAGTGCTACCTCACTGATAGACATGTCGCCCCATTCTGACACATTATCTTGATAGTGCTACCTCAATGAAACAACACTTCACTGATAGACATGTCGCCCCATTCTGACACATTATCTTGATAGTGCTACATCACTGATAGACATGTCGCCCCATTCTGACACATTATCTTGATAGTGCTACCTCACTGATAGACATGTCGCTCCATTCTGACACATTATCTTGATAGTGTTACCTCACTGAAACAACACTTCACTGATAGACATGTCGCCCCATTCGGACACATTATCTTGATAGTGTTACCTCACTGAAACAAAACTTCACTGATAGACATGTCGCCCCATTCTGACACATTATCTTGAGTGTTACCTCACTAAAGCAGCACTTCACTGATAGACATGTCGCTCCATTCTGACACATTATCTTGATAGTGCTACCTCACTGATAGACATGTCGCCCCATTCTGACACATTATTTTGATAGTGCTACCTCACTGATAGACATGTCGTCCCATTCTGACACATTATCTTGATAGTGTTACCTCACTGAAACAACACTTCACTGATAGACATGTCGCCCCATTCTGACACATTATCTTGATAGTGTTACCTCACTGAAACAACACTTCACTGATAGACATGTCGCCCCATTCTGACACATTATCTTGAGTGTTACTTCACTAAAACAACACTTCACTGATAGACATGTCGCTCCATTCTGACACATTATCTTGATAATGCTTCCTCGCTGATAGACATGTGGCTCCATTCTGACACATTATCTTGATAGTGCTATCTCACTGAAACACTTAACTGATAGACATGTCGCTCAATTCTGACACATTATCTTGATAGTGCTACCTCACTGAAACAACACTTCACTGACAAGACATGTCGCCCCATTCTCTTGATAATGCTACCTCACTGATAGACATGTCCCTCCATTCTGACACATTATCTTGATAGTGTTACCTCACTGAAACAACACTTCACTGATAGACATGTCGCCCCATTCCGACACATTATCTTGATAGTGTTACCTCACTGAAACAACACTTCACTGATAGACATGTCACCCCATTCTGACACATTATCTTGATAGTGTTATCTCACTGATAGACATGTCGCCCCATTCCGACACATTATCTTGATAGTGCTACCTCACTGATAGACATGTCGCCCCATTCTGACACATTATCTTGATAGTGCTACCTCACGGATAGACATGTCGCCCCATTCTGACACATTATCTTGATAGTGCTACCTCACTGATAGACATGTCGCCCCATTCTGACACATTATCTTGATAGTGTTACCTCACTGAAACAACACTTCACTGATAGACATGTCGCCCCATTCCGACACATTATCTTGATAGTGCTACCTCACTGAAACAACACTTCACTGATAGACATGTCGCCCCATTCTGACACATTATCTTGATAGTGTTACCTCACTGAAACAACACTTCACTGATAGACATGTCGCCCCATTCTGACACATTATCTTGATAGTGCTACCTCACTGAAACAACACTTCACTGATAGACATGTCGCTCCATTCTGACACATTATCTTGATAGTGCTACCTCACTGATAGACATGTCGCCCCATTCTGACACATTATCTTGATAGTGTTACCTCACTGAAACAACACTTCACTGATAGACATGTCGCCCCATTCCGACACATTATCTTGATAGTGCTACCTCACTGATAGACATGTCGCCCCATTCTGACACATTATCTTGATAGTGCTACCTCACTGATAGACATGTCGTCCCATTCTGACACATTATCTTGATAGTGTTACCTCACTGAAACAACACTTCACTGATAGACATGTCGCCCCATTCCGACACATTATCTTGATAGTGCTACCTCACTGATAGACATGTCGCCCCATTCTGACACATTATCTTGATAGTGCTACCTCACGGATAGACATGTCGCCCCATTCTGACACATTATCTTGATAGTGCTACCTCTCTGATAGACATGTCGCTCCATTCTGACACATTATCTTGATAGTGCTACCTCAATGAAACAACACTTCACTGATTGACATGTCGCCCCATTCTGACACATTATCTTGATAGTGCTACCTCACTGAAACAACACTTCACTGATAGACATGTCGCTCCATTCTGACACATTATCTTGATAGTGCTACCTCACTGATAGACATGTCGCCCCATTCTGACACATTTTCTTGATAGTGCTACCTCACTGATAGACATGTCGCCCCATTCTGACACATTATCTTGATAGTGCTACCTCAATGAAACAACATTTCACTGATAGACATGTCGCCCCATTCTGACACATTATCTTGATAGTGCTACCTCACTGAAACAACACTTCACTGATAGACATGTCGCTCCATTCTGATACATTATCTTGATAGTGCTACCTCACTGATAGACATGTCGCCCCATTCTGACACATTATCTTGATAGTGCTACCTCACTGATAGACATGTCGCCCCATTCTGACACATTATCTTGATAGTGTTACCTCACTGAAACAACACTTCACTGATAGACATGTCGCTCCATTCTGACACATTATCTTGATAGTGCTACCTCACTGATAGACATGTCGCCCCATTCTGACACATTATCTTGATAGTGCTACCTCACGGATAGACATGTCGCCCCATTCTGACACATTATCTTGATAGTGTTACCTCACTGAAACAACACTTCATTGATAGACATGTCGCTCCATTCTGACACATTATCTTGATAGTGCTACCCCACTGATAGACATGTCGCCCCATTCTGGCACATTATCTTGATAGTGTTACCTCACTGAAACAACACTTCACTGATAGACATGTCGCCCCATTCCGACACATTATCTTGATAGTGCTACCTCACTGATAGACATGTCGCCCCATTCTGACACATTATCTTGATAGTGCTACCTCACGGATAGACATGTCGCCCCATTCTGACACATTATCTTGAAAGTGTTACCTTACTGATAGACATGTCGCCCCATTCTGACACATTATCTTGATAGTGCTACCTCACTGAAACAACACTTCACTGATAGACATGTCGCTCCATTCTGACACATTATCTTGATAGTGCTACCTCACTGATAGACATGTCGCCCCATTCTGACACATTATCTTGATAGTGCTACCTCACTGATAGATATGTCGCCCCATTCTGACACATTATCTTGATAGTGCTACCTCACTGAAACAACATTTCACTGATAGACATGTCGCTCCATTCTGACACATTATCTTGATAGTGCTACCTCACTGATAGACATGTCGCCCCATTCTGACACATTATCTTGATAGTGCTACCTCACGGATAGACATGTCGCCCCATTCTGACACATTATCTTGATAGTGCTACCTCACTGATAGACATGTCGCCCCATTCTGACACATTATCTTGATAGTGCTACCTCACTGATAGACATGTCGCCCCATTCTGACACATTATCTTGATAGTGCTACCTCACTGATAGACATGTCGCCCCATTCTGACACATTATCTTGATAGTGCTACCTCACTGAAACAACACTTCACTGATAGACATGTCTCTCCATTCTGACACATTATCTTGATAGTGCTACCTCACTGATAGACATGTCGCCCCATTCTGACACATTATCTTGATAGTGCTACCTCACTGATAGACATGTCGCCCCATTCTGACACATTATCTTGATAGTGCTACCTCACTGAAACAACACTTCACTGATAGACATGTCGCTCCATTCTGACACATTATCTTGATAGTGCTACCTCACTGATAGACATGTCGCCCCATTCTGACACATTATCTTGATAGTGCTACCTCACTGATAGACATGTCGCCCCATTCTGACACATTATCTTGATAGTGTTACCTCACTGAAACAACACTTCACTGATAGACATATCGCCCCATTCCGACACATTATCTTCATAGTGCTACCTCACTGATAGACATGTCGCCCCATTCTGACACATTTTCTTGATAGTGCTACCTCACGGATAGACATGTCGCTCCATTCTGACACATTATCTTGATAGTGTTACCTTACTGATAGACATGTCGCCCCATTCTGACACATTATCTTGATAGTGCTACCTCACTGAAACAACACTTCACTGATAGACATGTCGCTCCATTCTGACACATTATCTTGATAGTGCTACCTCACTGATAGACATGTCGCCCCATTCTGACACATTATCTTGATAGTGTTACCTCACTGAAACAACACTTCACTGATAGACATGTCGCCCCATTCCGACACATTATCTTGATAGTGCTACCTCACTGATAGACATGTCGCCCCATTCCGACACATTATCTTGATAGTGCTACCTAACGGATAGGCATGTCGCCCCATTCCGACACATTATCTTGATAGTGCTACCTCACTGATAGACATGTCGCCCCATTCTGACACATTATCTTGATAGTGCTACCTCACTGATAGACATGTCGCCCCATTCTGACACATTATCTTGATAGTGCTACCTCAATGAAACAACACTTCACTGATAGACATGTCGCCCCATTCTGACACATTATCTTGATAGTGCTACATCACTGAGACATGTCGCCCCATTCTGACACATTATCTTGATAGTGCTACCTCACTGATAGACATGTCGCTCCATTCTGACACATTATCTTGATAGTGTTACCTCACTGAAACAACACTTCACTGATAGACATGTCGCCCCATTCTGCCACATTATCTTGATAGTGCTACCTCACTGAAACAAAACTTCACTGATAGACATGTCGCCCCATTCTGACACATTATCTTGAGTGTTACCTCACTAAAGCAGCACTTCACTGATAGACATTTCGCTCCATTCTGACACATTATCTTGATAGTGCTACCTCACTGATAGACATGTCGCCCCATTCTGACACATTATTTTGATAGTGCTACCTCACTGATAGACATGTCGTCCCATTCTGACACATTATCTTGATAGTGTTACCTCACTGAAACAACACTTCACTGATAGACATGTCGCCCCATTCTGACACATTATCTTGATAGTGTTACCTCACTGAAACAACACTTCACTGATAGACATGTCGCCCCATTCTGACACATTATCTTGAGTGTTACTTCACTAAAACAACACTTCACTGATAGACATGTCGCTCCATTCTGACACATTATCTTGATAATGCTACCTCGCTGATAGACATGTGGCTCCATTCTGACACATTATCTTGATAGTGCTATCCCACTGAAACACTTAACTGATAGACATGTCGCTCAATTCTGACACATTATCTTGATAGTGCTACCTCACTGAAACAACACTTCACTGACAAGACATGTCGCCCCATTCTCTTGATAATGCTACCTCACTGATAGACATGTCCCTCCATTCTGACACATTATCTTGATAGTGTTACCTCACTGAAACAACACTTCACTGATAGACATGTCGCACCATTCCGACACATTATCTTGATAGTGTTACCTCACTGAAACAACACTTCACTGATAGACATGTCACCCCATTCTGACACATTATCTTGATAGTGTTATCTCACTGATAGACATGTCGCCCCATTCCGACACATTATCTTGATAGTGCTACCTCACTGATAGACATGTCGCCCCATTCTGACACATTATCTTGATAGTGCTACCTCACGGATAGACATGTCGCCCCATTCTGACACATTATCTTGATAGTGCTACCTCACTGATAGACATGTCGCCCCATTCTGACACATTATCTTGATAGTGTTACCTCACTGAAACAACACTTCACTGATAGACATGTCGCCCCATTCCGACACATTATCTTGATAGTGCTACCTCACTGATAGACATGTCGCCCCATTCCGACACATTATCTTGATAGTGCTACCTAACGGATAGGCATGTCGCCCCATTCCGACACATTATCTTGATAGTGCTACCTCACTGATAGACATGTCGCCCCATTCTGACACATTATCTTGATAGTGCTACCTCACTGATAGACATGTCGCCCCATTCTGACACATTATCTTGATAGTGCTACCTCAATGAAACAACACTTCACTGATAGACATGTCGCCCCATTCTTTCACATTATCTTGATAGTGCTACCTCACTGATAGACATGTCGCCCCATTCTGACACATTATCTTGATAGTGCTACCTCACTGATAGACATGTCGCTCCATTCTGACACATTATCTTGATAGTGTTACCTCACTGAAACAACACTTCACTGATAGACATGTCGCCCCATTCTGACACATTATCTTGATAGTGTTACCTCACTGAAACAAAACTTCACTGATAGACATGTCGCCCCATTCTGACACATTATCTTGAGTGTTACCTCACTAAAGCAGCACTTCACTGATAGACATGTCGCTCCATTCTGACACATTATCTTGATAGTGCTACCTCACTGATAGACATGTCGCCCCATTCTGACACATTATTTTGATAGTGCTACCTCACTGATAGACATGTCGCCCCATTCTGACACATTATCTTGATAGTGTTACCTCACTGAAACAACACTTCACTGATAGACATGTCGCCCCATTCTGACACATTATCTTGATAGTGTTACCTCACTGAAACAACACTTCACTGATAGACATGTCGCCCCATTCTGACACATTATCTTGAGTGTTTCTTCACTAAAACAACACTTCACTGATAGACATGTCGCCCCATTCCGACACATTATCTTGATAGTGCTACCTCACTGATAGACATGTCGCCCCATTCTGACACATTATCTTGATAGTGCTACCTCACGGATAGACATGTCGCCCCATTCTGACACATTATCTTGAAAGTGTTACCTTACTGATAGACATGTCGCCCCATTCTGACACATTATCTTGATAGTGCTACCTCACTGAAACAACACTTCACTGATAGACATGTCGCTCCATTCTGACACATTATCTTGATAGTGCTACCTCACTGATAGACATGTCGCCCCATTCTGACACATTATCTTGATAGTGCTACCTCACTGATAGATATGTCGCCCCATTCTGACACATTATCTTGATAGTGCTACCTCACTGAAACAACATTTCACTGATAGACATGTCGCTCCATTCTGACACATTATCTTGATAGTGCTACCTCACTGATAGACATGTCGCCCCATTCTGACACATTATCTTGATAGTGCTACCTCACGGATAGACATGTCGCCCCATTCTGACACATTATCTTGATAGTGCTACCTCACTGATAGACATGTCGCCCCATTCTGACACATTATCTTGATAGTGCTACCTCACTGATAGACATGTCGCCCCATTCTGACACATTATCTTGATAGTGCTACCTCACTGATAGACATGTCGCCCCATTCTGACACATTATCTTGATAGTGCTACCTCACTGAAACAACACTTCACTGATAGACATGTCTCTCCATTCTGACACATTATCTTGATAGTGCTACCTCACTGATAGACATGTCGCCCCATTCTGACACATTATCTTGATAGTGCTACCTCACTGATAGACATGTCGCCCCATTCTGACACATTATCTTGATAGTGCTACCTCACTGAAACAACACTTCACTGATAGACATGTCGCTCCATTCTGACACATTATCTTGATAGTGCTACCTCACTGATAGACATGTCGCCCCATTCTGACACATTATCTTGATAGTGCTACCTCACTGATAGACATGTCGCCCCATTCTGACACATTATCTTGATAGTGTTACCTCACTGAAACAACACTTCACTGATAGACATATCGCCCCATTCCGACACATTATCTTCATAGTGCTACCTCACTGATAGACATGTCGCCCCATTCTGACACATTTTCTTGATAGTGCTACCTCACGGATAGACATGTCGCTCCATTCTGACACATTATCTTGATAGTGTTACCTTACTGATAGACATGTCGCCCCATTCTGACACATTATCTTGATAGTGCTACCTCACTGAAACAACACTTCACTGATAGACATGTCGCTCCATTCTGACACATTATCTTGATAGTGCTACCTCACTGATAGACATGTCGCCCCATTCTGACACATTATCTTGATAGTGTTACCTCACTGAAACAACACTTCACTGATAGACATGTCGCCCCATTCCGACACATTATCTTGATAGTGCTACCTCACTGATAGACATGTCGCCCCATTCCGACACATTATCTTGATAGTGCTACCTAACGGATAGGCATGTCGCCCCATTCCGACACATTATCTTGATAGTGCTACCTCACTGATAGACATGTCGCCCCATTCTGACACATTATCTTGATAGTGCTACCTCACTGATAGACATGTCGCCCCATTCTGACACATTATCTTGATAGTGCTACCTCAATGAAACAACACTTCACTGATAGACATGTCGCCCCATTCTGACACATTATCTTGATAGTGCTACATCACTGAGACATGTCGCCCCATTCTGACACATTATCTTGATAGTGCTACCTCACTGATAGACATGTCGCTCCATTCTGACACATTATCTTGATAGTGTTACCTCACTGAAACAACACTTCACTGATAGACATGTCGCCCCATTCTGCCACATTATCTTGATAGTGCTACCTCACTGAAACAAAACTTCACTGATAGACATGTCGCCCCATTCTGACACATTATCTTGAGTGTTACCTCACTAAAGCAGCACTTCACTGATAGACATTTCGCTCCATTCTGACACATTATCTTGATAGTGCTACCTCACTGATAGACATGTCGCCCCATTCTGACACATTATTTTGATAGTGCTACCTCACTGATAGACATGTCGTCCCATTCTGACACATTATCTTGATAGTGTTACCTCACTGAAACAACACTTCACTGATAGACATGTCGCCCCATTCTGACACATTATCTTGATAGTGTTACCTCACTGAAACAACACTTCACTGATAGACATGTCGCCCCATTCTGACACATTATCTTGAGTGTTACTTCACTAAAACAACACTTCACTGATAGACATGTCGCTCCATTCTGACACATTATCTTGATAATGCTACCTCGCTGATAGACATGTGGCTCCATTCTGACACATTATCTTGATAGTGCTATCCCACTGAAACACTTAACTGATAGACATGTCGCTCAATTCTGACACATTATCTTGATAGTGCTACCTCACTGAAACAACACTTCACTGACAAGACATGTCGCCCCATTCTCTTGATAATGCTACCTCACTGATAGACATGTCCCTCCATTCTGACACATTATCTTGATAGTGTTACCTCACTGAAACAACACTTCACTGATAGACATGTCGCACCATTCCGACACATTATCTTGATAGTGTTACCTCACTGAAACAACACTTCACTGATAGACATGTCACCCCATTCTGACACATTATCTTGATAGTGTTATCTCACTGATAGACATGTCGCCCCATTCCGACACATTATCTTGATAGTGCTACCTCACTGATAGACATGTCGCCCCATTCTGACACATTATCTTGATAGTGCTACCTCACGGATAGACATGTCGCCCCATTCTGACACATTATCTTGATAGTGCTACCTCACTGATAGACATGTCGCCCCATTCTGACACATTATCTTGATAGTGTTACCTCACTGAAACAACACTTCACTGATAGACATGTCGCCCCATTCCGACACATTATCTTGATAGTGCTACCTCACTGATAGACATGTCGCCCCATTCCGACACATTATCTTGATAGTGCTACCTAACGGATAGGCATGTCGCCCCATTCCGACACATTATCTTGATAGTGCTACCTCACTGATAGACATGTCGCCCCATTCTGACACATTATCTTGATAGTGCTACCTCACTGATAGACATGTCGCCCCATTCTGACACATTATCTTGATAGTGCTACCTCAATGAAACAACACTTCACTGATAGACATGTCGCCCCATTCTTTCACATTATCTTGATAGTGCTACCTCACTGATAGACATGTCGCCCCATTCTGACACATTATCTTGATAGTGCTACCTCACTGATAGACATGTCGCTCCATTCTGACACATTATCTTGATAGTGTTACCTCACTGAAACAACACTTCACTGATAGACATGTCGCCCCATTCTGACACATTATCTTGATAGTGTTACCTCACTGAAACAAAACTTCACTGATAGACATGTCGCCCCATTCTGACACATTATCTTGAGTGTTACCTCACTAAAGCAGCACTTCACTGATAGACATGTCGCTCCATTCTGACACATTATCTTGATAGTGCTACCTCACTGATAGACATGTCGCCCCATTCTGACACATTATTTTGATAGTGCTACCTCACTGATAGACATGTCGCCCCATTCTGACACATTATCTTGATAGTGTTACCTCACTGAAACAACACTTCACTGATAGACATGTCGCCCCATTCTGACACATTATCTTGATAGTGTTACCTCACTGAAACAACACTTCACTGATAGACATGTCGCCCCATTCTGACACATTATCTTGAGTGTTACTTCACTAAAACAACACTTCACTGATAGACATGTCGCTCCATTCTGACACATTATCTTGATAATGCTACCTCGCTGATAGACATGTGGCTCCATTCTGACACATTATCTTGATAGTGCTATCTCACTGAAACACTTAACTGATAGACATGTCGCTCAATTCTGACACATTATCTTGATAGTGCTACCTCACTGAAACAACACTTCACTGACAAGACATGTCGCCCCATTCTCTTGATAATGCTACCTCACTGATAGACATGTCCCTCCATTCTGACACATTATCTTGATAGTGTTACCTCACTGAAACAACACTTCACTGATAGACATGTCGCCCCATTCCGACACATTATCTTGATAGTGTTACCTCACTGAAACAACACTTCACTGATAGACATGTCACCCCATTCTGACACATTATCTTGATAGTGTTATCTCACTGATAGACATGTCGCCCCATTCCGACACATTATCTTGATAGTGCTACCTCACTGATAGACATGTCGCCCCATTCTGACACATTATCTTGATAGTGCTACCTCACGGATAGACATGTCGCCCCATTCTGACACATTATCTTGATAGTGCTACCTCACTGATAGACATGTCGCCCCATTCTGACACATTATCTTGATAGTGCTACCTCAATGAAACAACACTTCACTGATAGACATGTCGCCCCATTCTGACACATTATCTTGATAGTGCTACCTCACTGAAACAACACTTCACTGATAGACATGTCGCTCCATTCTGACACATTATCTTGATAGTGCTACCTCACTGATAGACATGTCGCCCCATTCTGACACATTTTCATGATAGTGCTACATCACTGATAGACATGTCGCCCCATTCTGACACATTATCTTGATAGTGCTACCTCAATGAAACAACACTTCACTGATAGACATGTCGCCCCATTCTGACACATTATCTTGATAGTGCTACCTCACTGAAACAACACTTCACTGATAGACATGTCGCTCCATTCTGACACATTATCTTGATAGTGCTACCTCACTGATAGACATGTCGCCCCATTCTGACACATTATCTTGATAGTGCTACCTCACTGATAGACATGTCGCCCCATTCTGACACATTATCTTGATAGTGCTACCTCACTGAAACAACACTTCACTGATAGACATGTCGCTCGATTCTGACACATTATCTTGATAGTGCTACCTCACTGATAGACATGTCGCCCCATTCTGACACATTATCTTGAAAGCGTTACCTCACTGAAACAACACTTCATTGATAGACATGTCGCTCCATTCTGACACATTATCTTGATAGTGCTACCTCACTGATAGACATGTCGCCCCATTCTGACACATTATCTTGATAGTGCTACCTCACTGATAGACATGTCGCCCCATTCTGACACATTATCTTGATAGTGCTACCTCACTGAAACAACACTTCACTGATAGACATGTCGCTCCATTCTGACACATTATCTTGATAGTGCTACCTCACTGATAGACATGTCGCCCCATTCTGACACATTATCTTGATAGTGCTACCTCACTGATAGACATGTCGCCCCATTCTGACACATTATCTTGATAGTGTTACCTCACTGAAACAACACTTCACTGATAGACATATCGCCCCATTCCGACACATTATCTTCATAGTGCTACCTCACTGATAGACATGTCGCCCCATTCTGACACATTTTCTTGATAGTGCTACCTCACGGATAGACATGTCGCTCCATTCTGACACATTATCTTGATAGTGTTACCTTACTGATAGACATGTCGCCCCATTCTGACACATTATCTTGATAGTGCTACCTCACTGAAACAACACTTCACTGATAGACATGTCGCTCCATTCTGACACATTATCTTGATAGTGCTACCTCACTGATAGACATGTCGCCCCATTCTGACACATTATCTTGATAGTGTTACCTCACTGAAACAACACTTCACTGATAGACATGTCGCCCCATTCCGACACATTATCTTGATAGTGCTACCTCACTGATAGACATGTCGCCCCATTCCGACACATTATCTTGATAGTGCTACCTAACGGATAGGCATGTCGCCCCATTCCGACACATTATCTTGATAGTGCTACCTCACTGATAGACATGTCGCCCCATTCTGACACATTATCTTGATAGTGCTACCTCACTGATAGACATGTCGCCCCATTCTGACACATTATCTTGATAGTGCTACCTCAATGAAACAACACTTCACTGATAGACATGTCGCCCCATTCTGACACATTATCTTGATAGTGCTACATCACTGAGACATGTCGCCCCATTCTGACACATTATCTTGATAGTGCTACCTCACTGATAGACATGTCGCTCCATTCTGACACATTATCTTGATAGTGTTACCTCACTGAAACAACACTTCACTGATAGACATGTCGCCCCATTCTGCCACATTATCTTGATAGTGCTACCTCACTGAAACAAAACTTCACTGATAGACATGTCGCCCCATTCTGACACATTATCTTGAGTGTTACCTCACTAAAGCAGCACTTCACTGATAGACATTTCGCTCCATTCTGACACATTATCTTGATAGTGCTACCTCACTGATAGACATGTCGCCCCATTCTGACACATTATTTTGATAGTGCTACCTCACTGATAGACATGTCGTCCCATTCTGACACATTATCTTGATAGTGTTACCTCACTGAAACAACACTTCACTGATAGACATGTCGCCCCATTCTGACACATTATCTTGATAGTGTTACCTCACTGAAACAACACTTCACTGATAGACATGTCGCCCCATTCTGACACATTATCTTGAGTGTTACTTCACTAAAACAACACTTCACTGATAGACATGTCGCTCCATTCTGACACATTATCTTGATAATGCTACCTCGCTGATAGACATGTGGCTCCATTCTGACACATTATCTTGATAGTGCTATCCCACTGAAACACTTAACTGATAGACATGTCGCTCAATTCTGACACATTATCTTGATAGTGCTACCTCACTGAAACAACACTTCACTGACAAGACATGTCGCCCCATTCTCTTGATAATGCTACCTCACTGATAGACATGTCCCTCCATTCTGACACATTATCTTGATAGTGTTACCTCACTGAAACAACACTTCACTGATAGACATGTCGCACCATTCCGACACATTATCTTGATAGTGTTACCTCACTGAAACAACACTTCACTGATAGACATGTCACCCCATTCTGACACATTATCTTGATAGTGTTATCTCACTGATAGACATGTCGCCCCATTCCGACACATTATCTTGATAGTGCTACCTCACTGATAGACATGTCGCCCCATTCTGACACATTATCTTGATAGTGCTACCTCACGGATAGACATGTCGCCCCATTCTGACACATTATCTTGATAGTGCTACCTCACTGATAGACATGTCGCCCCATTCTGACACATTATCTTGATAGTGTTACCTCACTGAAACAACACTTCACTGATAGACATGTCGCCCCATTCCGACACATTATCTTGATAGTGCTACCTCACTGATAGACATGTCGCCCCATTCCGACACATTATCTTGATAGTGCTACCTAACGGATAGGCATGTCGCCCCATTCCGACACATTATCTTGATAGTGCTACCTCACTGATAGACATGTCGCCCCATTCTGACACATTATCTTGATAGTGCTACCTCACTGATAGACATGTCGCCCCATTCTGACACATTATCTTGATAGTGCTACCTCAATGAAACAACACTTCACTGATAGACATGTCGCCCCATTCTTTCACATTATCTTGATAGTGCTACCTCACTGATAGACATGTCGCCCCATTCTGACACATTATCTTGATAGTGCTACCTCACTGATAGACATGTCGCTCCATTCTGACACATTATCTTGATAGTGTTACCTCACTGAAACAACACTTCACTGATAGACATGTCGCCCCATTCTGACACATTATCTTGATAGTGTTACCTCACTGAAACAAAACTTCACTGATAGACATGTCGCCCCATTCTGACACATTATCTTGAGTGTTACCTCACTAAAGCAGCACTTCACTGATAGACATGTCGCTCCATTCTGACACATTATCTTGATAGTGCTACCTCACTGATAGACATGTCGCCCCATTCTGACACATTATTTTGATAGTGCTACCTCACTGATAGACATGTCGCCCCATTCTGACACATTATCTTGATAGTGTTACCTCACTGAAACAACACTTCACTGATAGACATGTCGCCCCATTCTGACACATTATCTTGATAGTGTTACCTCACTGAAACAACACTTCACTGATAGACATGTCGCCCCATTCTGACACATTATCTTGAGTGTTACTTCACTAAAACAACACTTCACTGATAGACATGTCGCTCCATTCTGACACATTATCTTGATAATGCTACCTCGCTGATAGACATGTGGCTCCATTCTGACACATTATCTTGATAGTGCTATCTCACTGAAACACTTAACTGATAGACATGTCGCTCAATTCTGACACATTATCTTGATAGTGCTACCTCACTGAAACAACACTTCACTGACAAGACATGTCGCCCCATTCTCTTGATAATGCTACCTCACTGATAGACATGTCCCTCCATTCTGACACATTATCTTGATAGTGTTACCTCACTGAAACAACACTTCACTGATAGACATGTCGCCCCATTCCGACACATTATCTTGATAGTGTTACCTCACTGAAACAACACTTCACTGATAGACATGTCACCCCATTCTGACACATTATCTTGATAGTGTTATCTCACTGATAGACATGTCGCCCCATTCCGACACATTATCTTGATAGTGCTACCTCACTGATAGACATGTCGCCCCATTCTGACACATTATCTTGATAGTGCTACCTCACGGATAGACATGTCGCCCCATTCTGACACATTATCTTGATAGTGCTACCTCACTGATAGACATGTCGCCCCATTCTGACACATTATCTTGATAGTGCTACCTCAATGAAACAACACTTCACTGATAGACATGTCGCCCCATTCTGACACATTATCTTGATAGTGCTACCTCACTGAAACAACACTTCACTGATAGACATGTCGCTCCATTCTGACACATTATCTTGATAGTGCTACCTCACTGATAGACATGTCGCCCCATTCTGACACATTTTCATGATAGTGCTACATCACTGATAGACATGTCGCCCCATTCTGACACATTATCTTGATAGTGCTACCTCAATGAAACAACACTTCACTGATAGACATGTCGCCCCATTCTGACACATTATCTTGATAGTGCTACCTCACTGAAACAACACTTCACTGATAGACATGTCGCTCGATTCTGACACATTATCTTGATAGTGCTACCTCACTGATAGACATGTCGCCCCATTCTGACACATTATCTTGAAAGCGTTACCTCACTGAAACAACACTTCATTGATAGACATGTCGCTCCATTCTGACACATTATCTTGATAGTGCTACCTCACTGATAGACATGTCGCCCCATTCTGACACATTATCTTGATAGTGCTACCTCACTGATAGACATGTCGCCCCATTCTGACACATTATCTTGATAGTGTTACCTCACTGATAGACATGTCGCCCCATTCCGACACATTATCTTCATAGTGCTTCCTCACTGATAGACATGTCGCCCCATTCTCACACATTATCTTGATAGTGCTACCTCACGGATAGACATGTCGCCCCATTCTGACACATTATCTTGATAGTGTTACCTTACTGATAGACATGTCGCCCCATTCTGACACATTATCTTGATAGTGCTACCTCACTGAAACAACACTTCACTGATAGACATGTCGCTCCATTCTGACACATTATCTTGATAGTGCTACCTCACTGATAGACATGTCGCCCCATTCTGACACATTATCTTGATAGTGCTACCTCACTGATAGACATGTCGCCCCATTCTGACACATTATCTTGATAGTGCTACCTCACTGAAACAACACTTCACTGATAGACATGTCGCTCCATTCTGACACATTATCTTGATAGTGCTACCTCACTGATAGACATGTCGCCCCATTCCGACACATTATCTTGATAGTGCTACCTCACTGATAGACATGTCGCCCCATTCTGACACATTATCTTGATAGTGCTACCTCACGGATAGACATGTCGCCCCATTCTGACACATTATCTTGATAGTGCTACATCAATGATAGACATGTCGCCCCATTCTGACACATTATCTTGATAGTGCTACCTCACTGATAGACATGTCGCTCCATTCTGACACATTATCTTGATAGTGCTACCTCACTGATAGACATGTCGCCCCATTCTGACACATTATCTTGATAGTGCTACCTCACTGAAACAACACTTCACTGATAGACATGTCGCTCCATTCTGACACATTATCTTGATAGTGCTACCTCACTGATAGACATGTCGCCCCATTCTGACACATTATCTCGATAGTGCTACCTCACTGATAGACATGTCGCCCCATTCTGACACATTATCTTGATAGTGCTACCTCACTGAAACAACACTTCACTGATAGACATGTCGCTCCATTCTGACACATTATCTTGATAGTGCTACCTCACTGATAGACATGTCGCCCCATTCTGACACATTATCTTGATAGTGCTACCTCACGGATAGACATGTCGCTCCATTCTGACACATTATCTTGATAGTGATACCTTACTGATAGACATGTCGCCCCATTCTGACACATTATCTTGATAGTGCTACCTCACTGAAACAACACTTCACTGATAGACATGTCGCTCCATTCTGACACATTATCTTGATAATGCTACCTCGCTGATAGACATGTCGCTCCATTCTGACACATTATCTTGATAGTGTTACCTCACTGAAACAACACTTCACTGATAGACATGTCGCCCCATTCCGACACATTATCTTGATAGTGCTACCTCACTGATAGACATGTCGCCCCATTCTGACACATTATCTTGATAGTGCTACCTCACGGATAGACATGTCGCCCCATTCCGACACATTATCTTGATAGTGCTACCTCACTGATAGACATGTCGCCCCATTCTGACACATTATCTTGATAGTGCTACCTCACTGATAGACATGTCGCCCCATTCTGACACATTATCTTGATAGTGCTACCTCACTGAAACAACACTTCACTGATAGACATGTCGCCCCATTCTGACACATTATCTTGATAGTGCTACCTCACTGAAACAACACTTCACTGATAGACATGTCACTCCATTCTGACACATTATCTTGATAGTGCTACCTCACTGATAGACATGTCGCCCCATTCTGACACATTATCTTGATAGTGCTACCTCACTGATAGACATGTCGCCCCATTCTGACACATTATCTTGATAGTGTTACCTCACTGAAACAACACTTCACTGATAGACATGTCGCCCCATTCTGACACATTATCTTGATAGTGTTACCTCACTGAAACAACACTTCACTGATAGACATGTCGCCCCATTCTGACACATTAACTTGAGTGTTACCTCACTAAAACAACACTTCACTGATAGACATGTCGCTCCATTCTGACACATTATCTTGATAGTGCTACCTCACTGATAGACATGTCGCCCCATTCTGACACATTATTTTGATAGTGCTACCTCACTGATAGACATGTCGCCCCATTCTGACACATTATCTTGATAGTGTTACCTCACTGAAACAACACTTCACTGATAGACATGTCGCCCCATTCTGACACATTATCTTGATAGTGTTACCTCACTGAAACAACACTTCACTGATAGACATGTCGCCCCATTCTGACACATTATCTTGAGTGTTACTTCACTAAAACAACACTTCACTGATAGACATGTCGCTCCATTCTGACACATTATCTTGATAATGCTACCTCGCTGATAGACATGTCGCTCCATTCTGACACATTATCTTGATAGTGCTACCTCACTGAAGCACTTAACTGATAGACATGTCGCTCCATTCTGACACATTATCTTGATAGTGCTACCTCACTGAAACAACACTTCACTGACAAGACATGTCGCCCCATTCTCTTGATAATGCTACCTCACTGATAGACATGTCACTCCATTCTGACACATTATCTTGATAGTGCTAACTCACTGATAGACATGTCCCTCCATTCTGACACATTATCTTGATAGTGTTACCTCACTGAAACAACACTTCACTGATAGACATGTCGCCCCATTCCGACACATTATCTTGATAGTGTTACCTCACTGAAACAACACTTCACTGATAGACATGTCACCCCATTCTGACACATTATCTTGATAGTGCTACCTCACTGATAGACATGTCGCCCCATTCTGACACATTATCTTGATAGTGCTACCTCACTGATAGACATGTCGCTTCATTCTGACACATTATCTTGATAGTGTTATCTCACTGATAGACATGTCGCCCCATTCCGGCACATTATCTTGATAGTGCTACCTCACTGATAGACATGTCGCCCCATTCCGACACATTATCTTGATAGTGCTACCTCACTGATAGACATGTCGCCCCATTCTGACACATTATCTTGATAGTGCTACCTCACTGATAGACATGTCGCCCCATTCTGACACATTATCTTGATAGTGCTACCTCACTGATAGACATGTCGCTTCATTCTGACACATTATCTTGATAGTGTTATCTCACTGATAGACATGTCGCCCCATTCCGACACATTATCTTGATAGTGCTACCTCACTGATAGACATGTCGCCCCATTCCGACACATTATCTTGATAGTGCTACCTCACTGATAGACATGTCGCCCCATTCTGACACATTATGTTGATAGTGCTACCTCACTGATAGACATATCGCCCCATTCTGACACATTATCTTGATAGTGCTACCTCACTGATAGACATGTCGCCCCATTCTGACACATTATCTTGATAGTGCTACCTCACTGATAGACATGTCGCCCCATTCTGACACATTATCTTGATAGTGCTACCTCACTGATAGACATGTCGCTCCATTCTGACACATTATCTTGATAGTGCTACCTCACTGAAACAACACTTCACTGATAGACATGTCGCTCCATTCTGACACATTATCCTGAACCAACCAGTCTTTGCTCTTTCTCCTTAATACTGGTGCTTGGCGGAGAAGCAACAAATACCAAATTTAGTATTTGGTTTGACCTGACCGGGGCTAGAACCCATGATCTACTGCACTTGAGGCGAGCATGCTAACCATTACACCACCAATGGTTTGACCTGATCGGGGCTAGAACCCATGATCTACTGCACTTGAGGCGAGCATGCTAACCATTACACCACCAATTGTTTGACCTGATCGGGGCTAGAACCCATGATCTACTGCACTTGAGGCGAGCATGCTAACCATTACACCACCAATGGTTTGACCTGATCGGGGCTAGAACCCATGATCTACTGCACTTGAGGCGAGCATGCTAACCATTACACCACCAATGGTTTGACCTGACCGGGGCTAGAACCCATGATCTACTGCACTTGAGGCGAGCATGCTAACCATTACACCACCAATGGTTTGACCTGACCGGGGCTAGAACCCATGATCTACTGCACTTGAGGCTAACCATTACACCACCAATGGTTTGACCTGACCGGGGCTAGAACCCATGATCTACTGCACTTGAGGCTAACCATTACACCACCAATGCAGTTTTTCAAGGTGGAGATTACTCACTACATATGTCAATTTATATTCTCTGATATTTGTGTTTTTTTTGTTTTTTTTTATGTTTAACTGGTATTGTAATAAAGTGAGCGAGTGTTTGTTGTTTAATGCCAATTCAGCAATATCATGGCGAGAACAAGTTAATTATCAATGAGATGATGATGAGGTCTGCTTTGTTGTAGACCAACACGCTGAGTTGGACTTTTATAGTGCTAGCTCACTGAAACAACAGTCTGCGGGAAGACATGTCGCTCCACTCGGACACATTATTCTGATTCCGAGCCAACCAGTCTTTGCTCTTTCTCTTTAATGCCGCGTGCTTAGCAGAGAAGCAACAAAGACCAATTTTATAGTCTTTGGTTTGACCCAACCAGGGTTCGAACCCACGATCTATCGCACTCGAAGGTAGCATGCTAACCATTACGCCACTGATGCGGTTAAAATTATTGTAACTAAAGCACAGAAGAAGATATAACATTTTATTGAACTTGATCATGCACTATATTAAAATAAAAATCAATACATAATTTGTAGCAACTTGCTAGGGTATACAGTGACAATCAGGACTAATTTTTACAAAGTACAGTCAAACCTGTATTAAGAGGTCACCTACAGGACAAAGAAAAAGTGGCCTGATAAGACAGGTGACCTCTTAAAACAGGTTCAAGTCATATGAAATTTTCTGTGACAGGACAAGAAAAATGTGATCTTTAAATACAGGTGACTGCTTAATAGAGGTTTGACTGTACATGCATACAACAAAATGCAATTTACAAGCTACAAAACACTGATTTTATAATATTTAAAAAATAACATTCTGCAAACCATAGCCCTGAGATAATAGTAATTTCTTGATTATTTGTATATTACCATTTCAATAAAATGAGGTCACAATAAAAGTAAAAAATTGTGTCAAAAACTAATAAATTAAGAAATAATAATTAAAAACAAATTATTAAAAATAAAATGTTATAAGTATATAGGGGGTTTTAATTTGAAATAATTCCAATCAGATAAGATTACATTGTTATTATAAATTATTGAATACACACAGTCTATTACATATTGTAGACAAGCACACACTGTTAAAATAACAAAATGAAAAATAATAATCAAGCTTTGATATGTTAAAACATCGATAGTATAAGTCTATCAGGAAACTTGACATATGCATTGTAATCTCTGGATATGATATAACATAGGGTGGGGGTTCATGGTGTTTAATGCCACTCTAAATAATATTTCAGTTATATTGTGGTGGTCAGTTTTATTGGTGGAGGAAACCAGAGTACTCCGAGAAAACCACACGGAAATGATAACAAGTTTTACAACATCAGGATTAATTTTCAATTTAAGCAATGTCAAAACTGTTAGTCTAATAAAAACACATCTAATTTATTGGGCATGACACGTTTCTGTAATAACCTTCATCAGGTACGCTCAGAGTCAAAAGTTTGGAAAGCCAAATAATCTTAAAGTTTTGGGAGCAAGTAAACTAAGGGCCTTAACAGGATAGTTAAAATAAGGTCACCTATACCTGGGGGAGGAGAACTAGGACTTATTTATTTCAGATTAAAATCACATATTTACCATTCAAATTTAAATTCAAAATATCTGCATTACAATTAAGACATTATTTTTTTTAAATTCTATTTCTTAGGAATCAGGGGGCCGTGTTCTCGAAAGTGTCTTAGGGCTAAGACATGTCCTAAGACCATCTTAGGACAAATCTTAGGCCTAAGTCGTGTTCTCGACCATGTCCTAATTTAGGATATGTCGCAAAATTTGTCTTAACTTTAGGACATCTATGGAGGTGTCTTAAGATGGTCCTAACCCCGAAATTGTAATATAATTTGATATTTTGTACCAAAAACGAACTTAAGTTGTAAAACATGATTGATATACACCTTTATACTGTTTTTAAATCGAAATAAGTTAATTTACAATGATTTTCTATTATAACTTTAACGGTGCACGAGATATCTTCTGTTCATCTTTAATCAGTAATTCATTGAAAGTTTGAAATCAGCTCACTCGAAAGTAACCACACAAAAATAACGGTAATGACTGTATTTCATCATAAAAAAGTGTTACACATTAGTTCTATATCGTAAATGAACCTCAGAACTATGTATATAGATAATTGCAAATTAAAGAAAACAAAAAACAGGCTCATGGGATACTGCGTAAAAAATTAATGAAATTGAAAAAAAAATAATCTTTATTTGCATCTTATAATTTATTATGAGTATTTTTATCAGGGATTTGCTATATAATAATATTGGAAATAATTGTTGCGCACAATATTTCTATTATTCTACTTATTGCGTTGACATGGTCAAGACATCCTAAGTTAGGATAGTTTTAAGACAGCTTCGAGATCACTCCTAGGACCTGTCCTAAGATGGTCATAAGACCATCCTAAAAATCGTCCTAAGACATATCTTAGGATACTTTCGAGAACACGGCCCCAGAATTATAATTTTCAACAATGACTTCAACTGCATTTCTCTTTTCATCTAAAAACAATATATGTATGGTAAGTTCTTACGACATGATAAAGTAATCTACATTGTATTAATAGCTGTATCATAGAAAACTAACAATATCTAATAGGTATGATGTAGTATTCATCTTTGCTTCCTCACTATACAATGTTTTCCTTGGTTTTTAATTCCTTAACAAATCTGACTCTCTCCTTTGAAGCAAAGACTGAACAAATAGTGTTAATAGGATTATCAGATACACTTCAACCAAAGTTAACCACCACCTCTACCCTTTATATAAAAAGTTTTATAAGATCTGTTTCCTGTCTTGCAACCTGTTACTTACTTGATTAACAAGTCATGGAGAGATTGTACATTATGTGTTTTTATCAAGTTTACACATGTGTCACATGTACATTTGTCAAACCAGTGCTTCCACATCATTGACAACTGACATCTCAATGAACATCATGGAGCCAGGCAACATATTTGTTACATCATTGGCATGCTTGATTGAAGTAGTATTTTGAACATGTCAGATGGAATATTGGTACTGGGAGACGGTTTAGAAGAGTCAGATCATGCTAGATCCCACTGATCGTCATGTTATGAATGTTTGGCATACTGCACTGAATATTGTGACATGTTAGGAATGACAGAATTCAGAGGTGGTGGTATCTGGCTATGTTTTCATTCCACATCAAGTTAGACTTGTACATCTTGTAAGGTAACTTCTACAGAGTACAGTACATCTTGTAAGGTAACTTCTACAGAGTACAGTACATCTTGTAAGGTAACCTCTACAGAGTACAGTACAGCCTTCTGATGCCTCATCCATCTCACACATGTCTCATTGTGTAGTTCAAAGTCAATTCATTATGAAATGTCACCAAAATATGATATTTATTTTCATATGTAAACAAAGCTAAATCGATCAAACAATAAGGGTGGTGCTTAACTTTGGTTGAAGTGTATATACAATGTATAACATGCATCAGATATGTACAACATATATCATATCTACCTATAAACTACATCTACTGGTAAACACATCTAATTACAATAACAGGTAAACATTTATCTATATAATGTATGTTTGTGCTATCCTGAGTATTCACCTACAGTTGTCACACTCTTATAAGGCCGTCCCTTCTGCAATGAAAAAGTGACTTTAAAAGAGGTGTGGTCTCTCGTGAGGGGGACAATTTAGTAGTATTTATCTATCTCAGTGCATCTGAAATCTGGTCTGATAAGAGGTGTAGCCTCTCTTGAGGGGGGGATAATTTAGTAGTATTTATCTATCTCAGCACATCTGAAATCTGGCCTGATAAGAGGTGTGGTCTCTCTTGAGGAGGGGGGGGGGGATAATTTAGTAGTATTTATCTATCTCAGTGCATCTGAAATCTGGCCTGATAAGAGGTGTGGCCTCTCTTGAGGGGGGGGGGGGGGGTAATTTAGTAGTATTTATCTATCTCAGTGCATCTGAAATCTGACTTGATAAGACGTGTGGCCTTTGTTGGGAGTGGCCTTATATGAACTGTATTTAGCTAAAATCCATCCATACAATTTTAAGAACTCTCTTAATAGTTCTGTTACAAATTTATGTCAACTCCCACACATTACAAAGAGATCTTTCTACTCTCGTAAACAATTTTTGTAGTAACTTTCACACCAGACACACACCTCTAAGGACAAACAAATATTTAATTGAATGATGTGAAAACATGAAAAGTACAAAATTAAGAAATGTAATAAGTAGTTAAATGAGTACATGTGTATATCAATGACAATCCTGATCAATCAATGAAAACTAAAACTATTACAAATAATAATAAAAACAAAATGATGTCTAACAGTAAAATTCTGCTGCCTCTTACGAGATCTCTGCTGGTTCTTCTTATCACTTCCTGTTTCCTGTAAAAAGATAGTTATTCTTCCTTATAATCAAATAAATAAACAAACAAAAAACATTTATCTACATTATAAATCATTTGTGCTTTAATTTTCATGTGCTAATTTGTTAAAACATAACTTTTTCTGCTTTAATACAGACTCTACAATAACTTTTTTTATCAAGTTATTCCTTTGGACAAGTACTTTAAAAAAAATTGTTTGTTCAAAGGCATTTTTAACTTGCCCAAAAATGATACAATCACTGGGGTAAAGCTGATGACTGTAACTGTAATTACGGTCATCCCTAGATGGCAGATGAAATTAGGTAAGAATGTTTTTTGTCGATTAAATTGTTTCTATAATGTATTTTAAATGACACATACATTAGTACGATAGTAATCTATGAACTTTTCACAAGGAAATCACAAATTACGACTGAAAAATGTATATGAAAGAGAAAATCCAATTTAAAAAAATCGCCAAGATGACCATAATTTTTTTGAAAGATGACCGTAAACTCCATTTTCAGTTACGGTGATCTTAGCAATTTTTTAAAATCAGATTTTCTCTTTCATATACATTTTTCAGTCGTAATTTGCGATAAGTTCATAGATTACTATCGTACCAATGCATGTGCCATTTAAAATACATTATAGAAACAATTTAATCGACAAAAAAGATTCTTACCTGATTCCACGTCCACCATCTTGGGATGACCGTAATTACAGTTACGGTCATCAGCTTTACCCCAGTGATAATGAAAAAGAAATAGATGATTTCAAATGCTGTATTTGTTGAAGACTTCCTGATCAATTGGTAATGTCCACTTAATATTCTGTCTCTATAGGATTGGCTTAGGTTTAGTTTATGGTGTTTTAATGCCACTTTCAACAATATTACAGCTATATCATGACGGTAAGTCTTATTGAGGGAGGAAACAGGAGTACCTGAAGAAAACCACCGACCTGTCGCAAGTCACTGACAACTTTTATCACATAATGTTGTATTGAGTACACATCACCATGAACGGGGTTCGAACTCACAACTTTAGTGGTGATAGGCACTGATTGCATAGGTAGTAATAAATCCAACTACCATACGACCCCTTCTGTCTCTATATATCAATATTTTATCTGACACTAGCATTCTTTTTTCCCCCTTAATATCTTGATTTTATAGAGACTAAAACAGTACAGATATAGCTGGAGATCACATACAAATTGTATGTGCTGACAAAACACTGAATTGCTTGCAATTTTATAATTCTGTAATTCAATAAACTAATATGTTTTGCACAATCGTTTATACCGTCAATTGATTATTTCCGATCAATTTTACAGGCTTGAGTGTGTTTACAAGACTATTTATATACTACAATAATACAAAAAGTTATGTTTCAACACTACACTAACCATCTCTAAGTGGACTTGAGGAAGGAGCTGTATTTTCTTTGTGTTGGAAAGCTTTGGATGGATCAAATCTATGTTTGCCATCTAAACCTGACATTTTTTCTTCAAGCTTCTGGTTACTTCTTTTTAGTTTATTGACTTGTTCCCTCAATGTTGTAGTTTCCTGCAAAAAATAAAAAAAAAAACCCCAAACTTTACTTAGAACTAACAAAAACTCCATTAAATACATACATATTTGTTTCCTGTACACATTTTATGCATAGAAATCTACCTAATTTGTGAACTATAGATGATTCTTTGGAGCAGATTTTGTTTGCTAAAAACATACATTCTGCCTTTTGATCTAGTAGAAACAAGAATTGCCTGTGGTGGCCATGTTTGTTAACGGAACAGAAAGAAATGAGCAATCTTAATAGAGGACCTTGCTTTTGTTATTTTACCTTTTTAAGACTATTATTTTCTTCTTTTATTTTGATGACATCATATATTGTCTGTTATTTTACCTTTTTAAGATTATTATTTTCCTCTTTGATTTTGATGATATGATGTATTTTCTGTTTCTGATTTTGATGTCCCAGTAATTTACCATACTCTGTACTTAGTTTGTCTAGCTCAGCTTGGGCAAACTTATTTCTACCTGTAATGTATAATATACCTGTCATTATGATATTATAGAGTAATGGGGGACAATATTTTTCTACAAAAAAAATATATATATTTTTTTTTAAAGCAAATCACTTCTTTTACTAAGTTCTAGTCATTGGTTATTGTGTTTAATGCCACTTTCAACAATTTTTCAGCTATATCGTGGCGGTCAGTTTTATTAGTGGAGGAAACCGGAGTACCCGTAAGAAAACCACAATAAGTTCGTCAATATCTAGAATACTATTAATATTGATAACAAACATCAACATAGATTACATTTAATAAAGAAGAAACTACATTATACAGTCAACACAGAGATATTTGCAACTCATCTAAGTGAGTCGTTGACTCATCACATATGTTTGGGACTCGCCATTATTTACAATGTTTTATTGATTATACACCATACCTAATAATGCTGTTTTCTCCATCTCGTAGGCATCTAACTGTGACATGAATGGTTCTACTTTAGTCATTAAATCCTCATACGCCTTCTTCCAACTAAAAATAAGATAATAAAATATGTATAATTACTAATACCTTAATCAACATTGACTGCATAAGTATGAATATGTATAACCATATTACATATAGTTGGTACGTGACATTGGAGATGAATGCCATTACATTTTATCCTGTTCAGACTTTGAAGAAAGCAGAAAACAGTTTGTAAAACCCTAATACAGAAATAGACCTATTATTTTTTTTTGTTATAATTTAACGTCCTAATAAACTGTAGAACAACTTCAAGTTATGGTTATGGTGTTTAATGCCACTTTCAAAAATATTTCAGCTATATCGTGGCAGTCAGTTTTATGGGTGGAGGAAACCACCAACCTGCCACAAGTCACTGACAAATTTTAAAACAACTTCAGAGTTGAACAGGATATAAATTTCAGATTAAACTCGTCTGGGTTCATGCATGCCTCTGTTTTACTTTAGTACATACTGCATCAATCATGTATATTGTTATTTATATTCACTTGTATATTATCTCTGTGCTATTGTTATCTTGGTTTGTGAGATATATATATAAAGTCTAAGGGAATCTACCAACCAGAGATATATATAGATATATAAACTGCATTTTTTTTATAGGTATAATGAAATAGAGTGAGTAACTCAGTTATTAGTGAACAATTGTTCAGCTATATCACTGCATACAAGTTACATTTAGAAGAGATGAGGAAGATGATGTCCTCTTTGTACTAGACCAATATGCTGGATTTTATAGCACTAGCTCACTGTATGGGTAGATATGTTCATTCACTGGGACACATTATCTTGAATCCAAGCCATCCTGTCTCTTACATCTAAGTGTTGTATAACTTAATGGAGAACCAGAAAACACCAATGAATTATTTTTTATTTGACATAACAAGGGTTCGAATCCACGATCAACTGCACTCAAGGCAAATATGCTAACCTGTACTGGTTCACTGAAAATGATTTCATCACACAAACTTGCCACGGACAAAAGTATTACATTCCTTATTTTCTATGTAGAACAATATAAAAATAGGAATCACTTTGTTATATAACACTTGGTAATATAATTTTGTGTAGTACATACTTAGTATCATCCATAGTTCTAGTTTTGTCTCTCAGATCTATCAGTTCATCTTCATATTGCTTAGCCATGTTCTCCTTGTCTTCCTCCACAGTTTGTAATGTACTAAAATAAAAATCAAATAGCTCATGGATAACAAATATGTAACAAAATCAATACCAGGCAAAAATATTTAATTTTACATGATATATTTCTATATTCGAGGATCATTCTGATTAGAATATAAACCCACTAAACCTCCATCTAAAGAGTCCATATTTGACCTGTTATGACCGTGTCCTGCAAGTTTGAAAAAAAATCAAATCAGAGGAAAATATCTGAAAACAATTAAATAACAAAAAAACAAAAAAAACGTGTATACATTGTAAATTAGCAAGTACATGCAGGGCTCTTACACAGGGGGATGAATGTACATCATACTTGGTAGCCATTTTGTGTCGTTTGAAGGCAAGTTTTTACTTATACGACAATATAGCATTAGTTATTGAAAGGATAACATTAAATGCGTCAAATGCCCCTAAATAATGGTGTGTCCATCGTTAAAAAAAACTTGTTGTCAAACTCTCAAACACTTCGACAATGTTATTTCCACCTGTTGCGGCACAAAATGACTTCCAATTATGACGTACATTAACCCCCCTGTTACATTCAGGCTTATCCATACAGATCTAAATTGGATTCTGATAAGTAATAAGTAAGAACTACTTGTCTAGAGGATCAATAGAAAGTCAAAATAAAATCATTTTCTTTACTGTTCAGACAAGTAATAATAACTTTACTGTTCAGAAAAGTAATAATAACTTTACTGTTCAGACAAGTAATAACAACTTTACTGTTCAGACAAGTAATAATAACTTTACTGTTCAGACAAGTAATAATAACTTTACTGTTCAGACAAGTAATAATAACTTTACTGTTCAGACAAGTAATAATAACTTTACTGTTCAGACAAGTAATAATAACTTTACTGTTCAGACAAGTAATAATAACTTTACTGTTCAGACAAGTAATAATAACTTTACTGTTCAGACAAGTAATAATAACTTTACTGTTCAGACAAGTAATAATAACTTTACTGTTCAGACAAGTAATAATAACTTTACTGTTCAGACAAGTAATAATAACTTTACTGTCTTTAGGACAAACAGAATTTTCATATTACTTACTCAATGGGCAAGTTGAAATAAAAGTTATTGTAGAGGCCTGACATGGTTGAAAAATGTTTTTGCAAGAAGTGATGTTATTGTCTGTAATATGTTTGAATAAACCATGTTAACTTTACATAAGAGTAAGAACAAATAAAATCAAGACTTGCCACCTACTTCAATACATCTGTGGTATTTAACTCACAAGACTTGCCACCTACTTCAATACATCTGTGGTATTTAACTCACAAGACTTGCCACCTACTTCAATACATCTGTGGTATTTAACTCACAAGACTTATCACCTACTTCAATACATCTGTGGTATTTAACTCACAAGACTTGCCACCTACTTCAATACATCTGTGGTATTTAACTCACAAGACTTGCCACCTACTTCAATACATCTGTGGTATTTAACTCACACGACTTGCCAACTACTTCAATACATCTGTGGTATTTAACTCACAAGACTTGCCACCTACTTCAATACATCTGTGGTTTTTAACTCACAAGACTTGCCACCTACTTCAATACATCTGTGGTATTTAACTCACAAGACTTGCCACCTACTTCAATACATCTGTGGTATTTAACTCACAAGACTTGCCACCTACTTCAATACATCTGTGGTATTTAACTCACAAGACTTGCCACCTACTTCAATACATCTGTGGTATTTAACTCACAAGACTTGCCACCTACTTCAATACATCTGTGGTATTTAACTCACAAGACTTGCCACCTACTTCAATACATCTGTGGTATTTAACTCACAAGACTTGCCACCTACTTCAATACATCTGTGGTATTTAACTCACAAGACTTGCCACCTACTTCAATACATCTGTGGTATTTAACTCACAAGACTTGCCACCTACTTCAATACATCTGTGGTATTTAACTCACAAGACTTGCCACCTACTTCAATACATCTGTGGTATTTAACTCACAAGACTTACCACCTACTTCAATACATCTGTGGTATTTAACTCACAAGACTTGCCACCTACTTCAATACATCTGTGGTATTTAACTCACAAGACTTGCCACCTACTTCAATACATCTGTGGTATTTAACTCACAAGACTTGCCACCTACTTCAATACATCTGTGGTATTTAACTCACAAGACTTGCCACCTACTTCAATACATCTGTGGTATTTAACTCACAAGACTTGCCACCTACTTCAATACATCTGTGGCATTTAACTCACAAGACTTGCCACCTACTTCAATAGATCTGTGGCATTTAACTCACAAGACTTGCCACCTACTTCAATACATCTGTGGCATTTAACTCACAAGACTTGCCACCTACTTCAATACATCTGTGGCATTTAACTCACAAGACTTGCCACCTACTTCAATACATCTGTGGTATTTAACTCACAAGACTTGCCACCTACTTCAATACATCTGTGGTATTTAACTCACAAGACTTGCCACCTACTTCAATACATCTGTGGTATTTAACTCACAAGACTTGCCACCTACTTCAATACATCTGTGGTATTTAACTCACAAGACTTGCCACCTACTTCAATACATCTGTGGTATTTAACTCACAAGACTTGCCACCTACTTCAATACATCTGTGGTATTTAACTCACAAGACTTGCCACCTACTTCAATACATCTGTGGTATTTAACTCACAAGACTTGCCACCTACTTCAATACATCTGTGGTATTTAACTCACAAGACTTGCCACCTACTTCAATACATCTGTGGTATTTAACTCACACGACTTGCCACCTACTTCAATACATCTGTGGTATTTAACTCACAAGACTTGCCACCTACTTCAATACATCTGTGGTATTTAACTCACAAGACTTGCCACCTACTTCAATACATCTGTGGTATTTAACTCACAAGACTTGCCACCTACTTCAATACATCTGTGGTATTTAACTCACAAGACTTGCCACCTACTTCAATACATCTGTGGTATTTAACTCACAAGACTTGCCACCTACTTCAATACATCTGTGGTATTTAACTCACAAGACTTGCCACCTACTTCAATACATCTGTGGTATTTAACTCACAAGACTTGCCACCTACTTCAATACATCTGTGGTATTTAACTCACAAGACTTGCCACCTACGTCAATACATCTGTGGTATTTAACTCACAAGACTTGCCACCTACTTAAATACATCTGTGGTATTTAACTCACAAGACTTGCCACCTACTTCAATACATCTGTGGTATTTAACTCACAAGACTTGCCACCTACTTCAATACATCTGTGGTATTTAACTCACAAGACTTGCCACCTACTTCAATACATCTGTGGTATTTAACTCACAAGACTTGCCACCTACTTCAATACATCTGTGGTATTTAACTCACAAGACTTGCCACCTACTTCAATACATCTGTGGTATTTAACTCACAAGACTTGCCACCTACGTCAATACATCTGTGGTATTTAACTCACAAGACTTGCCACCTACTTCAATACATCTGTGGTATTTAACTCACAAGACTTGCCACCTACTTCAATACATCTGTGGTATTTAACTCACAAGACTTGCCACCTACTTCAATACATCTGTGGTATTTAACTCACAAGACTTGCCACCTACTTCAATACATCTGTGGTATTTAACTCACAAGACTTGCAACCTACTTCAATACATCTGTGGTATTTAACTCACAAGACTTGCCACCTACTTCAATACATCTGTGGTATTTAACTCACAAGACTTGCCACCTACTTCAATACATCTGCGGTATTTAACTCACAAGACTTGCCACCTACTTCAATACATCTGTGGTATTTAACTCATACGACTTGCCACCTACTTCAATACATCTGTGGTATTTAACTCACAAAACTTGCCACCTACTTCAATACATCTGTGGTATTTAACTCACAAGACTTGCCACCTACTTCAATACATCTGTGGTATTTAACTCACAAGACTTGCCACCTACTTCAATACATCTGTGGTATTTAACTCACAAGACTTGCCACCTACTTCAATACATCTGTGGTATTTAACTCACAAGACTTGCCACCTACTTCAATACATCTGTGGTATTTAACTCACAAGACTTGCCACCTACTTCAATACATCTGTGGTATTTAACTCACAAGACTTGCCACCTACTTCAATACATCTGTGGTATTTAACTCACAAGACTTGCCACCTACTTCAATACAGCTGTGGTATTTAACTCACAAGACTTGCCACCTACTTCAATACATCTGTGGTATTTAACTCACAAGACTTGCCACCTACTTCAATACATCTGTGGTATTTAACTCACAAGACTTGCCACCTACTTCAATACATCTGTGGTATTTAACTCACAAGACTTGCCACCTACTTCAATACATCTGTGGTATTTAACTCACAAGACTTGCCACCTACTTCAATACATCTGTGGTATTTAACTCACAAGACTTGCCACCTACTTCAATACATCTGTGGTATTTAACTCACAAGACTTGCCACCTACTTCAATACATCTGTGGTATTTAACTCACAAGACTTGCCACCTACTTCAATACATCTGTGGTATTTAACTCACAAGACTTGCCACCTACTTCAATACATCTGTGGTATTTAACTCACAAGACTTGCCACCTACTTCAATACATCTGTGGTATTTAACTCACAAGACTTGCCACCTACTTTCAATACATCTGTGGTATTTAACTCACAAGACTTGCCACCTACTTCAATACATCTGTGGTATTTAACTCACAAGACTTGCCACCTACTTCAATACATCTGTGGTATTTAACTCACAAGACTTGCCACCTACTTCAATACATCTGTGGTATTTAACTCACAAGACTTGCCACCTACTTCAATACATCTGTGGTATTTAACTCACAAGACTTGCCACCTACTTCAATACATCTGTGGTATTTAACTCACAAGACTTGCCACCTACTTCAATACATCTGTGGTATTTAACTCACAAGACTTGCCACCTACTTCAATACATCTGTGGTATTTAACTCACAAGACTTGCCACCTACTTCAATACATCTGTGGTATTTAACTCACAAGACTTGCCACCTACTTCAATACATCTGTGGTATTTAATTCACAAGACTTGCCACCTACTTCAATACATCTGTGGTATTTAACTCACAAGACTTGCCACCTACTTCAATACATCTGTGGTATTTAACTCACAAGACTTGCCACCTACTTCAATACATCTGTGGTATTTAACTCACAAGACTTGCCACCTACTTCAATACATCTGTAGTATTTAACTCACAAGACTTGCCACCTACTTCAATACATCTGTGGTATTTAACTCACAAGACTTGCCACCTACTTCAATACATCTGTGGTATTTAACTCACAAGACTTGCCACCTACTTCAATACATCTGTGGTATTTAACTCACAAGACTTGCCACCTACTTCAATACATCTGTGGTATTTAACTCACAAGACTTGCCACCTACTTCAATACATCTGTAGTATTTAACTCACAAGACTTGCCACCTACTTCAATACATCTGTGGTATTTAACTCACAAGACTTGCCACCTACTTCAATACATCTGTGGTATTTAACTCACAAGACTTGCCACCTACTTCAATACATCTGTGGTATTTAACTCACAAGACTTGCCACCTACTTCAATACATCTGTGGTATTTAACTCACAAGACTTGCCACCTACTTCAGTACATCTGTGGTATTTAGCTCAAACATGTTCAACTTTAACTGAATTATTATTGATAGTGGGGTTAAACATCCACAGCCATAATCATAGTCTTTACCTTTGTAATGACTGAACTTCTATTTTCAGTTGTCCCTCCCTTTTAACAGCTGACTCTAATAGTTTACTTAAATCTTCTATGGTTCCTGTAGCTCTATTTTCAGTAGAAGACATTTCACTTTTCAATAGTTCTATCTTGTTCTGATATTTCACAGCTTCTTCTTCCATCTCCCTCACTGTATCTTCTAAACACTGCACGGTTTCACTCATATCTTTGTTTTTAGAGACAATACCTTCCATTTCTGATGTTAAACTGTTTACTTGTGATTCATACTTAGATGTAATTCTCTCTATTACTGACTCTTTCCTTTCCAATTCATTTTCAAGTGTAGAATTTTCAACACTCAAAGATTCCATCAAATTATCCATATCAGAAACTTGCTTATTCAGCAAATTTTTCCCAGATTCTAGTTCATCAAATCTGCTTTGTAGAGAATCAATTATTGATGCTTTCTCCTTCATCTCTTCTGTTATTTCAGCAGTCTCTTCAACTTTAGTCTCATATTTTAGCTTAAAGTCTTTATGTATATTCATTTCCTGAACTAATTTCTCAACATCATTTTCTAAGCTTTGTGTTAAGAGAACTTTATCTTCTAATGCCTGTTGAAGATTTTCTGTCGTTGACTTCAACATGTGATTTTCATGTAAAATCGTTTCCTCATGTTGTAGTACCTGATTTACAGTGTTTGTGACAGCATCAATTTCTTTTTTATTTTCTTCTACAAGATTTTCTACTTTTGTTTCTAACTGTTTGACAAGTTCTCCGAGTGCTACCTTTTCTTCCTCGATAGAGGTAATCCTCTGATGAAGGACATCTCTTTCCTCTGTAACAGTTTGTAAATCATTGGTCAATGTTTCATAATCACTTCGCCATTCCTCCTCTTTTTCAGCTGATTTGTTGCGGACCTCCTCCAGAGAACTAACTAGTCCAGAGAATTGTTTAGAAATCGCCTCCCTTTCATCAGTAAATTGCTGAAGTTTTGATGTCAACTTCAATTTTGCTGTTCTAATTCATCCTCACGTGATTGTGCCTCCTCAATAGATTTCATATGTTCACAAATAACATCATTCTGCAGTTTCTGTTTTTCTGTAAAATCAGCAGCATATTTTTCCATTGTTTCAATTTTCTCTTTCAATTCACTTTGATCATGTTCTTTTGATTGCTGAAGAAATTCAATTTCATTCATCAGCTGAGTATTTTCTTTATTTAGACTATTGAATTTGGTGTCTAATTGTTTGATTTTGTCATCCATGATTTTCTTGTCTTTCTTCACTTTCTCTAAGTCTTGAATTTGTTCCATTAGTTTATCATGATCTGTTTTGACTGTGTCTAGTTCTGAAGTTAAAGATTCTAAATTGATGATCAAATTGTGTTTCTCTTGTAACAAACGTTGAATATTACCAGTCATCTCATGAACAATTTCAATCTGACATTGTTTTTCAGACTCTAATTCCTCTACTTTCACTTTCATTTTGTCTTGAAGACCATTAACTTCTTTCTTTAATTTGTCTGAGTCTGACCGTGTCATTTCAAGGTCTTTCTGTATACATTCTTTCTCTTCTACAACCAATTCTAACTGGTTTAACAGTGATTCTACTTTCACTTTAGATTCCTCCTTGACCTTATCCAAATCTTTGATCACATGATCTAATTTCCCCTCTGTAGCACACATCTTTTCATTTGATTCCTCTAACTTTCTACATAGTTTGATATTCTCCTCTGTAACTGTGATTTCTAGATTTTCTAATTCTAAAATTCTATCTGCATGTTGTCTGACAGTTCTCATGTTTACATTGTTTTCTTGTTCTAATTGACCCTGAAGTGACCTCTCAATGGCCTCTAACTGTTGTATTCTAGCCTTCAGCTCCATGATGTCCGTCTCTTTACTATCGACCGTATCCATGACATTTTGAAGTTCCACTTTCGTGGCCTCTAAAGATATTTCTAGGTCAGTAATCTTGTCTTCATTATCAACCACTAGATTTTGTAAGTCACATGATAATTGCTTTTGTTCATCCATTTCAAAAATAAATTTTTCAACACATTCCTACAAAATAAAACAAAAATGTATTTAAAAATACCATGTATTGGTTGTTCAACCAGTAACTGTTGGTCTTTTCTACTTTTGTATTAGGGGCCGTTGTGGCCGTGATCGTATAGTAGTTGGATTTACACTGATGTTATGAGTTCGAATTTCGATTAGGGCGAAGTGGACAACATTATGTGATAAAGTTTGTCAGTAGTTTTCTCCGAGTCCTCCGGTTTCCTTAACCAATAAAACTGATCGCCATGATATTACTGAAATATTGTTGAAAGTGGCATTAAACACCATCAAACAAACAAATAAACTTTTGTATTAATTATCATGTATTAGGTATTATACAAATTACATGTGTATTAAACCAAAGGAACATAAAGGTACAATTTAAAAAATGAAATATCCCAGATGAGATTAAATCCTGAGATATCTTATATTGTAGGTCAACTCTCTACCAACTGACCTAAAGGAGATCTCCACTAACACAGTTAATGTAGGGTGGTTATCTACTTAAATCCTGAGATATCTTATATTGTAGGTCAACTCTCTACCAACTGACCTAAAGGAGATCTCCACTAACACAGTTAATGTAGGGTGGTTATCTACTTAAATCCTGAGATATCTTACATTGTAAGTCAACTCTCTACCAACTGACCTAAAAGAGATCTCCACTAACACAGTTAATGTAGGGTGGTTATCTACTTAAATCCTGAGATATCTTATATTGTAGGTCAACTCTCTACCAACTGACCTAAAGGAGATCTCCACAAACACAGTTAATGTAGGGTGGTTATCTACTTAAATGCTGAGATATCTTATATTGTAGGTCAACTCTCTACCAACTGACCTAAAGGAGATCTCCACTAACACAGTTAATGTAGGGTGGTTATCTACTTAAATCCTGAGATATCTTATATTGTAGGTCAACTCTCTACCAACTGACCTAAAGGAGATCTCCACTAACACAGCTAATGTAGGGTGGTTATCTACTTAAATCCTGAGATATCTTACATTGTAGGTCAACTCTCTACCAACTGACCTAAAGGAGATCTCCACTAATACAGCTAATGTAGGGTGTTTATCTACTTAAATCCTGAGATATCTTACATTGTAAGTCAACTCTCTACCAACTGACCTAAAGGAGATCTCCACTAACACAGTTAATGTAGGGTGGTTATCTACTTAAATCCTGAGATATTTTTAATTTTAGGTCAACTCTCTATCAACTGACCTAAAGGAGATCTCCACTAACACAGTTAATGTAGGGTGGTTATCTACTTAAATCCTCAGATATCTTACATTGTAAGTCAACTCTCTACCAACTGACCTAAAGGAGATCTCCACTAACACATCTAATGTAGGGTGGTTATCTACTTAAATCCTGAGATATCTTACATTGTAAGTCAACTCTCTACCGACTGACCTAAAGGAGATCTCCACTAACACAGTTAATGTAGGGTGGTTATCTACTTAAATGCTGAGATATCTTATATTGTAGGTCAACTCTCTACCAACTGACCTAAAGGAGATCTCCACAAACACAGTTAATGTAGGGTTGTTATCTACTTAAATGCTGAGATATCTTATATTGTAGGTCAACTCTCTACCAACTGACCTAAAGGAGATCTCCACTAACACAGTTAATGTAGGGTGGTTATCTACTTAAATCCTGAGATATCTTATATTGTAGGTCAACTCTCTACCAACTGACCTAAAGGAGATCTCCACTAACACAGCTAATGTAGGGTGGTTATCTACTTAAATCCTGAGATATCTTACATTGTAGGTCAACTCTCTACCAACTGACCTAAAGGAGATCTCCACTAATACAGCTAATGTAGGGTGGTTATCTACTTAAATCCTGAGATATCTTACATTGTAAGTCAACTCTCTACCAACTGACCTAAAGGAGATCTCCACTAACACAGTTAATGTAGGGTGGTTATCTACTTAAATCCTGAGATATCTTACATTGTAAGTCAACTCTCTACCAACTGACCTAAAGGAGATCTCCACTAACACAGTTAATGTAGGGTGGTTATCTACTTAAATCCTGAGATATCTTATATTGTAGGTCAACTCTCTACCAACTGACCTAAAGGAGATCTCCACTAACACAGCTAATGTAGGGTGGTTATCTACTTAAATCCTGAGATATCTTATATTGTAGGTCAACTCTCTACCAACTGACCTAAAGGAGATCTCCACTAACACAGTTAATGTAGGGTGGTTATCTACTTAAATCCTGAGATATCTTACATTGTAAGTCAACTCTCTACCAACTGACCTAAAGGAGATCTCCACTACCACAGTTAATGTAGGGTGGTTATCTACTTAAATCCTGAGATATCTTATATTGTAGGTCAACTCTCTACCAACTGACCTAAAGGAGATCTCCACTAACACAGCTAATGTAGGGTGGTTATCTACTTAAATCCTGAGATATCTTATATTGTAGGTCAACTCTCTACCAACTGACCTAAAGGAGATCTCCACTAACACAATTAATGTAGGGTGGTTATCTACTTAAATCCTGAAATATCTTACATTGTAAGTCAACTCTCTACCAACTGACCTAAAGGAGATCTCCACTAACACAGCTAATGTAGGGTGGTTATCTACTTAAATCCTGGGATATCTTATATTGTAAGTCAACTCTCTACCAACTGACCTAAAGGAGATCTCCACTAACACAGCTAATGTAGGGTGGTTATCTACTTAAATCCTGAGATATCTTACATTGTAAGTCAACTCTCTACCAACTGACCTAAAGGAGATCTCCACTAACACAGTTAATGTAGGGTGGTTATCTACTTAAATCCTGAGATATCTTATATTGTAGGTCAACTCTCTACCAACTGACCTAAAGGAGATTTCCACTAACACAGCTAATGTAGGGTGGTTATCTACTTAAATCCTGAGATATCTTACATTGTAAGTCAACTCTCTACCAACTGACCTAAAGAAGATCTCCACTAACACAGCTAATGTAGGGTGGTTATGTACTTATTACAATTCCTATAATCTTAGGTAGAGGAGTTACTTGTTACACAAGAAAAAACATTTTATTAGATACATTGTTGTACCAGGTATTCTGCACTGTGCAGTATTTCATTTAGAAATCTTAAGTGTCAAGTAAATTAGTAACTAGACACAGAATATCTTATAAGCCAATATAAATACAGCACTATTATTTTAACACTAATTAAAAACTATGGATTTTGACGACGACTTTCTCAAAAAAGAAATTATGCTTGTAAAAAAAATATTTATAGAATGCATGATTATTCTATATGTAATTAACTAAATTTAATATTATTAAATAAGTATCGTCTGATGGCGTGAGTTTTTTGTAAAATTTCAATCCTTAGATAGAAATTAGAACACTTCTGTCTTATAATTTACATGATTGAAGTAGATTTAGTATAAGTATACTTAGTAGAAATTTACAGAGGAAAAGTGAATACACTATCACAGAAGGTAAGTATTATAAACACTTCTCACCTTTTCTTTGTTAATAGAATGCACCAGCTCTTTATTTTTAGCTTGCAATAACTGGTATTCATCTTGGACTTTCATCAAATGACTTTTAGTAACATCAAGCTGTGATTGGACCTGGTCTGATTTTACATTGTTTTGATTCTGTTCTTCTGCTGAAATTTAAATGACAGTAACAGAACAATATCATCTATCAAATAAATTTAATTTATCCTGCAATCAGTACATTTGCTGTACATATATGCTATACGAATAAATTTTTGCTTTATTCGTACTAGACGAATAAACTTTCCTGATACCCTGTAGCTATGTACAGCGGAGGGCGCAGACAAGTATGAAACTGGTACTAATGTAATGCGGACCACGAAGAAGACACCCTTGACAACATTTATGAATGGCGAGGAATGACGCTTGTTTCTGTCCTTTTTGCTTAAATCTGACAAGTTTTCCGACATTTTTGACATTGCAGGATAAACACAATATACGTACATTGTCGTTAAATATAAAATTCATTTCTAATCGCAGCGAAACAGGCATGAAAAGCTCGCCAAAGGCTCGCTATTCTGCCTGTTTCTAAAGCTCGTACAAATAAATTTTATATTTACCGACAATGTACGTATATTGTATATCTATACTTAAAAAGAAGACAAAAGCCACAGAATTATCACATACTGACTGCTTGGTATTTGTCATGATGTATAATGATAGAGATAAGAATAACAGCAGTTGCGAAACTAGAGACAGAAATTATCTCCAGTATCACAGTGAGTCTGAGAGGACGATCTGTAAAGTATCACAGTGAGTCTGAGAGGACGATCTGTAAAGTATCACAGTGAGTCTGAGAGGACGATCTGTAAAGTATCACAGTAAGTCTGAGAGGACGATCTGTAAAGTATCACAGTGAGTCTGAGAGGACGATCTGTAAAAGTAGTGCTAATTTATGTCTAGACACTCAAAATTGACATCATTGTTTTTATCGGTTTGGCTTAGGTTCATGGTGTTTAAGCCACTTTCAACAATTTTTCAGTAGTCAGTTTTATTGGTGGAGGAAAGCAGTGCCCGGAGAAAACCACTGACCTGTTTGTTGCAAGTCACTGACAAATTTAATGTTGTATGTAGTACCCCTCACCATGAACAGGGTTCAAACTCACAACTTTAGTGGTGATAGTCACTGATTGCACAAGTAGTTGTAAATCTAACTACCATACGATCATGACGACCCCTTTATCAGTAATGCCATACTGTAATTGACATCAAACTGACAGATAATTTAACTTGTGTAGATATTAGTGTTTAAATGAGCTGAATGGGGATGGAGAAAAAATGTGAGATTATCTAGAGAAAAATGTAGATGGAATCAGAGTTACTACTGCTGTCAAGAAAAAGAAATGTTGTCTCATGTTAACCACAGGTTCACAGAGTTGCTACTGCTGTCAAGAAGGAGAAATGTTGTCTCATGTTAGCCACAGGTTCACACAGAGTTGCTACTGCTGTCAAGAAGGAGAAATGTTGTCTCATGTTAGCCACAGGTTCACAGAGTTGCTACTGCTGTCAAGAAGGAGAAATGTTGTCTCATGTTAGCCACAGGTTCACAGAGTTGCTACTGCTGTCAAGAAGGAGAAATGTTGTGTCATTATAGCCACAGGTTCACAGAGTTGCTACTGCTGTCAAGAAGGAGAAATGTTGTCTCATGTTAGTCACAGGTTCACACAGAGTTACTACTGCTGTCAAGAAGGAGAAATGTTGTCTCATGTTAGCCACAGGTTCACACAGAGTTGCTACTGCTGTCAAGAAGGAGAAATGTTGTCTCATGTTAGCCACAGGTTCACACAGAGTTGCTACAGCTGTCAAGAAGGAGAAATGTTGTCTCATGTTAGCCACAGGTTCACAGAGTTGCTACTGCTATCAAGAAGGAGAAATGTTGTCTCATGTTAGCCACAGGTTCACAGAGTTGCTACTGCTGTCAAGAAGGAGAAATGTCTAATGTTAGCCACAGGTTCACAGAGTTGCTACTGCTGTCAAGAAGGAGAAATGTTGTCTCATGTTAGCCACAGGTTCACACAGAGTTGCTACTGCTGTCAAGAAGGAGAAATGTTGTCTCGTGTTAGCCACAGGTTCACACTAAAGACACAAACAAATCAAAAAAGTTCTGCTTTTCACACTTGAGCGAGATATTATTCTTATATATGTATAGCTTGTTTATAAATTTGGTTTGATATCTGTAAATATATTACATTTGCTAAAAGTGAGAACATTTTACATTGTCAAGGGTCATAAAATCAGGTTTCCAAACTCGATTATATTCTTAATACAGTAGAACTTCGGTGGCTCGAACTCGATAGGACTGTCATAATGTGTTCAAGTTTGAACCACTGAAGTTCTGTTATTTCAGAGAAAAAAAAATACTGGTTCCGATGAGGGACAGTTTCATAATGCTATCTGATAAACAACTGGTTCCCAGGACAGTGGTCATTAGAAGTAAAAAAAAAACAGATTTAATCCTTTAGAATGTTCTCAAAGGCTGTAGCTTTTCAATATACATTTGGTAGCTTCAAACTTTTCTTAGAAACAATTTATTTTCTCACTGTTTTCGCGATCTATTTTGTTGACAGGATATACGAAGTCAGGCATTAACAGTTGGATCGATATCGGTATAATGTTTGAAATAAAAACTGAAAATTTCAATCTACAAAACAATTCCTTATGCTGTTGTGATCAACAATGACAAGTTAATAAGTAATGAGATTAAAACTGAGTTGTTGCCACAAGGTTTTCATTGAGTCTAAATATGTTGTTCTTAACATTACACAACAGCATAGGTGGTGTAATGGTTAGTGTGCTTGTTTTGAGTGTGGTAGATCGTGCGTTCGAGCACTGGTCGCGTCTAGCAAAATACTATAAAATTGGTATTTGTTGCTTCTCCTCTAAGCATGTAGTATTAAGGAGAAGAGCAAAGATTGGTTGGCTCAGAATCAGGATAATATGTCCAATTATAGATATGAAAAAAAATTAATTCAAACAGTTTGCATAGCTTCATGAAACCGTTCCCACTTTAAATATGACAAAATAGTGTTTTGAACTGTAGATATGTTATTTCTAAAATGTGACAAAATAAAACAAATTGGGAAAAGTAGACGAATGCACACATTATTTCTCTGTTTTAAGGAATTACCACACTTTACTTACCTAGTCTTCCCTCTAACACATGGTATTTCTCTGTCAATGTCTTTATGTTCATATTAAGTGTACCATTTTCTCTGTAATATAACAAACATTGTCAATCTTAGAGATATAAATGTGTCACATGATTTATCATATAATTATCTTCTTTTGTAGAAGGTCGATAGGAGTCTTAAGACCAAAAAATAAATACAATCTTAATAAATTTATTGTAAAATCTATTTTTTTTCCTTGGCGAGTACTAATATCTAACAACATTCAGTTTGGGGTCACATCATTTAACCTTTCATTCATCTTCTATCCAATCATATTGCAAGATTGTTAAGTATATTAACCAATCAGACAATAGTTCTTGGTGTCTACTCCATTTTGATACCTAGAGATTTAGGATGCTCATTTCTGATTGGTCAGTTGAAAATATGAAATCTAATGTGATCCCAAATAGGATACTGTTAAATATTAGTGTATCGCCAAATATAAAATGACAAAAACATCTAATGTTATTTAGATTGTACTGACATCCGCCTATATTCAGGTCAATATTGATTTATTTGCCTATTTTCACTCATATCTATTTGGGCCCCATACATCCATGGACACTTATCTGTGTATGTGGTTGAATCAGCATTGTATAAAGATGTTGAATGCCTAAAAATTGCTTTGTGTAAAAATGTTAAGAAATATTGTAATCTGTAATAAAAACAGACACTCTAAACCCACACACTATTCCTGTCTGGCAATTTTATTTTATCGAAAAGGGACTTCCAATTTTTAGAATCAGTTGATTGGAAGGTGGTTTATGGTGCTTAACGCCACTTTCAACAATATTTCAGTTATATCGTGGCGGTCAGTTTTATTGGTGGAGGAAACCAAAGTACCGGGAGAAAACCATAGACCTGTCGCAAGTCACTGACAAACTTTATCACATAATGTTGTATCGAGTACTCGTTGATTTTTGTTGTCTGCTAGTAAACAAAGCAAACTGGAAAATGTTAAATGATGATTTTTGTTCGATATTTAACAGTTTGAGGAAAAAAAAGAAAGTTGTTTAGAATAATTGTTGATCAGTTATTTTGCTGTTTTTAATTCATTTTTAGAGTTTACGAGATCTGTATTGATACAGAACATTTTCCTAACGAAGTACTGTTGTGCAGTTGTTCTATTTAGACTGTATTAAAAGTTAAACATAAAATTGTTGTTATAGTATTGATCATTTCAGCTGTATAATAAATAGGTCATTTGTTATGTACAATATGGAAATATATTGTACGAGTCTGTATTGCATTGAAAACCCGTATTGGACGAGACGCCGCAAACACTGTATAATAACCTATTAATATTATCTACAAGAATAATCTTACTCTTCAAGAATATCAAGTTTCTCCATTAAGCTGGCTTTCTCAGCTTTAACTTCAAATAATATCTGTCCTTCTTCCTTTCTATTATCTTCTGTGGAAAATACTTCCCTTTCAAGAATCTAAAAATAGAGTTTATTTAAAATATATTAATATAAATGTATATAAAATACAATAATTTTACTTTATTTATTCTAATGAAATAAAATCAGTATTTATGTGAATTCATTTCCTGGTACCTTTGTTATCAACATTTCCTGGTATTTTTGTTGTTATCAATTTGTATAATTAACAGAAGTTCTTTGACAAATAAAATTTGTGGTTTGAATATTTTATTAATTACATCCCATTCTGTACAAGTACTTTATAGTTTGGTGGTACATCAGAAAAACTATGACATCCTATCTAACAAATACAACTTTTCTACATGATACGCAGATAAGATACGAAGAAATGTCAAAAGTCTGTTAATCTGCTACCATTGTCAAATATTTTGTCTATGTAGAGCATCAAGCTATTGATTGGAGTGTAACATACATGTATATATAACATAGGGATAACGTAGTACTTATGTTTATCTGTGGCATTCTCATGTATCATGTTTTTTCTTTCTTTTTGTTTTTTTATTTGTTTTTTAGGGGGTACCTTAATCAGTATCTTCCTGTTAATCACATGGACATACACAAGTTTACATTAGATTTGTTTCAATAACAAATTGTAATAACTTCCATTAAACAAACCTTATCTTATCTTCCTGGTTCCAAGTCTCAGAACGAAGATCTTTTATCATTTTCTGTAAAGCTTCATATTGCTTTGATAATGTTATTCTGTAATAGATCATTTTACCAATAACTATTTATATATATATATATTACCGTTATACCCTGGTCCCAGGGGCCGCTGTGGTCGTGATAGTATGGTTGTTGGATTTACAACTACCTATGCAATCAGCTTATCACCACTAACGTTGTGAGTTCGAATCCCGTTCAGGCGAGGCATACTCGATACAACATTATGCGATAAAGTTTGTGAGTGACTTGCGACGGGTCAGTAGTTTTCTCCAGTTTCCTCCATCGATAAAACTGACCGCCACGATATAACTGAAATATTGTTAAAAGATGTGTTAAACACCATAAACCAACCACAACCTTTCAGTTGTTTCCAGTCTTATGTACGAAAGACTTTTTTTTATCATGTATATGCATTGCATCTACGGAAAATTGATTGATTGGTACTTTATGCCAGCTCTAGCAGTATTTCAGCTATATCGAGGAATGAACAAAATTTATAAATTAATTTCCTCTACTACAAAACCCTTAGAAACAAAAAAATAAATGTGTATGAAAAAATCAGATTATATGTACAAATAAATGAAAAGAAAAAGGATAAGACCATGTATTTAGAACATATGTTATATACATTGTATTTATATTTTAATATAAAAAAATTATTTCTTTTAAAAATTAAAAAATTGAGTCGCCTGCGACATTTGTTAACAAATGAGATAAAGTATTGACATTATAGAATGTCTGATGAACATCAGTAACATCTACATAGTCGATCTTGTATATCTGTATAAACAATGTACCACAATGATCCAGAGTAATGGAGAGTTTAATTGGATATACAATAGTTTAATAGGGGGGACCTCAACATCTCTTGGTCATTAGTTTTTCACATGAAGTTATAATAGATAGAATTCCACTCAGGCAAGGTGTACTAAATAAAACATTATGTGATAGTTTGTCAGTGGTTTTCTTTGGTACTCTGGTTTCCTCCACTAATAAAACTGAAATATTGTTGAAAGTGGCATTAAACACCATAACCCTAACACCTATAGATAATAGATAGATGTCATAATAACATTTTAGGACTTAATAGAACATTTCTTGTCAACATTGAACGTTGCCAAATTAATATCATACCACTGAAACATTTTTAACCATGACTTCTAGTTCATTTATAGAGAAATATATGTCAACCCTTTGCAACCACTTGCTAAGATTGTATTGTCTTTACAGCTGTAATCTCCCATTAACAAACTGAAACCATACAACTTTTTTGCACTGTAATATCAAGTAAAATTTCCTTTTTTGGCATAAGAAATTAACAATGCCTGGCATAAAGGTTTGACAAATTTGTCTCAAATTCTATCATAGCATATTTTTGACTATCCCTTTTAACAGAACCTGATTAAGGATCTATTCAGTCTTCTCGCTAACCCACTTGCCTGAAGCCAAGGACAAGTAAAACTGGATTTGGACAAGTAAAAATTATGAAAGAATACGTCTTAATCAATAGAATTTCAAAATTTGGCTTTCGGGCAATAGGTGAACAAAATTAAGGCAAAGACTGCCTATTAGTTTTGTGCTGTTAGTTGTCTTGTCTTAGGATTTACCTGCTCTTTTCTAAGTTGTCAGATTTTTCTACAGTCATGTCTAATTCTTCCTGTACTGGTTTCAGATTGTTTTCTAGTTCTAGTAAGATTTACCTGCTCTTTTCTAAGTTGTCAGATTTTTCTACAGCCATGTCTAATTCTTCATGTACTTGTTTCAGATTGCTTTCTAGTTCTAGTAGGATTTACCTGCTCTTTTCTACACTGTCAGATTTTTCTACAGCCATGTCTAATTCTTCCTGTACTTGTTTTAGATTGTTTTCTAGTTCTAGTAAGATTTACCTGCTCTTTTCTAAGTTGTCAGATTTTTCTACAGCCATGTCTAATTCTTCCTGTACTTGTTTTAGATTGTTTTCTAGTTCTAGTAGCATTTACCCGCTTTTTTCTAAGTTGTCAGATTTTTCTAGAGCCATGTCTAATTCTTCCTGTACTTGTTTTAGATTGTTTTCTAGTTCTAGTAAGATTTACCTGCTCTTTTCTAAGTTGTCAGATTTTTCTACAGCCATGTCTAATTCTTCCTGTACTTGTTTTAGATTGTTTTCTAGTTCTAGTAGGATTTACCTGCTCTTTTCTAAGTTGTCAGATTTTTCTACAGCCATGTCTAATTCTTCCTGTACTTGTTTTAGATTGTTTTCTAGTTCTAGTAGGATTTACCTGCTCTTTTCTAAGTTGTCAGATTTTTCTACAGCCATGTCTAATTCTTCCTGTACTTGTTTTAGATTGTGTTACAGTTCTAGTAGGATTTACCTGCTCTTTTCTAAGTTGTCAAATTTTTCTACAGCCATGTCTAATTCTTCCTGTACTTGTTTTAGATTGTTTTCTAGTTCTAGTAGGATTTACCTGCTCTTTTCTAAATTGTCAGATTTTTCTACAGCCATGTCTAATTCTTTCTGTACTTGTTTTAGATTGTTTTCTAGTTCTAGTAAGATTTACCTGCTCTTTTCTAAGTTGTCAGATTTTTCTACAGCCATGTCTAATTCTTCCTGTACTTGTTTTAGATTGTGTTCCAGTTCTAGTAGGATTTACCTGCTCTTTTCTAAGTTATCAGATTTTTCTACAGCCATGTCAAATTCTTCCTGTACTTGTTTTAGATTGTTTTCTAGTTCTAGTAGGATTTACCTGCTCTTTTCAAGTTGTCAGATTTTTCTACAGCCATGTCTAATTCTTCCTGTACTTGTTTTAGATTGTTTTCTAGTTCTAGTAAGATTTACCTGCTCTTTTCTAAGTTGTCAGATTTTTCTACAGCCATGTTTAATTCTTCTTGTACTTGTTTTAGATTGTGTTCCAGTTCTAGTAAGATTTACCTGCTCTTTTCTAAGTTATCAGATTTTTCTACAGCCATGTCTAATTCTTCCTGTACTTGTTTCAGATTGTTTTCTAGTTCTAGTAAGATTTACCTGCTCTTTTCTACACTGTCAGATTTTTCTACAGCCATGTCTAATTCTTCCTGTACTTGTTTCAGATTGTTTTCTAGTTCTAGTAGGATTTACCTGCTCTTTTCTAAGTTGTCAGATTTTTCTACAGCCATGTCTAATTCTTCCTGTACTTGTTTTAGATTGTTTTCTAGTTCTAGTAAGATTTACCTGCTCTTTTCTAAGTTGTCAGATTTTTCTACAGCCATGTCTAATTCTTCCTGTACTTGTTTTAGATTGTTTTCTAGTTCTAGTAGGATTTACCTGCTCTTTTCTAAGTTGTCAGATTTTTCTACAGCCATGTCTAATTCTTCCTGTACTTGTTTTAGATTGTTTTCTAGTTCTAGTAGGATTTACCTGCTCTTTTCTAAGTTGTCAGATTTTTCTACAGCCATGTCTAATTCTTCCTGTACTTGTTTTAGATTGTGTTACAGTTCTAGTAGGATTTACCTGCTCTTTTCTAAGTTGTCAAATTTTTCTACAGCCATGTCTAATTCTTCCTGTACTTGTTTTAGATTGTTTTCTAGTTCTAGTAGGATTTACCTGCTCTTTTCTAAATTGTCAGATTTTTCTACAGCCATGTCTAATTCTTTCTGTACTTGTTTTAGATTGTTTTCTAGTTCTAGTAAGATTTACCTGCTCTTTTCTAAGTTGTCAGATTTTTCTACAGCCATGTCTAATTCTTCCTGTACTTGTTTTAGATTGTGTTCCAGTTCTAGTAGGATTTACCTGCTCTTTTCTAAGTTATCAGATTTTTCTACAGCCATGTCAAATTCTTCCTGTACTTGTTTTAGATTGTTTTCTAGTTCTAGTAGGATTTACCTGCTCTTTTCAAGTTGTCAGATTTTTCTACAGCCATGTCTAATTCTTCCTGTACTTGTTTTAGATTGTTTTCTAGTTCTAGTAAGATTTACCTGCTCTTTTCTAAGTTGTCAGATTTTTCTACAGCCATGTCTAATTCTTCTTGTACTTGTTTTAGATTGTGTTCCAGTTCTAGTAAGATTTACCTGCTCTTTTCTAAGTTATCAGATTTTTCTACAGCCATGTCTAATTCTTCCTGTACTTGTTTCAGATTGTTTTCTAGTTCTAGTAAGATTTACCTGCTCTTTTCTACACTGTCAGATTTTTCTACAGCCATGTCTAATTCTTCCTGTACTTGTTTCAGATTGTTTTCTAGTTCTAGTAGGATTTACCTGCTCTTTTCTAAGTTGTCAGATTTTTCTACAGCCATGTCTAATTCTTCCTGTACTTGTTTTAGATTGTTTTCTAGTTCTAGTAAGATTTACCTGCTCTTTTCTAAGTTGTTAGATTTTTCTACAGCCATGTCTAATTCTTCCTGTACTTGTTTTAGATTGTTTTCTAGTTCTAGTAGGATTTACCTGCTCTTTTCTAAGTGGTCAGATTTTTCTACAACCAGGTCTAATTCTTCCTGTACTTGTTTTAGATTGTGTTCTAGTTCTAGTAAGATTTACCTGCTCTTTTCTAAACTGTCAGATTTTTCTACAGCCATGTCTAATTATTCCAGTACTTGTTTTAGATTGTTTTCTAGTTCTAGTAAGATTTACCTGCTCTTTTCTAAACTGTCAGATTTTTCTACAGCCATGTCTAATTCTTCCTGTACTTGTTTTAGATCGTTTTCTAGTTCTAGTAAGATTTACCTGCTCTTTTCTAAACTGTCAGATTTTTCTACAGCCATATCTAATTCTTCCTGTACTTGTTTTAGATTGTTTTCTAGTTCTAGTAGGATTTACCTGCTCTTTTCTAAGTGGTCAGATTTTTCTACAGCCATGTCTAATTCTTCCTGTACTTGTTTAAGATTGTGTTCCAGTTCTAGTAGGATTTACCTGCTCTTTTCTAAATTGTCAGATTTTTCTACAGTCATGTCTAATTCTTCCTGTACTTGTTTTAGATTGTTTTCTAGTTCTAGTAGCATTTACCCGCTCTTTTCTAAGTTGTCAGATTTTTCTACAGCCATGTGTAATTATTCCTGTACTTGTTTTAGATTGTTTTCTAGTTCTAGTAAGATTTACCTGCTCTTTTATAAACTGTCAGATTTTTCTACAGCCATGTCTAATTCTTCCTGTACTTGTTTTAGATCGTTTTCTAGTTCTAGTAAGATTTACCTGCTCTTTTCTAAACTGTCAGATTTTTCTACAGCCATATCTAATTCTTCCTGTACTTGTTTTAGATTGTTTTCTAGTTCTAGTAGGATTTACTTGCTCTTTTCTAAGTTGTCAGATTTTTCTACAGCCATGTCTAATTCTTCCTGTAATTGTTTAAGATTGTTTTCTAGTTCTAGTAGGATTTACCTGCTCTTTTCTAAGTGGTCAGATTTTTCTAGAGCCATGTCTAATTCTTCCTGTACTTGTTTAAGATTGTGTTCCAGTTCTAGTAGGATTTACCTGCTCTTTTCTAAACTGTCAGATTTTTATACAGCCATGTCTAATTCTTCCTGTACTTGTTTAAGATTGTGTTCCAGTTCTAGTAGGATTTACCTGCTCTTTTCTAAACTGTCAGATATTTCTACAGCCATGTCTAATTCTTCCTGTACTTGTTTTAGATTGTTTTCTAGTTCTAGTAGCATTTACCCGCTCTTTTCTAAGTTGTCAGATTTTTCTACAGCCATGTGTAATTCTTCCTGTACTTGTTTTAGATTGTTTTCTAGTTCTAGTAAGATT